>CM054058.1:473060719-473381818 GCA_028641055.1 Alopecurus myosuroides
AATTAGACCAAAGAAAATAGCACTAGGGTCGTCAAGGCCATAATGGAATGTACGTATTGAAAAAGCCTACGCAAAACAGAGAATACATCGATTGACCACGCACAATCTCGGTTTTCTACACAATCGACCTTGTTTACACGAAGATTCTCTCCCTTGTCAGCATATCCAACCGCCCAGGGTTCACCGGTTGCATCACCGCCGGAACATGGGGCCTAGGGCATCGTTAAATAGCCAGAAAATTAAAACTCGTGCATGATCCGCCCGACGTTCCTCCGACACGCCTTGCGGCACCCAATTTTTCACCTGATTGCTTGATGGTACCATGGTAAATATATACATCGCAGTTGTTACTTACTAGTTTTATCATCTTTTCGGTAGTAGTAGAAGTACTTAACTCATGAATACTCATGGAGAGAAAGATTCCACCAATTAGTAATTATATCAATCCGGTTGATTTAACCTACGATAAATGTACAAATCTAACCGGTGAGATAGTACAAAGGAACCTACCGTCCTTGTTGATTCCAATCGCGGTCAAGCTGATAGGAAAACTTCCTACTACCAAACTATTGAGTCATCCTGAAATCTTAGAACAAGCTAGAGTTTAAAGCACGTAAAGCCGCTCACTAACGATCAATGCAGGTAAGCTATTTGCATGTACTAATGCGTGTGCACGTAATCAAGCTCCATGCAAACATGTTGCTTAATTAATGAGTACAAGCCTTCAAGCATCAATGCGTGTACGTAAAAGCTCTATGCAGACACGCTGCTTAATTAATAAGCAAAGCAGCTGCATGTTCCCTCCAAGTGACATGTGTACGTATTGCGATCCATCAGAATGGATTGCTGTAGCAACTACAAACTTCTAAAATCCTGGGCAACCGTACATATGATGTTATTTTTCTGAACAAGTTGTTATATAAAATCGTGTGATGCAAGGCGTCGCGTCGCCGGCAAGTCCAGACGGGTACCCAAGGTGGAGGGATGGTGGATAGGCCCATGTTTGAGATCAAATGAAAATACATAGCGGCGAGTAAGAGCAGAAGCAATCAAGCAAATACAAGGCACATACATGAATTATACGTGCATGGGCTAATCGGGTATGCATGCAACCAACATAACATCAAGAACATGTACATCATAAAATCGTTGATCCAGTCATGCCCCATGCTCAAATGGCGCCATGCACATCTTTTTCTGAAACAACTTATCATCAAATAAAATGAAAAAGATGGGCCACAAAAAATTTAGGTTCCATTTGAGCTCTTCTAAAAGAAAACAAATCGGTGTAAGTGATTTTCTTTCCAAAAAAACCAAATATTGATAAAAGGGTAGGTTTTTCAGCACAAGACAGTATTAAAAATTGATTTTTAAATAATAAATTTCATCTTTCCACACCAAACATTTATTTTGTAATATATTTAATCAGCGGTTTTCTTATTTTCAAACACAATCTAAGTAGGAAATATATGATTCTATGTGCATTTTTGTATGTAAAATAAACAAGAATAAATAGCCAAATATACGTTTCATACTTTTTGACCAATCCATGCAGAAAAATCACATGCGTTGTCATGTTAAGCTTAAATCATGAAAATTTCATTTCCAAAACTCCTACAGATGATCCCGGCCTTCACCCCTCTATCTAATGGACATTTTATTTACCATCTATTCAGGTTTTTTTAATGAGCCTCCGGTCAAGCTTATGTCCAAAAAAAAAAAAAAAACTGATGTCATATCCAAAATTTCCACTCTTTCCCTCCTCTATTCGTCTCTCTTTACTCTCTCACTTATCGTAGGGGTTATGCGGGCCTGCCGAATAGTGTACACAAGATCACACCATGAAGTGTTGAGAACCTTAAATTTTGGGTCTTATGATCGTCGTATGGGTATATAAGTGTGGTATAGATGATGATAATCCATTACACAACTTTGAAGTTGCACCTATTTCACAAAACAGAACTATACCGCATGAATGTTCTAGACTGGTGGTGTAAGCCCCAACTTCAGGGAGATCGACCAAATTCTTGAAAGAACATGGATTTTTTTGGGTTATCTCATGTTTATATGACCGAATATAACACAAACAAAGTGTAAATTATCATAAAACCCCTACTTTGGATGAAAAGTTAGGGGTTGGATGCCGGGGGCCTGCCGGACAACTGAAACATGAAATGACACCATGAAGGATTAGAATCCCTAATTATTTGGGCACGGGGTCCTCATATAGGTATATAATTGTGGTGTATATGATGAAAATCAAATACACCTTGTAAAATATCACCTCCATTAGAAAAATCACTATAACATAAGAAGGTTGTAGACTCATGGTCTAAATCCCCCACTCTGTGGTGATCAATGCAACCCTTGTGAGAACATGGACCTTATTTTAGGTTAGGTCATGTTCCTATGACCTATTCGAACACAAATATATAGTGGAAAGTCACATGAAAGATCCACTTTGGATGAAAAATTATGGTGTAGACTATGGTGCTTGTCGGACAATGGCTCAAGAAATTACATGAGGCAGGGTCAGAGTCTCAATATTTTTGGGCATGGGGTCCTCGCATTTGGTATATAAGTGTGGTGGAAATTATGAAATTACATTACACAACTTAATATGAAGTTGTACCTCCTTCAGAAACAAGGCTATACAGTAGGGAGATCCTGTACTCGTGGAGTAAAAGCCCCACTTTGAAGCGACCGACCCAACTCTTGCGAGAATATAGCGCAAAAGGTGGGAAGTAACATTACTAGCTAGTTGCGACGATGTGTCCGGGTATTACTGAAACAAGTTGCGACGAGTGTCCGGGTAAGTACTCCCTCCGATCTGAATTAAGTGACGTGACAAGTAAACTAAACATGCACAAATCGTTTTGCAACCTCCGACACTTAATTGGGATCGGAGGGAGTAATTATTTCGACGTGCATATTCTAATTTTTTTTAAAGGCAACGTACATGCTAGCTAAACTACCCGAGTATCCATCAACGTACACAATAGTTAGAAGGGTACATGCACGATGCATATGCATGTGTTCGTGTTGAATCGTTAGGCCAGAATGGGTAATCAATTAAAAAGGGAGAAAAAAGCTTGCAGGCCGGAAGGAAACTTGCGCAGCAGCCCGTAGTAAAATTAAGCCCAAAATACCGCAGGGCCTGCTCCGTGGTCGCTTGCGCTTCGACTTGGAGCCGTCTGATGCTGATCGATCGACGGCAGCTACTCCAAGATCGGACAAAACTGCGGGCTACAAAAGGCCAACTTGGATATGAGAATGCCGGAAATGCATCCATGTGTGGTAAATAGTTGAGCTCACCAAAATACCAACCGGTGAAGCTTACCAATTACCATGTGAGTTTGGACTTTGATCAAAGTGATATATTGGAAGTGCCCGGCTTAACCAAGCAAGGAAAGCAGAGTAGCAGCCATGAGGATGGACATCGCCGTGATCCATGCAGGAACTCTGGCAGGATCCCGCCTGAGGAACATCCCTTGCAGTAGCGGATAGCTCAGCGCCGCGATGTAGCAGAGGAGGAACAGCTCGGCGGACACGTCCCCGCTGCCGCTGGTCACCATCTTCCAGACCCCTCCGACGAGCGCCACGTCGTTGAGCAGGCAGAGCGTGGTGGCCGGCAGGAGCACCGTCGAGCACCCGGCGAAATCGAACACCCCGTCCCGGTACAGCCCGCCGTCGTCGGACGTCTTGCTCGTCAGGTCAAAGTCCACGGCCCTCCCGCCGGCGCCGACCAGGTCCAGGGCGACGGCGAGGCAGGCGAAGAGCTGGCCCGTGACCGCGTTGAGCGCCCAGAACCTCTGCTCGTTCCACCACGTCCTGACCGCCAGCCTCCGCTTGGCGACCGACACCTCCACCAGGTGCTGCAGCGACGACGACGCGAACACGGCGGCGAACCAGAGGGTCGAGGCCTCGGGGAATGACGTGGCGCCGTCGCCGCGGAAGAAACAGAGCTGCGGCAGGGTGGCGTAGCAGAGCACGGGGAAGGCGTACATGGCCATGAAGGCATAGTAGGCGAAGCCCATGCTCTGGGGCGCGGAGACGGCGAGCGCGGAGGCGAGCGGGCAGTGCGTTGAGAGGCCGACGGCGAGCATGCCGGACATCCAGCGCTTGTTCTGCACCAGCACGTCGTTGAGGTTGGTGGGCACGCTGCCGAGGAACGGCGGCGGCCGAGACGGCGCCGGGTAGCAGTAGACGGACGTCCAGCCCCGGCAGTAGAGCTGCTTGTAGCCGGTGAAGTAGTCCTCCACCACCGACTGGTACAGGAAACCAACCTCCTCGCCCCAGCTGGTGCCCGTCTCGTACGCGCATGAAGCCACGAGCTCTGCTTCTTCCGGTGAGAGAATAGCATCACGTGGTGCAGTCGTGGTCGTGGATGGTCGGCGCAGCGACGCGACGTGGCCGTTGGAGTGGCCAAACCTTGCCTTCAGCTCGTCGACCTCCATACAGGAGAACTGATCCTGTGGGCTGGCCGGTGCCCGGCCGTAGACGGCGTCTCTCCTGAGGCAGAAGCCGGTGCCGGAGAGGATCGGGCCACGGAGGCCGTCCAGGCCTTTCCACCGCGTCTGCAGTCGATGATCCAGCAATCAGGATAACTGTACTTGAAAAAAGTTGCGAGGTTGATTTCATTTTCTCACGGAGAAGATGGATCTGAGCTCGTTGGCGTAGATGTCGTTGCCGCTGAGGTTGTGGAACTTCTGAGGGAACTGGACGAAGGCGAGGTCGTCGACACGGCGGCGGTGGTCGAGGTGGAAGCACATGGCCTCCAGGGCGGAGCTCCGGGTGTTGCAGTACATGTCGCAGTCCAGCACCATCACGTACGGCGCGTTGCTCACCAGGCTCGACACCCGGAGCTGCAACAAAAATTGAGTGTGACGCATGCAAGAAGACGAAACCAGAGATCTGCCAAAACACACACGAATTAAAGTTCTCATCGATGAACAGCTATACTGTACTTACTAGGACGTTGAGCGCGCCGGCTTTGAAGTGGTGCGGCCACGCTGGCCGCTTCTCGCGAGACACGTACACCAGCAATGGCATGGCGTCCTCGTCATCGTCGTCGCCGTCGTCGGAGTCGCGCTCATCGGCTATGATCTGAGATGACATCCATGGTGCTAATTACTGAGACATGTCCATCTTGTGTGCACCGTTTCGATATGTGATTACTACATCTACATCTGTACCTCGACGTGAGCATCGTGATCCTGACGTGCTGCTTGTGTCCAACTCCGAGACATAGCCGCGTCGTTAGTGGCCTCCTGGACACCCTTTTTGAACGTCTCGTACATATTCTGCAAAATTTGAGCTGAAATAAACGTCTGCCAACTGTAATTTAACAGTAAGTAAAAATCATGTCAGGACACTTTTAAAATCCAGAATATGATCCTTATGGTACACTACTTTATATATGTCATGTGTTTCAAATAAAACGGGTAAAGAGATGTCAGGTGTTTAATTACTCTTAGAGACTAACTAGTTTTTTATCTAGCGCGCTTGAATTATTGGATGGACAAGGTGATGGTAGCAATGTTGAGCACAAAAGAGCGCAGATTGATCTTCATATGGATGGCATTCTTGCAGCCGATCCTGGGCTTCAGAAGCCTCGCCAATTGAAGATTTTGATCCCAAAGTGTTAGAGATGAAGCTAAGATAACATATTTTATAATGGGTTCGCGTCAACTGACCGGGCATAATTTTCCACGGAAACTCCATTCAAAGGCAGATGAGATCATTTATCCAACCTTGGTGCTAGATATTTGATAGTTTAAAAGTGTAGTGTGTACAAAGATGCAGCCTTTTGCTTTCATTGTTGTCTCTTTAAGCCACCAAGAATAGGAAACTATGCTAATGATACATTCACAAAAAAAAAATTTGTTACTATTAGAAAAACGGGGTTAAGATTTTCACCCCAAATGTCGGGAAGGTTGACAATATTCATAAGACCGGTGCACTTCATTTAAAAAACCAAAGACAATCTGTATGGTCTGAGAAGGTTATAGAGAAGAAGAAGTTTTTTTTTTTCGAGGGTACGCAATCGCGCACCAGATTTTTATAGAAGAGAGAAGTTTGAGTACAAGAATTGACAAACTGCTACAACCAGCGTCTGTCAAAACTCCACGCTGGCAGATCAGAAGACCGCCACCCACAACATTACAGCTACAATGCAAAAAATGTGCCCTAAGCTAAGCGACAAGGTCGCGTCACAACCAAAGGCAATCACCACCAAGGGACAACTCCATCCGGACTCTCCTTGTCGACGCACTATCCACCTATGATGCCAAAAAGGAGGTGGCAAGTGAATGGCGGAACTAGGTCGTCCCCGAGAAAGACGTCATCTTGGACTTCACGCCGACGACGTACATAGCGCCATCAGGATCAGTCTTGGGCACCGACGAGCACCGAAGGAACAACAAGGAACTCCGAGCCATGTCTCCAAACATGAAACTCCCAACGGAGGTACGACGTCGAGGACGCTGCCATCATGCCGGTCCGCTCTGAATCTAGGCTTTCACCCGGAGACATCAACCGAACCGAAGTGTGTAAGAGAGAAAAGCCGACGCTCCTCGGCGACGCCTCCAAGGAGGGAAACGACGCCCACGGGCGCCGTCGTCGCCGGCACCTTCCAAAGATGGGCAGGACTTTCGTCCGTATTGCCACGCCACTCCCTCCGTGCTCACTGGTACGGGGCAAATAGCCATGTTGTTCACTTCGCCGCCACTGCAACACCGTAGCTGGAATGCCCTGGTCCATCCACGACTCGCACGGACAAGAGCCCACCAATCTTCCAACTCCGACATGGCAAAAGAACCGCAGGCTCCACCTTCGACCACCTCCAGCACGGTCGTGGACCTGCCGTGCCGCTGCTGTCACGCTCCGGACAGCTACGACACAGCCTAGCTCACCAATCCAGATCGGGCCCTGATGGGCCCAGATCTGACCCGCACCACCCTCGTTGTGGCCATCAGCACCACCTACACGCAGCCATCGCCGCCTCCAAGAGCTTCCACCGCTGGCCGAGGCTCCGCCAATCCCACCGCTAAGGATCCCAGAGGTCACGCGGGCGCTGACCCCTCGTTGCCGCAAGCACGGCCGCCTCCGTGCCAGTGCCGCTGCCACCTCCATGGATGGCTCCGGTCCTCCTCCATGACTCCACCAAACTCCACCAGAACTCTCCTCCTGCCGTACGCCGCCGCAACTCACCGCCGCCGTGCGCCGCCCGGGTGACCTCATCTGCCGCGCGCCACATCAGCAGGTCGGGGCGCGCCTCCTCCCCTACCATCTTTGACGGCCGGGGGGGGGGGGGGGCGCCACCACCACCGCGTGAGGCCGGCGGCGGTAGCGGCCGGCGGTGGCTCGAAGGTAGGGGGCTCTCGAGGTAGGGTTTCGCCCCCCCCCCCCTGGGTCGCCCGCACGTGCGACCCGTAGGGGAGGGGGAAAATCGGGGGATGCCACTTTTTACTTGATGGTGCCCATGATGTTTGTTTCATAGAGAAGAAGAAGTTACATCAAGATTGTATGATTACCATTTTAGGTGTTGTAAGTTTTTTTTTTGCAAGCTTTTACTTTTCATAGATATGATGAGTCCTCGAGCTCGAGCAATAAGAGGAACTTTTTATTTCGATATGGAGGATCCGCTCCCTCTACATCAAAGTGATACACACGGCTTATTTATTAGTAATTTATTAAAGTTTAGTACATCAAATCATAAGAGGAACTTTCTGGAGATGGTGGAATGGAAGGAGCCCCAAGCTCCAAGTGTGCTTGGTGAAAATGCTCATAAAAATTGTCAACTGAGTGAAAATATAGAAGGACTTGGTGAAGGCTTGAGCACAACACACCGTCCCAGGTCGTTGCGTGTGGGATGCCGGTCCATCGTCAAGCGGGCTTAATATGGTCATGTCGTGCTCGTGAATCTCGTTTTTTACCCGCAGCAGGGGCTGACGGGTGGGACCAAGGGCCACTATCGTATATTGATGGTGGACCTCGTTGGCACCGTCGGTGCTAGTTGTATCAGGTTATATATGGTGATGGTGAAGCTGCGTCCCATGGAACAAGATGTTCATATGATAGGTGGCCAAATGGGATTCGGTCGAAACACAAGGAGCGACATGAAGCTCTGTTTATGTTGCCACCATGGGCAAATCTATGGTGAAGTCAAAGTCGGAGAATGTCATGCAAGGTGAGATTGTAGAACTAGTAATGGTGATTGGAGTCTTTGCGTTGATGAGGAACTGGCTTGGAATTTCTAGAATTGTGGCATCGGTATGGAAGTCGGGGGGCGGGAGGGGGGGGGCATCTTAGATGAAGTTCAAATTCTTACCTTTCAAGGTGAAAATTCAAGGTCTAGACTTAATTGGTTCTGTTTGGCAATGATTTTTGCTCGCATTGTTTTAATTAAGAGCGGGGGTGAAAACTCAAAATTCTCGATCAGGTAACGGTGACTTTTGTATACTGTTTTCTTCTTATAGGTGTTGTTTTCGGAAAATTTTGACATATTTGACATGATATGTTGCCTTGGTGGTGTTTGTGCTACTGCTCAAATGACTAGAACTCCGTAACAAGACTTTTCTTTTCTGGTTTCTTTTTTCTTTTTTTCGGCTGTGCATACATAATGCCATTAGGATATTGATTTGGTACATATAGGTCGGGCTGCGTCGCACGGAACAAAATGTTCATATGCTAGGTGGTCTCGATTTCTGTAGAACAAATGCTCCCTAGAACCGGGATCATGACTAGTAGCCTTGTGTTTTTCTCGATCGTGTAGTCTGTGAGCACCTTACCCATGTGATGTGCCCAGCATGGAACTGATTCTGGAGACGAGAACAAATGCAACACTCAACTAGGCATGATCTCGATTCGCTGGAGACGCATCAATTCTTGTTTGTGACGTGGACAGATATGTGTAGTCCACACACTGTTGTGGAGTTGACTACCCAAGCAAAACCGTAATGCAATTCTTACTGCCAATCAATCAATTATACACGCACCTTGACTCTTATCCTGTCGTCGGCGAGCTCGTCCTGGTCGTCGTCGTCGTTGCCGGCGAAGAACCTGTCAGGACACGGGCACTGCACCCCGTACTTCCTGCAGAAGGGCACCCAGGCCTTGGCGAAGGCGTAGGCCTTCCTGGCCGCGAGCAGGGTCAGCGGCGACCCGGCGTCGTCGGAGAGGTACACGGTGAGCCTCCTGCCCGGGTAGTCGAGCGCCATGGCGGAGATCACCGTGTTCATCACCTTCACCGCGGGCTCCTTGTCCGGGTCCGCCGTCACCACCATCACGTCCACGGCCGGCAGAGCCGGGCGCGAGAGCCTGCCCGGGAAGGCGACGCGGGAGACGGGGCGCAGCATGGGCCCCTGGGACAGCGCCCACAGAAAGAGGAGCACCAGGTCCGCCGCCAGCATGATGTCGTGGACGCCGCGGTGGGCGATGGCTGTGGCGGCGAGCGCGAGGTGGAGGGCGGCCAGGAGGCGGTTGACGGTGGCGAGGGGCTGGTCCACTTTCACGGCGTGGAGCTGGAGCGGCGCTTCCTCCAAAGGCACCGCCATTTCGCGATGGACAGTGATCGGTCGTTACACGGACCTCGTCCAACCCGTTATTATAATACAGAGTAGCACACATCTGTGGTACTGGGTTACTTTATTTTTGCAAACCCAAAGCCTACATATCGCGCGCACCATCTGTCTCATTCGCGTGGCCGCGCGCGAGCCGTCCGTCCACGCGCGACGATTCGTGCGAGGGGAGAGATGCGTCCCGACAAAAAATAGCATCCCGACAGAAGAAGGGACCTCGTCCAACCCGTTACATAGCACACAGCATAGTTGCGGTGGACATTGATACTTTCGAACGGTTGGAACTAACTCTCCCGCACGGAACTCGTCGCCTGCTAGGGCTGGAATTAAAACTCGAAGCTCGCGAGTTAAACGAGTAGCTCGCAACTCGACTCGGCTCGGCTCGAGCTCGTTGTCCAACGAGCCGAGTCGAGTTTTCGTTTTCAACAGTAAACGAGTTCAAGCTAAACGAGCCGAGTTTACGAGTACTCGTTTAGCTCGTTTAACTAGGTAAAAAGAATTTCTAATAATATTTTTATATATGTGAACATTTTTTTACTGATTATTGTAGTTTATTTATGACAAATTATTTTATGGTGACATCTTTTCATCGATTATTGTGATGATTTTATTATACGTGCCCCAAATAATGAAAAATAAGTATATATACAATACATAATGTTGACTTTTTATAGTTTTATAAAATAAAAAAAGTTAAACGAGTAGCTCGCGAGCTACTCGCGAGTTCACCGAGCTGAGCCGAGTTTTGTTTTCGGACTCGTTTGTTGAACGAGTCGAGCCGAGCTCGACTCGTCAGTTGACCGAGCTTGAGCGAGTCGAGCCGAGCTGACTCGGCTCGGCTCGAATTCCAGCCCTATCGCCTGCCGTTGGATCGTCAACGAAAGAACGACCAGGATCGTCCCGTTGTGCGCCGAAGCGAGCCCAATGTGGCGTCGGTGGAAACCACTTGGGATAAGGACAACGCGCATGGACCCACTCGTTAGTCACCCTCCCCCCTCACATAGCCGTCCCCCCTCCCCCCCCAGAGAGGCGTTTCTCTCCGCCTCCGCTTGCCTCGCTTTATCTTCTCCGGTGAGGTCGTCGTGGTCTGCTTCGGACGCCCTTCTACTTCACCACCGTCATGCTCGCTCGGCCGGTGGCCGTATTGCTTCTCGTCCCCGTGAGGGTAGCCGTTGGCCTCTCTATGCTCTGCTCCGCCGATGTCGTCTCCCCCGACGAGTTCGGTGCGATTTTGGGGCGTAGTCGGTTGCGTCTCCGCCATACTTCTGCTCCCGCTGGTATTCGCCGTCTCCGATGCTCGGCAGGTAGATTTTCGAATCCATATCATTTTGGTTCGGGATCTATCGGTTACGGTCCATGTTCATCGCAATTGGCTGCTGAACTACTAATAATAACTTCTACGTAATATGTTAGTTTCGAGTTAGTTTTGCCGGTATCATAGCTATGCATGAGTATGCCCCCAATTCCATAATCATTAGGGTTGATTTTGGATGTGTATGATGTTTTTTTTTTGTCAGCTCCATGTTTGATTCCATATGTTTGGTTTTTAAATTGTAATGATGTACTAGGGTTTTGTTGTGGATATGGAGTAGTTGTCCATAGCCTTTGAGGTGACCCAGCACACCACTGCATGTGTAGTGCGCAAGTCGGTGACATAATACTCACAGAAGGACTTATCCGTGAATATTACATCTCTAAGAGTGGTACACCAGAAACAGAGCGGGTCCAAGCAAAGCTATAGAATACAAACTTCATAACAAAATCTGGAGAATCTCTTTGAGGAATCAAAAAAGATCTCAAACAAATGAAACATCAGAAGAAGCAATTCGAAGCTCCAAGCTGAAGAAGAATTCCAGTTTAGAACTAAATCCACTACGGCTGATGTCAGCCCTAATCTATGGCTTATAACAACTAATTCCAAGAATGGTCTCCACCTACACCTTGATAGCTTCTCCTCCTCCAGCGTTGTTGATGACGATGCTTTCTGGCTAAGTAAGAGATGACTCCACCTAGCTTCCTTAGACAGCGATGACTTCTCGATGACGACTTCCATAGGGCTTCAATTCTAAGCAAGGGTCAAATGGGAACGAATGAGTAACGAGCTTTACTCAGCAAGTTCATTATATATGGTGGGTAGTTTGATGCACTAACTACAGCTTTAGACTCAAAAGAGTCATAAGCTAATGTAAGGTTTTTGTAAATCTTTCTTCAAGAGGTTGTTTTTAATTCTGAAAACTATTCCCGCCAGATCTTCACAGGACTAGAACTTCATGGAGCTGCCTTTCCTGTGACGTTCACAGCTCCTTCCCGGAACGGGGGGTAACATGCCACATCCTTTTACACTCTGCAGAGGTGCGTTACTTTACCCATGGGCGATCAAGACCATGTTGCACAACCAGGTGTACATTCCTGTTCACTCCCACTCAGGTGTGGGGCCCGGTTGTTGGTCCAAGCCAAACCATGCTTCTCCGCACAACGCATGCCCACCCATTTCTGCCAGCAGGTTGAACCCCTGATTCTACCCCTTACGATGGAGACCTAGGCGCCCCTGGCAGACACTCATAGACCCAGAGTCCGTGGGACATAAGGGCTCCCACCCATGTGCATGTAGTCCCGCAAGACCTACAACGTACGTCTCTGGCAGCCCGTTGACATGCGAACGAGAGAAGATCACAACTGACTTACTCCCCCCATAGAAGACCCTTGGTCAACGCGGTATTTACGATGCAAGAATCATGACGGCGGTTGTTGTTAATTCCTAGGTAATACTTTCTCATGCAGATGGAAGCTTCCTTTGACCTATTCATCTTACCATGGTCCCATCCGCCCACCAAACAGAACACTACCACTCGGGTAGTCATTCAATTAGTCATATTATTATAAAAATAGGATCATGCTTTCTTTTGAGCATAGGTGGTAATACGATAGGGTTTTTGCAAATAGTTCGTTATGAAATACTGCAGAGGATATGAGCAAGTGATGAATTTCCCTGAGATTGAAATAACCCTAATAATCAATGTCTTCGGGTCCAAGGGTCGCGTAGAAAATCCTGACATCTGAAAGATAGCAAAGTAGTCCCGGTAAGGACTACTATAAAACAATGGCAATATGGTACATGCATAGTAATGATATGCATCATGAATTACCCTAGAAAACACCCCATCTTACAAGTGTAAGCCACGTTTGGCACAATAACTTACTGACATAGGTTTTAAGTGAAATGTTTCATTACTTGTGGTGATGTGGTCGCGCACATGGTATGCACCCTCCAAATCAAATGATTGAATGACTAGTCGAAAAAATCAAGAAAGAACTATGAGTGCTTCCCCAACTATTTTCAGTGAGATAAACACTCAGGCGGGTCAAGAAGGAAACTCATACCGACCTAAAACTAGGTTTTGTAACCCCCCCGGACACGGTTTGAGACCGAGCCACCTATAAAAGGTTAGGAGAACCATCGAGAGGAGGGTCCATTCTACTTTCACCACCAAAAGCCTTAAACTCGAGAACATACTCTCGACTTGAGCACCCCCTTGTAACCGACCTATTGATAATACAGATCGAAAGAGCAGTAGTAAAGGTTTTACCTCTACGAGGGCCCCGAACCTGGGTAAATCGTGCCCCTGGTAGCCGATGATTGTCACCAGCGCCTCTATGTTCTCTTAATCGAAACCCTACCGGATCATCCGAGGGACTTGTTGAGATGACTAATCGACAATTGGCTATCCAACTCAGCGCATATAAACACCATGACACGTAGAACAAAGAGTTTCTCAATTTATTAGATAAAATCAGCTAAAACTAGATACAAAGGCCACGAAGAATCTCACTGGCATTTAAGAGGTGGAACCCAAAAAAAATACAGAGACAAATGCACCCAACACTCCAATAAATGTTGAGGAAGAACGTACCCACTACATCGAGTTCATCTTGTACACTAAGCAACCTATATCCAGCGGGGACGAAAGACTACGACGGGTCCAAGGAAGGAGCACGGAAGAGGCATTGACAAAAAGGAGCCACACGAGTCACATCAAAGAAATACATCTCACAATGTTTTGGTGGGATAGAGTGAAAGTCAAATATATCAAGCCCTCGTCATTTTACGGTGCAAACAAGCCACAAAAATATTGCTTTTTAAGAATTGTTTCTTTTATTCGAAAGAAGACACAGAAAAGCAAGAGAGGGGCATTCCTCCCAAGTTAGAATTTATGTTTATTCTACGAGAGGTAGGACAACACACACACTATATGCGTCTATACACGCTTTCGGAAAGGGAATTCCCCGTGTGGTAATAGTCTTGCGGAAGAGTTTCGAGCAGCATGATGGTGACGGTATCGATATTACACAGAAAGTATCCCCGGGTCGCACACCAGAACGGTCGTTGCCACATTCGGCGAAACCACCAGTAGCAACACCACACACGTCACCATTGCCGCCATCCTAGCCATCAACAAGGTCCCATTGGTGTTTGTGATTTCCGGAACAAACCATCCTCAAGTTGATGTGGAGAAGTGAAGCCATAGCACGTATTATACATAGGCAGGTTTAATGCATGCATACTTTATGGACTGCCAACAAAGCAGTGGAACCCAACACAAAATGCACAGACACATGTCCCCAGTACTCCAACGAATTTTCATTAAGAAGGCCCCTTCCGCATCGAGTTCATCTTGTGCCCTCAGCCGAGCAACCTAGATCTGGCCTAGATTGTTCAAAAAGAGGACGGAAAACTAGGGAGGGCCCTTGGAAGGAGCATGAAAGACGCCCCGCCAAAAAAGGAGCCTCACAAATCCCACCAAAGAAACACATCTCACCATTATGGTTGGCTAGAGTAAAAGAAAAATATATCAAGCCCTCGTTGAGACAATGGTAACGGTGCAAACAAATCACATAAAAATCCAAAATATTGCCATTTCAGTTTTTGTTTTTGTTTTGCTTATCCGAATGAAAACACACAAAAACAAGAGAGTGGAACTCCTCCCGAGTTAGAATTTCTGCTTGTTCTAAGAGAGGAACGAAAACACACACCCATCCGGAAGGGGAATTCCGCAGGAGGTGATAGTCTTGCCGAAGTTGGGGTATCTCCCCGAACTAGGTTGGATCAAGTATCTGCAGAAGCTCTCTTGTGCTTTAATAAGTAACAATGTTATAGAAGAAAGAGTTGCCTTGGAAAAATCGACTAAAACTAGATACAAAGGTCACGAAGGATCGCACTGCCACCAAAGCATTGGAACCCAAACAAACATAGACGGAAACATGCCCCTAGTACTCCAATGAATTTTCGTGAAGAAGGTCCTTGCTGCATCGAGTTCATCTTATAATCTCATCTGAATAACCTAGATCTAGCCTAGATTGTTCAAAAAGAGGACGGAAACCTATGACATGCCCTTGGAGGGAGCATGAAAGACGCCCCGGCATAAAAGGAGCTGCACAAATCCCACCAAAGAAACACATCTCACCATTATAGTGGGCTAGAGTAAAAGAAAAATATATCAGGCCCTCGTTGAGACAATTTCAACGGTACAAACAAATCACACGAAATTCTAGAATATTGCCATTTCAGATTTTTTTTTATTCGAAAGAAAACACACAAAAGCAAGAGAGGGGCACTCCTCGAGTTAGAATATTTGTTTGTTCTAAGAGAGGTACGACTGTGGACAATAACCCGGAAGGGGAATTCCGCAGGAGGTGATAGTCTTGCTGAAGTCGGGGTAGTCCCCCGAACCAGGGGCGTTCAAGTACGAGCATAAGCAAGCGTGTTGCTCTCGGAGTTTCGAGCAGCACAACTCCGACGGCGCCGACCCCTTCTTTATTGCCGTGTCGCACGAGAAAACATCCGATATATCACATCCCGGCATGGATGCCGCTGATGCTCCCGCCACAACCACTAGTACCAGCAGCATACACATTGCCATCGCCGCCATCCTAGCCATCAGTTCAGTCCCTTGGATGTTTGTGACTTGTCTCTAAAACAAACCGTGCTCAGATTGATGTGGTGATTACAGAAAGAGATGTGCATCGCGCATATTTATAGGCGAGATCAAGGCATGCATCTATGCACTAGCGTTTCTAAATTATAGTATTTATTAGATATAGCGTTTCTAAATTGTAGTATTTATTAGATATAGTACTCATTTACGCCAGATTTCAGAAATCATCTTTTTATCAACGCTAGATTTTACGAATCAATGATTAATACTCTACCAAATCAATAATTAATACTCTACCATTTATACCTGGGATCCTTAAAATACTAACCCATCTGATTTTTTTTTTAGTCAAACTACTCCCTCTGATGGGAGGAAGTTTTGGAAATCATTAGAATATTATTGTAGTATACCAATTTACCCTGAGATTACACCATGCATGCGAAATTGGATAACGTATAAGGCCCAACACGAGTTTGATCCCCCACTGATTTGGACTCCCGTATGGGTGTAGCAGGCCGGCAATTAGGTCTAGAGCTTGAAGCAACCCAAGTCAACCACAGCCACGTACATGGCCGGGGTAATTCTATTAAACAAAAAAAGTACATGGCCGGGGTACAGTAAAAGAACCCACAGTAACTCAAAAGCAAAACCTACACGGACGAGGATTTCGGGAAGCAATCAACCAAATAACAATGTCATATATCCATACACCTAGACATATGGTAATTCATTGCATGCAGCTGGACAAGGCGACGCGTACACGTATACCAAGTGGGGCAGCCAGATAATTAAGAGGACACGTACACGTACGGGCGGGGATTCCGGGAAGCAAACAACAAAAAGTAGACGGGTTGAGAACGGGCGAGGACAATCAAGCACACGTACACGCCGCCTAAAAGTGTATCACAAAGACGCCAGCGCATCCAACTCGTACCCAGCAAAGACGCGCCCCGCTCTCTTCTCCTAGCTAGCTGTACGATCACAAAGAAGGCACGAATTGAATCTCCTTTTGTTTCGGGCGAAAACGGATGGATCAACCAAAGCTCTAGCCTCTCTTCATATCTTTCCGATACATCACTCCTCCACTAATTAATCCCATGGACTTATACTAGTAGATCCACAAGACAACAAGGGCACGCATGCTAGGTTAATTACCTGGTACGTACGCGGGCCGGCCGGAGAGAAGATGAGCTAGCTCGCCACCGGCCGGAGATCAACCCCCTCCCTCGCTCGCTCTACGCCTACCGCCGTTCCGCAAAGTCCGCTTGGATTTATAGTGATATAGACTGAGGGAAAAGAGGTAGGGGGAGAAAGATGCGAGTGAAATTATTTCGTTGGTTGGTTGCTTGCTTGCTTCTCTTCTTGAGAGGATGAACGGCCAAGATGAGCGGTGTCTCGTGGATTGCTGAAATGGACAAGGGGCAACCCCGTGACACCAAACGTCCCGTTAAACAAAGGGAAACGCTGGTTATCCCCCGGAGGATTATCCTCCGGGTCGACAGGCTGGCACATGTGCCCCGCGTGGCCCACCCACCACCGCTCCGTACCTTCCTCCCTTCTCTTATCCTCTCGCTCGTGGAAAAAATTCCCCATTGAATTCTCCCAGCTCCAGCTCCCACACCTCCGGCAGCTCGCGCCCGCCTCCATCTCCGGCAGCTCGCGCCCGCCGCCGGCCTTCATCTACGTGAGCGCCAACCAACGGAGACCTCTCCCTCGGCTCCCTTTTGGCTGCTTTCAGGCTGCTCTAAGCCGCTCCATCACCGTCGTGCTGCAGAGAGGGGCCGGCGTCATGGCTGCAAGGGGTGGTCGACGGAGCTCCGAGCGGGGCGATGATATACTCCCATCGGCGAGAGGTTGTTCTCCCCACGGCGGGATGGCGTGCTCCCTGCGGCGAGAGGAGATGCTCCCAGAGGCCGGAGAGGAGATGCTCCCGTGGCGGTGGCGTGGTGCTCCCACGGCACGGCGGCGCTGCTCCCGTGGCGGTGGCGTGGTGCTCCCATAGCACAACGGCGATGCTCCCGTGGTGGGGGGCGTGTGGCGGCGTTGCTCCCCAAGGTCGGCGACGGTGCTCCCACGAGCTCGCGGCGTTGCTTCGCAAGGTCAGCGGCGGTGCTCCCACAGGCAGGCGCCGTTGCTCCCCAAGGTCGGCGTCGGTGCTCCAACGAGCTCGCGGCGGTGCTCCCACAGGCAGGCGCCGTTGCTCCCCAAGGTCGGCGGCGGTGCTCCCACAGGCAATCGGCGTTGCTCACATAAGCCGACGGCGGTGCTCCCATAGGCAATCGGCGTTGCTCACATAAGCCGACGGCGGTGCTCCCACAGGCAGGCGCCGTTGCTCCCCAAGGTCGGCGTCGGTGCTCCAACGAGCTCGCGGCGGTGCTCACATAAGTCGACGGCGGTGCTCCCACAGGCAGGCGCCGTTGCTCCCCAAGGTCGGCGGCGGTGCTCCCACAGGCAATCGGCGTTGCTCACATAAGCCGACGGCGGTGCTCCCATAGGCAATCGGCGTTGCTCACATAAGCCGACGGCGGTGCTCCCATAGGCAATCGGCGTTGCTCACATAAGCCGACGGCGGTGCTCACAAAGTCCGGCAGTTGTCGGGGGGAAGCTGCTGCCCGGAATCGGTGTGGCTGACGGCGGTTCAAGCTCCAGCGTCGTCGGGCAAACAAACCGGCGGCGTCGAGTTCTGCGTCGTGCAGTGCGGGGGGCGTCACAGAACATGTGACGTGTGCGCAGTGTGGGGGGTTTTCTGCGGAAAAAAAAAGATGCGCGGGAGGGGGGATGGTTCTCGTTGACCGGGGGGGAGAGGACACGTGTCGCGCTGTCGACCCGGGGGATCGGGAGAAATTATCCCTCAGGGGACGCCCAGAAGGTCCTTAAACAAATTATATCCGCGCGGCTTCCTACAAATCCCGTGCAGAGCATGCATTATTTTTATTGCGTGTACTTATGGTGTTCCACCATTCGGATCTGGGAGTACGTATGTATGCGACTAGTTGATATTATATTCTCCCTCGGATCATAACTAACAAGGTCCTGCTCAGTGCTCACAAACCCGTGAATTATCGGCAAGGATGAGACTGAGATAGGAAGATGGGCAAAATGCGTGAGCTTGACGAAAGTAGCTAGGAGCTCCGCTGCTACCGTGACCTCTGCGGCAGCAACATTCCTATCCTATTAATTCATTGTGCTAGTACCGCGGTATAGGATGAAGAGATCTCCCTCTCATAAGCTAAAGAGATAAATACACCATGGGTCCTAATAGTTGTCCACGATGTGTAAACTGGTCCCAGTTCTTATAAACGGGGGTCAGGTGGTCCTAAAACTAAACACCCCTCTGAATTTTTTATATAGCACATACAACCTACCGAAGTGGGTCCCGCATGTCAGCCAGGACGGATAAATGCCAAAATTATTCAGGCGCGCTGGGTTTGAACCTGCGATCTCAGACCAGTTCGACTGCGTGCAAACATACGGTAACCACTGAACCTCATACCCTGTTGTGATGGATATACGTTGACGTATTTTTAACTCAACGGTAATGCCACTGACATCCGACATATTTCATTAAACACACGCGGTCAGATTTTATTTTAGAGCTAGCACACGCAGACTTGTAAAATATTCCCGGCAGTCAATAACGCCACGCACACGCGCTCAGACTTTTTTACATTTTGTCCGGTGCGTGCAACTTTCAAATCGTTTTTAAATTCCCGTAATTCCCGTCCCGCGTGGGGTATATATAGGGGAGGAAGGAGAGAATGGAGAGTGGAGGAAGGAGAAAGAAGAAATGAGAAGAGAATAGAGAAGAGTGGAGGAAGGAGGAGGTATATATAGGGGTGTGGCCTCTCCCGGGTTCGAAATTCGAAAATTTCTGCCCAGACTTAGCCGTGACGTACCATACATGTGGTGCGTCACGCCTATCTTTTTTTATTTTTTTTTATTTTTTTATTTTCTAGTCAAAAAATTTCAAACGGCCATAACTTTTTTTCCTTTCGGAATTTGGAGAATCTAAAAAAGGCTCACAGGCCAAAGGCCAGTGAGGTTGGATTCTTTTTTTTCTCTAGTTTCCGTTGGTATATTGAACTTTAAATTCCGACATCGTATGCAAAAGTTATGCCCATTTTACTTTTTTTAACGAACTTTTGCTCAGAAAGTCGAAATACGTATTTCAAAATTTGTTAAAAAAAGTATACCTTAAATTCTCCGTGCATCTATAAGGAATTTATTTTTTGATGATTTTTAGACATGGAACTCTTCCGTGACAAAACTAGAAAGGCGGTCCCGGGGGGGTGGGGTGTGTGGAGGGAAAATTTCGGTGGATACCATAGCCGTGATGCACCATATGTTTGGTGTGTCACGGCTATTGCAATACCCGTGACGCACCAAACATATGGTGCGTCACGGCTATCTTTGCCCACGGCTATAGTATCCACCGAACACCCACCTATAGCCGTGACGCACCGTTTGTTTGGTGCGTCACGGGTATGCCCTTAGGCGTGACGCACCGAGGCCCTTCAACGTTTGGTGCACCACGGGTACATAGCCGTGACGCACCGAGCATTTGGTGCGTCACGGGTATCTTTTTTCAGATTCCTCCTATAGCTGTTTTCCTAATAGTGAAGGTATCACACACCCGAAAAAATGGACTGATGGGACTGTTCCGTATGGTAAAAAGTGGACTGGCAGCATTGTTCTCTACGGCATGTACACTTCTACAGGTGAGCCAAGTAGTGTTGTGGAGGCACTTGGTGATGGAAAATGGAAGAAGGCAATGGAGGAAGAATATCAAGCTCTATTGGACAATAAAATCTGGCATCTTGTTCCTTCTAATGGCAATAAAAACTTAATAGATTGCAAGTGGGTTTATCGTATCAAAAGGCATTCTGATGGCACCATTGAACGATACAAGGCACGTCTCGTTGCAAAATGATTTAAACAAAGGTACGGTATTGATTATGAGGACACCTTCACTCATGTGGTTAAATCTGCTACTGGCAGGCTTGTTATTGCTATATCTGTGTCTCACGGATGGAACCTACGACAGCTAGACGTAAAGAACGCGTTTCTTCATGGCGTTCTGGAGGAGGAAGTGTATATGAAACAACCTCCTGGGTTTGAGGATCCTCGCTTTCCGCATCATATTTGCAAATTGGATAAATCTCTTTACGGTCTCAAACAGGCTCCACGTGGTTGGTATTCACGGTTGAGCTCAAAGTTACAAGAACTTGGTTTCATACCTTCCAAGGCTGACACATCTTTATTCCTCTTTAATCAGTCAGGTATCACCATGTTTATTCTCATATATGTTGATGACATTATTGTGGCTAGTTCTTCTGATCATGCTACAACAGTTCTGCTTAAAAATCTGAGTACATATTTTGCACTTAAGGATCTTGGTGTTTTACACTTCTTTTTGGGCATTGAGGTTAAGAGGTGTTCTAGTGGGATAACCTTAACTCAAGAGAAATATGTTGTTGATTTGTTGAGGAAAATTGGAATGCAACATTGCACTACTTGTCCTACTCCTTTGTCCATCACAGATAAGTTATCATTGACAGATGGCACTGCTCTTAATTCTGAGGATAGCACTAATTACAGAAGTATTGTTGGAGCATTACAGTATTTGACACTTACACGCCCTGATTTATCCTTCTCGGTGAACAAAGTATGTCAGTATCTCCATGCACCCACCACCAGTCATTGGACAGCAGTTAAGCGTATTCTTCATTATGTCAAAGGTACAATTGACATTGGACTTACTTTTCAGAGATCTCCTTCCACCCTTCTTAGTGGTTTTTCAGATGCAGACTGGGCAGGATGTCTAGATGACAGACGTTCCACTGGAGGTTTTGCTTTTTTTCTTTGGTCCTAATTTGATCTCATGGAGTGCTCGTAAACAAGCAACAATTTCACGATCTAGTACTGAAGCTGAATATAAAGCACCTCCCAATGCCACAGCTGAGTTGATTTGGGTTGAAGCTTTGGTCAAAGAATTGGGGGTTTCACTTCAGCAACGTCCTTGTCTTTGGTGTGATAATCTTGGTGCTACATATCTGTCTACAAATCCACTGTTTCATGCAAGGACGAAGCATATTGAGATTGACTATCATTTTGTCCGTGAGCGTGTTGCTGCTAAACTTCTTGATATCAAGTTCATCTCCACTAAAGATCAAATTGCGGATGGCTTTACCAAAGTTTTAGGAGTTAAGTACTTAGATGAATTTAAGCGTAATCTAAACCTCTCTCGTGGTTTAGATTAAGGGGGGGTGTTGAACTATGTAACCTGTATATGAGTTGGTATAGAGTAGTCTTCTACCCGTACTCGTATACATACATGTAATACCACGTGTGGGGTTTTTCCACACCATATAAACACGTAGCCCGGCCCGAGGCAAAGGGCACGGTTCCTCCCTCGATTCACAGAAGTTACTACCAGCAGCCTAGCATTTTTCCTTTGTCAGGAACTATGAAAAAACACCAATGTAGCATCTCGTATAGTTCATCGGCTCGATGGCCCAAGGAGGAGAGAGAGGGGGGATCACAGATGTGGTGATTACAGAAAGAGATGTGCATCGCGCATATTTATAGGCGAGATCAAGGCATGCATCTATGCACTAGCGTTTCTAAATTATAGTATTTATTAGATATAGCGTTTCTAAATTGTAGTATTTATTAGATATAGTACTCATTTACGCCAGATTTCAGAAATCATCTTTTTATCAACGCTAGATTTTACGAATCAATGATTAATACTCTACCAAATCAATAATTAATACTCTACCATCTATACCTGGGATCCTTAAAATACTAACCCATCTGATTTTTTTTTAGTCAAACTACTCCCTCTGATGGGAGGAAGTTTTGGAAATCATTAGAATATTATTGTAGTACTACCAATCTACCCTGAGATTACACCATGCATGCGAAATTGGATAACGTATAAGGCCCAACACGAGTTTGATCCCCCACTGATTTGGACCCGTATGGGTGTAGCAGGCCGGCAATTAGGTCTAGAGCCTGAAGCAACCCAAGTAAGAGGACGCGACCAACCACAGCCACGTACATGGCCGGGGTAATTCTCAAAAAAAAAAAAACGTACATGGCCGGGGACCCGGGGTACAGTAATTAACTCAAAAGCAAAACCTACACGGACGAGGATTTCGGGAAGCAATCAACCAAATAACAATACACCATCGTCTTCTTTTTCTACACGGTTGGCACGGAGAGAGGATAGATCGATCGAGGCAGCATGAAGATCCCACCCAGCTTGAGAGCAGCGAGGATAAAAACAATTTGGTTACTTTTTGTTGAACTGTTCCGACAAGAGAGAACATGAGTTGTACGGTCAACTGATTGCACAAATTCTCTTACATTCAAAACATTATTATTTTTCATCAACATATATCGATACTAATTGTACAAAGCTTAAGCGTCTGGATAATCCTTTTGCAGGCGCAATGTGCCATGCCTAAGCACCGCATAAGAATTACTACCAATACCTTTTTTGTCCGGCGGTATGTAAGTTCCATCAAAGCTATTTTTCCTGAACTTAGCTATCCAACTCAACGCATATAAACACCATGGCACGTAGAACATAATTTGTAGCAACCAACATAAGGTTATAGAACAAAGAGTTTATCAATTTATTAGATAAAATCGGCTAAAACGATACAAAGGCCACGAAGAATCGCACCGGCACTAAAAAGGTGGAAGCCAAAAAAAAATGCACAGACAAATGCACCCAACACTCCAATAAATGTTGATGAAGAAGGTACGCACTACATCGAGTTCATCTTATACATGATCGAGTTTTTTTTGTAAGTTGGGATTCTCTTCGATTAGCCCAAGTATATTGTCTATCTGAGAGAATAGTTTCTCTTTTGTTAAGACTTTCAAGAATTGCAATAAAAATTAAAAGGCATCGAGATTTTGAGTAAATTCTCCAAGATCCACTTGAAATCATCAATCTTCGAACGCAAATGCAGTGAAACATAAGTCGGGATTTCTCTTGGATTAGCCTGGGAAGTCAAATGGACTCGGAATGAATATAGCTTCCTTTATACTAAATTGCTGATAAAGTCAGTTATGGGTTACTCCGGAGAAGAGGAACTTGAAGAGTAGCATTCAACCACAAGTCGTTCTTCCTCCTAGCCGAGATCCCGAACCCCTCTGCCATGTTCAGTTTAGCCGGATCGGCGCCACCGGGGAGCTCCCAGTCGAAATGGTACAGAAGGCTCGCGATCCCGAGCTCCACGTATGCGAGGGCGAACATTACCCCGGGACACATCCTCCGACCCGCGCCAGTCGCACGAATTGGTAGTTCGTCCCCCAGAAGTCCACCGCGCCGCCGCCGCCTTCTTCGAACCTCTCCGGCCGGAACTCCTCGGCGTCAGCGCCCCAGCTCGTGGCGTCACAGCCAATAGTCCACGTGTTGACGAGGACCATGGCACCCTTGGGCACATCGAAGCCGAGGACGTTGCAGGGCTCCCGGCACTCCCACAGGAGGAGCGGCGGGCCCGGGGGATGCAGCTGCAGTGTTTTCTTGATCACCAGATGCGCAGGTAGCAGAGCTCCGACATGTCATCCTCCTAGACGCGGCTCTGTCTGCCAAGGCCACGTCGAACCTCGGCCTGCGCCTTGTGGAGCGTCCTCGGTGACAGAAAAATAGGATCTGAACGAGGTGGTCTGCTCCCCTCGGTTACGTGTTATTTAAGAGGGCCACAAGGACCGAAAACATGTACAGAGGAGAAGGTTCCGATACACATACGTATCGGATACAAAAACAGAAATAAAACCTATTACAACTTCTAACACCCTCCCTTAATCTAAACCTTGTGAAAGGTTGAGATTACGTTTAAACTCATCAAGCTTTTTAACTGGAAGGGTCTTTGTGAAGCCATCAGCAACTTGATCTTCACTTGATATAAACCGAATAGCAAGTCTATCATCAGCAACTCTTTCTCTGACAAAGTGGAAATCAATTTCAATGTGTTTAGTACGTGCATGAAATACTGGATTTGCAGACAAATACGTGGCACCCAAGTTGTCACACCAAAGAGTTGGCTTTTCTCGTAATTTTACTCCAAGTTCATTAAGAAGTGCTTCAACCCAAATCAACTCAGCAGTGGCATTAGCTAGAGCTTTATATTCAGCCTCAGTGCTGGATCGAGACACAGTGACTTGTTTTCTAGCACTCCAAGAAACTAGATTTGGTCCCACAAATATAGCAAAACCACCAGTAGAGCGTCTGTCCTCTAAGCATCCTGCCCAATATGCATATGAAAAAGCACTTAAGAAGGTAGATGATGATTTTGTGAATGTAATTCCAAGACTTAGTGTATCTCTCACATATCTGAGAATACGTTTTGCAGCTGTCCAGTGTTCTGTAGTCGGAGCATGAAGATACTGACAAACCTTGTTCACAGAAAATGACAGATCAGGACGTGTCAAGGTGAGATATTGTAGAGCTCCAACAAGACTTCTGTATTGGGTACTATCTTCGGAACCAAGACGTGTACCCTTTGTAAGAGACAACTGTTCTGTAGATGACAAGGGTGTAGGGGCAGGTTTACAGTCTTTCATGCCAGCTCTATCAAGAATGTCAGTAGCATATTTTTCCTGTGTCAAAAGAAGGCCATTCTGTGTTCTCTTCACCTCAATACCAAGGAAATAGTGCAAATCACCTAAATCCTTGATGGCAAAATTCTCACTCAGATCTCGAAGAAGAGCCGTAATAGCATGATCAGATGATCCAGTGACTATGATATCATCAACATAAATCAGAACAAACATGGTGATACCTGACTTATTGAATAGAAATAATGAAGTATCTGCCTTTGATGGTGTGAATCCAAGTTCTCCTAGCTTGAAACTCAGTCTAGAATACCACGCCCGTGGTGCTTGTTTTAATCCATAGAGAGCTTTGTCAAGTTTGCAAATATAGTGCGGAAAGTGGGGGTCCTCAAAACCTGGTGGTTGTTTCATGTATACATCCTCTTCCAGAACACCATGAAGAAACGCGTTCTTGACGTCTAGCTGCCGCAAACTCCATCCACGAGAGACAGAGAGAGATAAAACAATTCTGATAGTAGCAATTTTAACCACGGGGCTAAAAGTATCTTCATAATCAATACCATATCGCTGCTTGAATCCTTTTGCAACCAAGCGTGCCTTGTATCTGTCAATAGTGCCATCTGCCTTCTTCTTTATACGATACACCCATTTACAATCAATTAAATTTTTGTTGCTGCTTGGAGGAACAAGATGCCAGGTCTTGTTATCAATCAATGCACTGAATTCTTCTTTCATGGCTTGATGCCAACAAGAATCATTAAGAGCTTCTGATAATGTGTTTGGTTCACCTGCAGAAGATAACATACACCACCTCACAGTGCCATCAGTAATCTTCTTTGGATTACGGATACCTTTTTGTAGTCTTGTACGAACACCCGGAGGCGAAGGTGATAGCGGTGGAGAAACATCAGAATTATCATCAGAACTTCCAGAATTTTCGCCATTTGAATTATCATCAGAATTTGCAGAATTGCCATTTGAATTTGTACTTTGTCCTTTAGAATCACTCCCGGACTTGTCCTCACTGCCACTTGCCACAGAAGATCCGGCAGGAGGCATTAATGGCGATGAGAAAACAGACACATGCGTGTCCGCTTCGTCCCTGTCGGCACTGCACGCTCCCCTGCGTCGGCACTGCACGCTCCCCCTGCGCTGCATGCTCTCTCGCTGTCCCCGCCAGGTGGCGACGGCGGGTTGGCTGCATGTCCCTCGCCTGCACTGCGTGTACCCGCACTGCTCGCTACCTGATTTTCCCCGCCAGCTGTCAACGATGGGTTGGTTGCATGCGTGCTGTTCCCAGACGAGTGGCGACCACGCGCAGAAGCGGACACTGCTGCTGCACCAGTGCATGCGCGCGTATCTGCATCGGATCGCTGCGCCTGGGAGTCCACAGAATCAGAATGTTCGGCAGAATCATCCTCGTTTTCAGCGCTGCTTTCGTCCTCTTCCGAAATTTCTTCAACTTGAGTTTCTGAATTGTTTTGTGCACTGTTTTCAATGGGATTTTCTCCTGCGGTTCCATCTTCCTGTTGCATGTTAGAAATAGAAACAATAGGCACAATATGGTTATTGCAATTTTTTGCACCCTCATGAGAATTTGTTGTGGAAGATGGAAGAAGCAGAATTTATTTCTTAAGAAGTGCACCCGCATTTGGATGGCGGGATGCAAAAGGAAAGACATTCTCATCGAAAACCACATCGCGAGAGATATAGATACGTCATGTAGATATGTCTAGGCACTGAACACCTTTATGGAGAGGACTATAACCAAGAAACGCACACCGTGTAGATCGGAAAGCAAGTTTCCGTTTATTGTAAGGACGAAGGTTGGGCCAACAAGCACAACCAAAAGTTCTAAGTGCATCATAGTTTGGAGTCACATGAAGAGGACGTTCAGTGGGTGTTTCAAAATTGAGAATTTTGCTGGGGAGCAAGTTAATGAGAAAAGTGGCTGTAATAAACGCTTCATCCCAAAACTTGAGAGGCATAGAAGCATTAGCAAGGAAGGCGAGAACAACTTCAACTATATGACGATGCTTTCTTTCAGCAGAGCCGTTTTGTTGGTGAGCATGTGGACAAGAGACATGATGTGTGATACCATTCTTTTGGAAGAATCCATTCAATTTTTCATACTCACCCCCCCAATCAGTTTGCATAGTAATAATTTTCCTATCAAACTTGCGTTCAACATATTGTTGAAAATTGAGAAAAGCTTGGTAGACCTCAGAACGATTTTTAAGCAAATAAATCCATGTGAACTTGCTAAAATCATCAATAAAGCTTACATAGTATGCATGTTTTACCACAGAGAGAGGAGCAGGGCCCCATACATCAGAAAAGACTTGTTCTAAGGGAGCATTAGAAACACTAGAAGATATAGGATATGGCAACTGGTGGCTCTTGGCTAACTGACAAGAATCACAAACATATGGAGTACTCTCTGGGGTGTAAGCTATTTTATTTCTCCTAAGAACTTGTTGAACGACAAATGAAGAAGGATGTCCTAAACGGCGATGCCATGTAGATGATGATGGCTTTATTGTAAGGAAGGCGTGCTTGGCGGTCTCATGGAACATGGGCACCAAAGGATAGAGCCCATCCCAGCAAGGTCCTCTAAACAGAACTCTTCGTGTTGCTTGGTCCTTGATTAAGAAGAAGAAGGGATGAAACTCAATAAAGACATGATTATCAAGTGTAAAGCGATGAACAGATAATAGATTTTTAGATGCACTAGGAACGTGAAGGACATTATTAAGATCAAAAGAACCATGAGGGGTGCGCAAAACTGAATTTCCAATGTGACTAATGTTCATACCTGTACCCTCAGCAGTACGGACCTTGTCTTGCCCATGATACTTATTAGCAATAAGAAGCTTGTTCAATTCACCAGTAATGTGATCAGTTGCCCCTGTGTCGGAGTACCAATTTGTGTCAACTCCGTAGGAAGCAAGATTTGCCACTTTTTCACCAGCATCCCTGTTCTTCTTGTCCTCCTCATAGCGCCACCAACATTCATTAGCAGGATGGCCATGTTTCTTGCAAATTTGACAGTCAATATTAACATATGGGGTAGGACTGCGATCAGGGCGACGTCCACTACTATCAGAGCGTCGGTACCGATCACCCCCACCATCATCACGACGCCTGTCACGACGATCATCACGGCGATCATCCCGGCGATCACTAAGCCGATCATCACGGCGCCAACTGTTACGATCATCATCTCTGTCACGATAACTCCCACTACCTCCACGGTAGGAGCCACTGTCAGGGCTGCGGCCACGAGAAGAGGTGATGTAACCACGTGGTGGGGGGGTTCCGACCACGTGAGGGGAAATCACGCTCGGCACCACGGCGAGCCAGATTTGCCGAAGACACAAAAACACCGTTTTCCTCAACTCCATTGCGCATATCATATGAGCATAATTGTTCATAAAACTCGTCAAGAGAAGTGGTGGAGTTTCCATTGATAGATGTGATTAGGGCATTGTATTCCACTTTGTCTAGGCCATGTAGAAGATATCCAAGCATCTCATCTTCAGGAACTGGCTTCCCAAGAGCAGAAAGTTCTGATGCAATTCCTCTCATCTTGGTGAAATACACATCAGCTGTCATAGAGAGCTTTTTCGTGTCATTGAGAAGACCACGCAGGTGCTGAGCTTTGGTTCGAGAGGCGGTTTTGAACATGGCATTGATGGCTGTCCACGCCTCAGCCGTAGATGTAACCTCGAGGAGATGCGAGAGAATATCCAGCGACAGCGTATTGAGGAGAAACCGAAGAACCTGCTGGTCCCGGGCAAGCCAAGCAACATATGCGGGATTTTCCACCTGGATTTTCTTCTTCTCCGAGTCTTCTCCTTCAACTGTTTTGGCGGGGGGTGTGTCTGTACCATCAAGCAAGGCCATCACATTGGCACCTCGGAAAGTTGGGAGAACCAAGGCTTTCCATAGCAGGAAATTACCGCGTGTCAGCTATTGCGCAGGGGGACTTCCAAGGGCAGCAGTCAAGGCTGAGCTTGATCCGAAGGAAGCCATTGCAGCAAGAGATCGGTAAGAGGCCCTGATCGGTGCAGGTTTTGTAGATGCGGCAACAACAACTCAGATTGCAGCAGCAGCGATCGGTTTGTAGGCAGCGGCGGCTTCACACGGAGCAGCGGCGGCAGGTGTCGTTGTCTGGTTGTCAAGATCGGCAGGGGACCCGATCGGATGTTTGTAGGCAGCTTCACACGGAGCAGCAGCAGCAGCAGGTTGTCGTTGTCTGGTTGTTGAGATCGGCAGGGGACCCGATCGGATGTTTGTAGGCGGCGGCAGCTTCACACGGAGCAGCATCAACAGGTTGTCGGTTGTCGAGATCGGCAGGGGCCCGACCGGATGTTCAGTTGTTGTGGGCGCGGCGGCGACACGGAGTGCGGCGGCGGCGACAGTTATCGATGGCTAGACGTCGAGGAAGAGAAGCTCTGGTACCATGACAGAAAAATAGGATCTGAACGAGGTGGTCTGCTCCCCTCGGTTACGTGTTATTTAAGAGGGCCACAAGGACCGAAAACATGTATAGAGGAGAAGGTTCCGATACACATACGTATCGGATACAAAAACAGAAATAAAACCTATTACAACTTCTAACACTCGATTCCGTACCAGCTCCGACATGGCCCATTCCAGCGTCGTGGAAGAGCTCTCGTTCCCTGTCCTGAAAAGATCCTATATATGTACGAGATCGAGATCGAGATTGTCCTGAAAAGATCCTATATATGTCCTGAAAAGATCCTCCGTCTTAAAATAATCGTCTTAAAATTGGACGAAATTGGCTGTATTACATCCAATTTCGTCCAATTTTGAGACAATTATTTCGAGACGAGGGAGTACCGGTGCGTGGTAAATCAAATTAACTTTTTTACGAGATCGAGAAGCCTTACGAGGATGGCGGCACGGATGGGTTCCATGTCGAGAGGCACACCGTCGGTCTGGTCCCTCAGCAGCACGTCCAGTTCTCCATGACGACACCGTCCTCGCCGCTGGCGCCAGCCGACCTCCTTGCGCGGTGGTCCTCGATCACCTTGTCCATTATACGGTTCATCGCACGGTTGCACGCCTCCGACCGGCGCATCCCTCCGCTGAACACGCGGGCGAGACGCGACGACGGGAACAGATCGGCGAGGCTGAACTTGGCGGGCACCTGTATGACCCTTCGCTGCGTCTCCAAGAACGCTTCCCGTTCACTGATCCGGTCGCCCACCACGGAGCGCACCGTGACGTCGGCGACGGACCTGGCCAGCAGGAAGCTCACGTTCACGGGCTCCATGGATGTCGTACCCGGACTTCTAGGGGATACTCACAGTCCGTTAAACAGTAGATAAATGGCTTACGGGGCATACCGGCACCCGCATCTCAATATGAGCAGGCCAACACGTAAACGTGTGACAACCATTATCTTACTATTCATCGTCTGCGCAAACCATCCCATAGAAATCCAGATACTTCCATTGACGTACTTCAAAACATACACACATGGTACGTCAACGGCATTGGAACAAGTGATATCACAACAGATCTCTACGACACAAAAGATCGAAATAAGTTGCAAATAGCTCTCATTAGAGCAGAGATAGCAAATACAATCATCCAGAGGACACATGTCCCAACATATCATCATTACAACACAGCGGAAGCATCCAAAATGTCTGAGTACAGACAAGATCCAAACAGGCCTAAGAGGCCGGGAACGAACAGACGGAGCCCATCCACGAAATCTCGGATCCTGCCTGGGTCCGCTATATACTCGTCAGCAGTCTCGTCATACTCCACGTAGTAGCCACCATGTAGATCCTCGGAAACGTAGGTCTGCGGAAACCACAGCCCCAAAGGGGTCAGTACATAAACGTACTGGCAAGCAAGACTCACAGTTCACCAAAGTGTAGCCCGTCAACACCAAGCACAGATGCTTTGGGTTCAACGGAAGGAAGGGGGTATAAAAGATGCTGCAACTGGCTGCTCTAACCAACTACAGAGTTACCACCACTTCCGGCTATCAGAAAGGAGATAAGATCGTGTATCGTAAACAACTACAACTAACCAACAAACAAACCCATCCTGGACCTCGCCCCTTATCCAAAGAAGCAGTCCAAGGATAACTCACACAGTTGGATTAGTGAGGGTTCAGATTGTGTGTCATTAAGCCTATTACTAGTCAGATTGTTAATCATTAGGTTTAAGTTGTCCTGAGTACTTGTTAGCCAGTACTTTCACCAAGTAGTCCATAACCGCGGAAAACACGGCTTCTCGAGAAGATTTATCCCTGCAGGGGTGCACCAATTTGGCCGTACACGTAAGAATATCCCGCCAGGATGGAAATGCACTTCCACCAAGCGAGGCACTCTACACAACTCAACTCTTCTTCGCATCAAGCCCAAAGAACCCCGTGCAGTGAGCGCACGGCTAATCAAGCCCCACGAAGAAAAGGGGACCCTCATAGCACTCTAAGAACGTGTCTCCCTAAATGCCGACTACAAAAGTTTCCACCCTGGCCTGGGCTCGCAAAAACATGCATGCGGCAAATGGAACACCCGAACTAAATGAGGCGATTTGGACGAGATGCGAATCGAATCAAATTGAGGGGGGCGCCCATACTCGCTTCCCACATGCGGATAGTGCGCTCATCATGGATCAGTAGACAAGACCCTTTTCCTAATTAGGGTCGACACTAGCAGGCCTCAAAACCACACAGGGCCTCCTGCCGGTGCCTTATCATCAAATTATTATTAACAATAATATTAGCATGATTCATTGTTTACCATCGAGCCCCCATAACATAATGAAATAGTAACAGAAAGTAACGGGTAACAGACTCGAGCAAAACAACCTAAGCATGCTAGTAAGACACGGGCTCAAACAATGGGGTTGTAGGAGTGGAGGTGAGGCAATATCAGGGTTAAGGGATTCATGTGATAGGTTCGTAACAGAAACAACTAGTCATAGGGCTAGCAGAATAGACAACGGAAAGTATCGGTAACCAATGTTGAAAGTAACACGATGGTTCATGTGAGTGATAACTTGCCTGCAAACCCAGTAGCCTGGTACTGAGCTAAGTCCTTAGAAGGGGTGTCGTAAGTATCGTCGGTCTCAACGTCGTCATTTATCCGAGAAGAAGCAAACAAACAACGCAGAGAACAAACAATCAATAACATGGCATAGTGCACAAACATGGGATGATGCATGACCATTTAATTGATGCAACAAAATAAACTAGTTGACAAGATAACAACATGATTAACTGGACCCACATGCAATTTGGATTGCATATGGAAAGCCCATGAATTATGGTTGAATTAATTGTTTTACAACTAAGCAACATGTGAAAGTGGATTAGCATGATGCATGGATGAGGAAAACAACAAAATAACAACAATAGAACCAATTGGAAATAAGGTTTACCAAGTTTGGAAATTCATTCATTAAGTTAGGAAATTTTGGTTCCTTAAAGGTGTCACACAAGCATTTGTTGTTTTCACCAATTTTAATTGTTCAAAATAGATAACAAAGTTCATATTTGAAAAGAACACCAAATTTTAGGTGGATTACATGTTTCACTTGTTGAAAAAGGATTTCAAATAAATTATTTATGAATTAAACAAGTTTAAGCAGGATTGAAATGAATTTAATTCAAACATGAACTTATTTTGAATTTTTATTTGTGCAAAACATTAAGTGAGATTCATAATTGAAAAGCTTATACTTTTATGGTTGGAAAACATATTTTGTATGTTCAAAAGAATTTAATTTGAGCAAGTTATGAATTTAACAATATTAAATGATTTTAACAAGGTTTAAATTATTTAACCAATTTTAATTACTCCCTCCGATCCATATTAATGGTCGCTAAATCGGATGTATCTAGACATATTTTAGTGCTAGATACATCCGATTTAGCGACCATTAATATGGATCGGAGGGAGTATTCAAAACATGAAACAAATTTTATATTTGAAAAGGTGGTTTAATTTTGCATGGAAAACATATTTCATTTGTTGAAATTGGATTTAAAATGAGCAAGTTATTATTTTGGCAATTTTAAATGCATTAAACAAGAAACAGTTGTTTTCAGCAATTTAAATTATTCAAAACAGCAAACAAAATTTATATTTGGAAAGTACATGAAAAGTTGATTGGAAAACATATTTAGTTTGTGGAATTTGGAATTTTTATGCCCAAGTTATGATTTTTGCAAGTTTAAGTGAATTTAACAAGTTTTCAAATATTGCACCAATTTAAAATATTCAAAACAGTAAACAAATTTTATATTTGGATAGATCATTTAATTTGGTACAGAAAACATATTTAAAAAGTTAAAATTGGAGTTAAGATGAATTAGTTATGCATTTTAGAAGTATAGGGTGCAAATCTGCCATTTTTAATTCACTAGGGACTTGGAAAATAAATTGCAGGGATTTAGAAAGAATTATACAGGGACTTGGTTGTGATTTCGGGGAAGTTTCTGTGCCAAAACAATTAGAAATAAAAAGGTTGGGTTTTTGGTGCGCAGGGGGGGTCGAACCCCTGACATGCTGCTAGCGCAAAGGGGTGCTAACTAGTGTGGTGTGCGTGCGCTTGTGACAGGAAGGGGGAAGGGGGGTGTATATGCTTCAGTTACGCGGTAACTTAACTGAAACTGCTCGTTCCATCTCTGTACCTCGACAGCGACAGAGAAGATCGGCCGGCGGCTGCTGTGCTGCGCCGCGGTGGCGCTGCGGGTGCGGTGGGGGGTGCTCGTGGCGGAGGGGAGTAGAGGAGAGGGGAGCGAGGCGGATCGAGGATGCTCACCTCGATCGGAAACAAGCAGAGGGTCGGGGCGGAGCAGAGGTTGGCCGGTGACAAGGAGGCGACGGCGGCGGAGCTCCGGGGCGTCTCGGCCCAAACCGAGGGGATGAGAAGGGAGCCCGCGGTGGGGCGGCTCCATTCCCGGCCTCTCCCTGGCCGGAGGGGGCCCCGAGCGCCGGCGATCACCGGAGGGGAAGGGTGCTCGGTACAGGTTCAGTTACAGCAAGAAATAGACAGAGAGAAAAGGGATGGAGGTGGGAAGGAGAGGGAAGAAGATGGCGGCGGGGGAGAGAGGAAGGAGGGAGAAGGAGAGGGTTAGGGTTAGGGGGCTAGGCATAGCTTATAGGGGGGAGGGGGAAGCTCCAGCCGTTGCTCCCTTTTCTCTGAATACGTGGACACCATGGATGTTCCTCCGTACAGAGGAAGAAGAAAAGGGGATCGAAGGGGTATGGGCTAAGGGGAGAGTTGGGCTGGGCCTTCTGCCCCTCTCTCTGTTGATGTTCTCTTTATTATTTTTGTTCTACTTTTTTTTTTGCTGAATTGGAAAATGGAAGAAATAGATGAGTGTTAGGGCTAGAAAAAATTTAGAAAAATTGTGGTTAGGTTAGTTTTTACAATATCAAGTAATTGCCAACCATGTTTTTACAAAAGTTTCAAATTTAGATTGTTGTTTGTAATTTAAATCATATTTGAAAGAATTTGCTTATTAAGTGTTTATTATTGAAACAAGATTTTTAATAGGGTGAACCCTATTGCTTAAATAGAACAAATGATCAAAGTTGTTGTGGTGATTTTCATAATTTGAAATTGGGTGCTGTTTGAAATTTGATTCCAATTCAAATGATTTTGAGATTAACTGGTTATTGCAAACCAATTTTAAATGGGGTGATCAAATAATTTTGATTGGAAGCATATGATTAATAATTGTGTTGCAATTTTTATAAGATCAACATGGTTGCTGTTTTGGACAATGTGATTTGAATTTGAATGTGAATTGATTCAAATGAGTTATTAAATAGAAATAGCAAGTTAATGGTTCTATTTAAATAGAAACAACTAGTTGTTTTAATTGAAATTTTATTTGGAAAATGTAACATAACAAGTATGAACAATTATTTGGATGTTGGTTTGGAGTTTCAAATGGAAAACAAATTGAATTTGAAAAGGGTTTGATATTAAATGAATTTTTTATAGAAACAAAACAACAGTTTTGGAATCTCACTTTAATGGAAACAATTGATTGTTTTGATTTGAAATATCATTTTGGAAATTGTAACATCACAAGGATGAAACAAAAGGTTTGAAATTTGATTTGAAATTCAAATAGAAAACAAAGGAAAACAGTTGGAAAACAAATGAAAACAGAGGAAAACAAAAGGAAAACAAGCAAAACAAATGCAATGAACATGATGCCATGATGCAAAACATAAAATAACAGAGAGCAAACATTCTAATGGCTATTTTTCATACTTGGGATGTTACAAAACGCCCCCCTTGAAGGAATCGCGCCCCGAGATTCCTACTGAGAAAAGAAAAGGTCCGGATACTTCTTGCGAAGATCCTCTTGAGCTGTGACACGTGAAACACATCGTGCACCTTGGATAGTTTTTCTGGAAGTTCAAGATGACATGCATTCCTGGCAACTCTTCTGGAAAGATGACAGGGAATTTGGAAACCACCGGAACATTTTCAAGTAAAGGGAGAGTTTTGCATCGAGGGTTTATAGTTGAATAGAATTTGATTCATTCGGAGAATAGACTATCTGGTCCGAAGGGTGAAACAGCGTTATTGATTAGACGTCGTTAGAATAACTGAAGTGGGAAGTAGCAACAAGATTTCAACGGACGAAAAGTTTGTTGAGAAGAACAGGATAACGAAGCAACATCGGGAAAACGAGATCAAAACACTCCTGAGGTACTACGGAAAAACCCATCCGGGCTTCTAAAGGATCAATATCTACTTCTTAAGGAATAGAGGATTTGCTTCCGGGGCTTACACGCCTCCGTTCTCAATAGTGAGTAGGCAACATGATAAATCATGTCACAACCACCTCCATTCCTATGGACTAGTAGATATAACCATCCTAGAGAAACCAGAATTCGTGAAATCCTAACTTGAAAGTTTAGATGAGAAGGGAAGACAACGTTGCACTTCCTTACCAGAAAAGGGAGGGTGGGTGGGGAAAGAAGAAAAAGAACAGAATTCCTACTCTCACGTTTCATTTTTCCTATATAACTACAAAATAGTTTCTAGACTCAACTGCGACCAGTAAAAAGGGCTCCTACAGGCAGACAGGCTCTGATACCATTTGTCGCACCCGGACTTCTAGGGGATACTCACAGTCCGTTAAACAGTAGATAAATGGCTTACGGGGCATACCGGCACCCGCATCTCAATATGAGCAGGCCAACACGTAAACGTGTGACAACCATTATCTTACTATTCATCGTCTGCGCAAACCATCCCATAGAAATCCAGATACTTCCATTGACGTACTTCAAAACATACACACATGGTACGTCAACGGCATTGGAACAAGTGATATCACAACAGATCTCTACGACACAAAAGATCGAAATAAGTTGCAAATAGCTCTCATTAGAACAGAGATAGCAAATACAATCATCCAGAGGACACATGTCCCAACATATCATCATTACAACACAGCGGAAGCATCCAAAATGTCTGAGTACAGACAAGATCCAAACAGGCCTAAGAGGCCGGGAACAAACAGACGGAGCCCATCCACGAAATCTCGGATCCTGCCCGGGTCCGCTATATACTCGTCAGCAGTCTCGTCATACTCCACGTAGTAGCCACCATGTAGATCCTCGGAAACGTAGGTCTGCGGAAACCACAGCCCCAAAGGGGTCAGTACATAAACGTACTGGCAAGCAAGACTCACAGTTCACCAAAGTGTAGCCCGTCAACACCAAGCACAGATGCTTTGGGTTCAACGGAAGGAAGGGGTATAAAAGATGCTACAACTGGCTGCTCTAACCAACTACAGAGTTACCACCACTTCCGGCTATCAGAAGGGAGATAAGATCGTGTATCGTAACCAACTAGAACTAACCAACAAACAAACCCATCCTGGACCTCGCCCCTTATCCAAAGAAGCAGTCCGAGGATAACTCACACAGTTGGATTAGTCAGGGTTCAGATTGTGTGTCATTAAGCCTATTACTAGTCAGATTGTTAATCATTAGGTTTAAGTTGTCCTGAGTACTTGTTAGCCAGTACTTTCACCAAGTAGTCCATAACCGCGGAAAACACGGCTTCTCGAGAAGATTTATCCCTGCAGGGGTGCACCAATTTGGCCGTACACGTAAGAATATCCCGCCAGGATGGAAATGCACTTCCACCAAGCGAGGCACTCTACACAACTCAACTCTTCTTCGCATCAAGCCCAAAGAACCCCGTGCAGTGAGCGCACGGCTAATCAAGCCCCACGAAGAAAAGGGGACCCTCATAGCACTCTAAGAATGTGTCTCCCTAAATGCCGACTACAAAAGTTTCCACCCTGGCCTGGGCTCGCAAAAACATGCATGCGGCAAATGGAACACCCGAACTAAATGAGGCGATTTGGACGAGATGCGAATCGAATCAAATTGAGGGGGGCGCCCATACTCGCTTCCCACATGCGGATAGTGCGCTCATCATGGATCAGTAGACAAGACCCTTTTCCTAATTAGGGTCGACACTAGCAGGCCTCAAAACCACACAGGGCCTCCTGCCGGTGCCTTATCATCAAATTATTATTAACAATAATATTAGCATGATTCATTGTTTAACATCGAGCCCCCAGAACATGATGAAATAGTAACAGAAAGTAACGGGTAACAGACTCGAGCAAAACAACCTAAGCATGCTAGTAAGACACGGGCTCAAACAATGGGGTTGTAGGAGTGGAGGTGAGGCAATATCAGGGTTAAGGGATTCATGTGATAGGTTCGTAACAGAAACAGCTAATCATAGGGCTAGCAGAATAGACAACGGAAAGTATCGGTAACCAATGTTGAAAGGAACACGATGGTTCATGTGAGTGATAACTTGCCTGCAAACCCAGTAGCCTGGTACTGAGCTAAGTCCTTAGAAGGGGTGTCGTAAGTATCGTCGGTCTCAACATCGTCGTTTATCCGAGAAGAAGCAAACAAACAACGCAGAGAACAAACAATCAATAACATGGCATAGTGCACAAACATGGGATGATGCATGACCATTTAATTGATGCAACAAAATAAACTAGTTGACAAGATAACAACATGATTAACTGGACCCACATGCAATTTGGATTGCATATGGAAAGCCCATGAATTATGGTTGAATTAATTGTTTTACAACTAAGCAACATGTGAAAGTGGATTAGCATGATGCATGGATGAGGAAAACAACAAAATAACAACAATAGAACCAATTGGAAATAAGGTTTACCAAGTTTGGAAATTCATTCATTAAGTTAGGAAATTTTGGTTCCTTAAAGGTGTCACACAAGCATTTGTTGTTTTCACCAATTTTAATTGTTCAAAATAGATAACAAAGTTCATATTTGAAAAGAACACCAAATTTTAGGTGGATTACATGTTTCACTTGTTGAAAAAGGATTTCAAATAAATTATTTATGAATTAAACAAGTTTAAGCAGGATTGAAATGAATTTAATTCAAACATGAACTTATTTTGAATTTTATTTGTGCAAAACATTAAGTGAGATTCATAATTGAAAAGCTTATACTTTTATGGTTGGAAAACATATTTTATATGTTCAAAAGAATTTAATTTGAGCAAGTTATGAATTTAACAATATTAAATGATTTTAACAAGGTTTAAATTATTTAACCAATTTTAATTATTCAAAACATGAAACAAATTTTATATTTGAAAAGGTGGTTTAATTTTGCATGTAAAACATATTTCATTTGTTGAAATTGGATTTAAAATGAGCAAGTTATTATTTTGGCAATTTTAAATGCATTAAACAAGAAACAGTTGTTTTCAGCAATTTAAATTATTCAAAACAGCAAACAAAATTTTTATTTGGAAAGTACATGAAAAGTTGATTGGAAAACATATTTAGTTTGTGGAATTTGGAATTTTTATGCCCAAGTTATGATTTTTGCAAGTTTAAGTGAATTTAACAAGTTTTCAAATATTGCACCAATTTAAAATATTCAAAACAGTAAACAAATTTTATATTTGGATAGATCATTTAATTTGGTACAGAAAACATATTTAAAAAGTTAAAATTGGAGTTAAGATGAATTAGTTATGCATTTTAGAAGTATAGGGTGCAAATCTGCCATTTTTAATTCACTAGGGACTTGGAAAATAAATTGCAGGGATTTAGAAAGAATTATACAGGGACTTGGTTGTGATTTCGGGGAAGTTTCTGTGCCAAAACAATTAGAAATAAAAAGGTTGGGTTTTTGGTGCGCAGGGGGGATCGAACCCCTGACCTGCTGCTAGCGCAAAGGGGTGCTAACTAGTGTGGTGTGCGTGCGCTTGTGACAGGAAGGGGGAAGGGGGTGTATATGCTTCAGTTACGCGGTAACTTAACTGAAACTGCTCGTTACATCTCTGTACCTTGACAGCGACAAAGAAGATCGGCCGGCGGCTGTTGTGCTGCGCCGCGGTGGCGCTGCGGGTGCGGTGGGGGGTGCTCGTGGCGGAGGGGAGTAGAGGAGAGGGGAGCGAGGCGGATCGAGGATGCTCACCTCGATCGGAAACAAGCAGAGGGTCGGGGCGGAGCAGAGGTTGGCCGATGACAAGGAGGCGATGGCGGCGGAGCTCCGGGGCGTCCCGGCCCAAACCGAGGGGATGAGGAGGGAGCCCGCGGTGGGGCGGCTCCATTCCCGGCCTCTCCCAGGCCGGAGGGGGCCCCGAGCGCCGGCGATCACCGGAGGGGAAGGGTGCTCGGTACAGGTTCAGTTACAGCAAGAAATAGACAGAGAGAAAAGGGATGGAGGTGGGAAGGAGAGGGAAGAAGATGGCGGCGGGGGAGAGGGGAAGGAGGGAGAAGGAGAGGGTTAGGGTTAGGGGGGCTAGGCATAGCTTATAGGGGGGAGGGGGAAGCTCCAGCTGTTGCTCCCTTTTCTCTGAATACGTGGACACCATGGATGTTCCTCCGTACAGAGGAAGAAGAAAAGGGGATCGAAGGGGTATGGGCTAAGGGGAGAGTTGGGCTGGGCCTTCTGCCCCTCTCTCTGTTGTTGTTCTCTTTATTATTTTTGTTCTACTTATTTTTTTTGCTGAATTGGAAAATGGAAGAAATATATGAGTGTTAGGGCTAGGAAAAATTTAGAAAAATTGTGGTTAGGTTAGTTTTTACAATATCAAGTAATTGCTAACCATGTTTTACAAAAGTTTCAAATTTAGATTGTTGTTTGTAATTTAAATCATATTTGAAAGAATTTGCTTATTAAGTGTTTATTATTAAAACAAGATTTTTAATAGGGTGAACCCTATTGCTTAAATAGAACAAATGATCAAAGTTATTGTGGTGATTTTCATAATTTGAAATTGGGTGCTGTTTGAAATTTGATTCCAATTCAAATGATTTTGAGATTAACTGGTTATTGCAAACCAATTTTAAATGGGGTAATCAAATAATTTTGATTGGAAGCATATGATTAATAATTGTGTTTCAATTTTTATAAGATCAACATGGTTGCTGTTTTGGACAATGTGATTTGAATTTGAATGTGAATTGATTCAAATGAGTTATTAAATAGAAATAACAAGTTAATGGTTCTATTTAAATAGAAACAACTAGTTGTTTTAATTGAAACTTTTATTTGGAAAATGTAACATAACAAGTATGAAAAATTATTTGGATGTTGGTTTGGAGTTTCAAATGGAAAACAAATTGAATTTGAAAAGGGTTTGATATTAAATGAATTTTTGATAGAAACAAAACAACAGTTTTGGAATCTCACTTTAATGGAAACAATTGATTGTTTTGATTTGAAATATCATTTTGGAAATTGTAACATCACAAGGATGAAACAAAAGGTTTGAAATTTGATTTGAAATTCAAATAGAAAACAAAGGAAAACAAAGGAAAACAGTTGGAAAACAAATGAAAACAGAGGAAAACAAAAGGAAAACAAGCAAAACAAATGCAACGAACATGATGCCATGATGCAAAACATAAAATAACAGAGAGCAAACATTCTAATGGCTATTTTTCATACTTGGGATGTTACAATGGACCGCGCCGCCGCCGCCAGGGACGCCACGAGGCTAGAGGCCTCGCTCTCGCGGGTGGCGCGGAGCGCCCTCACGCGTCGCGCGCTGAGCAGCTCGGTGGTGCAGAGCTTGTGAAGGTTGCGCCAGTGCTAGCTGTGGGGCGCGTATACGATGCCGAGGCCGTCCTTGCTGAGCGCGCTGAGCGTCGCCGTCTTGGGCCGCGTGGCGAACACGGCGTCGTGGGTCTTCATGACCACCCTCGCCGCGTCAGCCGACGACGCGACCACGACGTTGAGCTCCCCAAGGCGGAGCAGCATCAAGGGGCCGTGCCGTCGGGCAAGGTCTCGCAGGGCATGGTGCGGGAGTGCGCCGACGAGGTGGTGCAGGCTGCCGATGAGCGGCAGGAGCCATGGGCCGGGAGGCGGGTTGTCGCCGTCTTTGTCTTTGCGTGGCTTGAGCTTGAGGATGAGATGAGGGAGCAGCAGTAGGATGGTGGAGAAGAAGAGATAGTGGTAGTTGTCTCGCCCCATTACTTGGGAGCAGAAGAGATAGTGGTTCCCTTGTGCGGTTGTGCCTGAAACGCATCATGTATTTGTAGGGAGCATCTGGCAGTAGTTCTATCAGCTGGTAGGATATGCTTAATTAACAGAAGCTGTCTGCTAGATGTTCAACTAATGCTTTGTAAAAAAACAGAAGCAGCCTGCTCCAGGGGTGAACTAATGCTTAGTTGAAAAGAAGATGATTTTTGATGCAAACCATATATTATGCAATAATTGACGTTCTAATCTGCCTGATGTGGTCCTCCATCTGCATCATGAGGAGTTAGGACGAGAGGACTGCATAGGTTTGAGTGATCTTGTTCTTCCACCAGGAACTCTTGCCACACCACACATCAACTTCTCTTTTTAGCTTAGGGCATGTACATTGGTTTAGACGCCTCCCGTCGGTTGGATTCATCCACGTCAATTATAGACATACCTAAAAGCACCCTCTACAATGGTTTGCTTTTTGGCTATCTGTAACTCCCCAAAAAATAGCAAATTACGTTGAGCAACGGAAAATTGAATCTTGTCCACCACCGCCTGCGCCTTTCCTCCATATTTACAAAACTGATGAACTGAAAAATACTCCATGATATGTTGAAGAGCGTCTGCCTGACGATGGCGCCGTCGCGGCGCTGCAATCACTAGTGGAAAATGGGGCTTTTACCTGGCGAGCACCTCTTTCGCCCCGGATCGGCCACCACCCGGTGCAAAAGACTGCAAAGGTGGGGCCGGGGCGAGCAAGGCGCGTGGTGTTGGGGTTATTTGCCCCGTTGGTTGGTCTTTTACCCCGGTTGGTGGCTCTAACCGGGTCAAATGAGCCCCACCTAGATGAAATGTGGTTTCTTTATTTCTATATTGCCGTTTAATAGAATTCTTTTTTTCTTCAAATCAAAAAATTTTATTTTTTTTATAAACACTACATGTCAGCGTTCTCCACTCCTCATGTCAGTCACCTTTTTGGTACGGTGTACTCACTTATTTTTGGCATCCAGGTGATTTGTATTTGGCCGATGAACCTTCAAGGGGGGATGTAGAACAGAACAATCGGTATCGCCATCATACAGCCCGACCGTGGCTATTGAGTGCATATATGCATATCAAAAGAACGGTCGAGCGTATGATGGTGAATCCGGATGATTTTTATTTGGTCGATGAACTGAATGATGTATGAAACCTTAATGGGGGATGTACAACAAAACAATCTGCATTGCCATCATACAGCTCTGCCGTGGCTACTGAGTGCATATATGCATACCAAATGCACGGCAGGACGTATGATGGTGAATCCGGTTGATTTGTATTTGGTCGATGAACTGGATGATGTATCAAACCTTAAAGGGGGATGTAGAACAAAACAATCGGTATTGCCATCATACAACCCTACCGTGGCTACTGAGTGCATATATGCATACCAAATGCACGGCATGACGTATGATGGCGAATCCGAATGATTTGTATTTGGTCGATGAACTGAATGATGTATCAAACCTTAAATGGGGATGTAGAACAAAACAATCGGTATCGCCAGCATACAGCCCTGTCGTGGCTACTGAGTGCATATATGCATAACAAATGCACGACATGACGTATGCTGGCGAATCCGGATAATTTGTATTTGGTCGATGAACTGACTGGTGTATGAAGGTGGGATATATATAGGGTCCTCTGGCTCACAGAGTGTTGTGCTAGGGTTTTGATCCAACGGTTAAGAAACACCCCTGATCCAACGGTTAAGAAACACCCCCTGATCCAACGGCTCACAACCGCTCGAAAGAAGCACACCTCTGATCCAACGACTCACAAGCGCTTCAAAGAAGCACACGATCCGTGTGATTCTTTGTGATTGGTCCCAACGAAACCATAACCCTTTAGCCCCGGTTGGTAAAACGATCTAGGACTAAAGGGATCAATTTCTTCTCACTATATATATGTGTGCATGCATTGCCACCATTGGCATAAACACATATAAACTACCCACTCTCCCATGGCTTCTACCGTACCCACTCTAACCTTCCTGCAGGCAGAGGCACTTTCCGCCTCGAACTACCCCTGCCCGCTCGGCTACAGCGTCCCCGCCGGCTGGATGCTGAGCGCCGGAGGAGTGCCGGTCCCTCCTGTTCCTCAAGGTGTGGCGCGTCGGACGGCCATCACGAACCACTACTACCACGAGCTCACGCCATAGCAGAGGAGGAATCCCAGTTGGAATCCCGACTACTGCCCTACTTGGTACGCCTTCTTCATTCATCGGTGTGAGAATGCGCTCGCCAGGTACGAGGAGAACGGCCCACCTCCTTCGAACTTCAACGACTCCGGTTGTCGGCTGTGGTGGGGCGGCGGACGGACTCTTCAGAGTGTAATGAATTACATCAGGGCCGGCGATAACCCCGCCTGCGCTACCCTCACGCGCAGTCTTGGGGTCGTGATCCTCCGAGGGAGTCCAGAGCACCGTCCGACGATAGTGACGACGACGGCGGCGACTACGACGACTACGATTCGGAGTATTATAGGCCTGGGCAGGAGTATGACTAGTAGATCGATGCACTCTTGCCATTATGTACTGCCTTGTTTATTTATGTCTATATATGCTCTCCGTTTAGGTTTAGATCCAACCTTGTAATGTTATGTGTACTGTGCCTTGTTTATCTATCGAAATGCCCCCCCCCCTCCCTAACGTGAGTCGTTGGACGAGGGGTGTGTTTCTTTCTGGCGTCTGAATCCCACCAATCAGGAAGAATCACACGGAAAACAGAAAATAGACGCGCTAGCGCGCCGCAGTTTCCCGAAATACAACAAATTCTTTTATTAAAAACAGAAAACAGACGAACACTACTCCTCGTCGTTGTCGGGGAACTCGTCGGTGACCTCCTCCTGGTCGTCGTCGTCGGCGAACTCATCGGTGGTATGCAAAGCACCACTAGGGGATATAATCAACAATGCAGACGTAACAGGCCGAATAGCCAAATGGGGCATCGAGTTGGTTGCGTTCGACATTAAGTACCAACCTCGGACGGCAATAAAATTCCAGGTGTTGGCAGATTTTATCGCTGATTGGACATAAGCAATGGAAAACACGCCAATGCCGGAGTCAGAATACTGGGTTATGCACTTTGATGGATCCAAGATGAAGGAAGGCGCTGGAGCTGGTGTAGTCCTAAATCCCCAAAGGGAGACACTATGGGGTATGTATTACAAATACACTTCAACGCCAGCAACAATGTGGCAGAATACGAAGCTTTGCTTCATCACTTGCATATTGCAAAAGAAATAGGTGTCAAACACATCCTATGTTATGGTGACTCAGATTTGGTACAGCATCAGCTCAACCAAACATGGGACGCCAAAAGCCACATCATGGCCGAATATCGGAGAACGGTGGACGAGTTTGCTATTTGCTTCCTGGGATTTGAAGTACTTCACGTCAAAAGGGAAAAAAAATTGGAACGCGGATGCATTAGCCCGCATGGGATCGGAAAGAGTGAAAACCCTACCACCAGGTGTGTTTGTCCAGCATTTGTATGAACCATTGATAAAAGGTGGAGATGTCGACTATCCTCTCATTTCCGAGTCAATTGAAGTCATGCTCGTTAACCCGGATTGGACAATTCCATATTTAAACTTCTTAGTAGATCAGAAGTACCCGGATGGAGCAGACGAGGTCTTGCAAAGACAAATAAAACTTCGATCCAAAGGATACACGGTAATCAATGGTTGCCTGTATAAACGCAGCACTACCAGAATTTTTCTGCGATGTATTTCGCCAGAAGAAGGCCGAGAAATTGTGCAAGAAATCCATGCTGGAGATTGTGGACATCATGCTCAATCAAAAAGCATAGTTAAGAAAGCATTCCGTGGAGGGTTTTTGTAACATCCCAAGTCTGAAAAATAGCCATTAGAATGTTTGCTCCCTGTTATTTTATGTTTTGCATCATGGCATCATGTTGATTGCATTTGTTTTGTTTGTTTTCCATTTGTTTTCCTCTGTTTTTCAGTTGTTTTCCAACTGTTTTCATTTGTTTTCCTTTGTTTCATCCTTGTGATGTTACAATTTCTAAAATGATATTTCCAAATAAAACAATTATTTGTTTCCATTAAAGTGTGATTCCAAACTATTGTTTTATTTCTGTAAAAATGCATCCAATAATCAAATCCTTGTCAAATTCAATTTGTTTTCCATTTGAAATTCCAAACCAAAATTCAAATAGTTGTTTCCAAATCAAAACCTTAATTGTTTTCCAATTATCCCATAATGTTCAACTAATAAAATGGTGTTTTTATTTCACTTAATTAATACCAATGTGGTTTCAAATGCAAAGCAAAATCATCATCAACACCTCATTTGGAAATTATCAAATAACAAACCATTCCAATGTTTCTAATCGAACTAATAATAGGGTTCACCCTATTAAATTGTGGTTTCTATTTTAATTAACCAAATATTCCAATTTCAAGTCAAATTCTTTCAAACAGCACACAAGTTGAGTTATAACCAATTTATAAACATTATCACTTCCATCAACTAATTTTAATCTTTTAATTCATAGGGGCTACCCTATCAAAATGCTTTTATTTCATAATGTTGACTTAATATGAAAATTCATTCAAAATTGGTTTAAATACCAAACAACAATTTATTTTCAAACCTTCTGTAAAACAAAAACTTGGCAGTGTTTTCTTTTAATCAAATTAGCTTAACCTAATTTTCCTACAATTTTACTAACCTAAAATATCTCCTTTTTCTTCCATTTGGTTTTCAGCAAAAAAAAATAAAAACAGAAACAGGAAAATAGAAAAGAGAGAGGGAGAAAGCCAGCCCAGCCCATCATCCAGCCACCCCCTTGGCCCAGTACCCCTCCAGCATGTCGCTGTCGTCCTCCTCGCTATGACGTCGTCATCAGTACGACATGGCTCACCACCACCCGATCAGCCCCTCCTCGCTACGATTGCCGCCGTACAAGCTCCTAGCCCCCCTATATCTACCCTACCGCGACCCTCTGCCCTCAACCCTAGCACCACCCTCCTCCTGCGCCGCCATTCTTCCATCGCTTCCCCCTTCACCTGTTCTCTGAATCCTCGAACCACCACCGTGACGCCACCGAACCACCACTGCCTCCCTCACCGCCGGTCTCCACAGCCCCCTCGAGGCAGCCCCGTGGCCGGGAATGGAACACGGCGACTGCCTCCGCCTCCCCGTCCACTCGCCTCTAGCTGGGAGCTGCCACGGCGGCCGCGCCGTCGCCGGAGAGGGGCCTCTGCCACTGCCTGTCGGCAGTCATCGTCGATAGACAACCGCAGGTGAGCGCCCGTCTCTCGCCTTTCCCCTCTGTTCCTTGGCACCTTCCCGAGACCCACGCACGTTCGTCGCTTGTCCACTGCCCCGTTCGCCCCCAATCGCCGCCGGAGACCCGCCGTGGGATCACCGGCAAGGCCCTGTCCGTGACTGCAAACTGCAGTTGCCGTTTCGTCAGTTTCAGTTCCGCGCGCAGTGGTCACCTCAAAACCCCATGCCCTCTGTATCCATACAACGCAACATCAGTAGCCCAGTGGTTGCCCACCGTGCAGAGCAACGCCAGCGCGCGGGTTCGAGTCCCGGCCGGCGCAAAACCCACCCTTTTTGGCTATTATTCTTCACACACCCGTGGCCCACTGTCATTGACTCCTTCTGCCACGCGCGCGCCACGCTGGCCAAGGGTCCACTGGTCAGTGGCGTTGGGTAGGGTACATCTAGGTACCAAACCTATCTGCGCAATTTCTGTAATTCCAAAATGCATTTAAATAACAGAATTAATACCAAAACTTCAAACCTTAATATCTTTTAATCCATAATTCCAATAAATAAAAACTTTATATGTTTTCTGTTCAAAATCAAATGATCTTTTCAATTGTTCCATTTGTGATCTGTTTTGAGTTTTCAAAATACATTTAAAATTCAAATTTGAATAATTCAAATGTAATTTGCAATAATTCATAAATAATTCATGCTAATTCCAAATAAGGCAAATAAAATATGTTTTTCACACCATTTTGAATATACTATTCAAATATAAAATTTGTTTCATTGTTTGAATAAGTTAAATTGCCTAAATAATTTAATACTTGTTTAATTCAATTAAATTTGATAAAATCATAACTTGCTTAATATAAAATATTTTTGAACATGCAAAATATGTTTTCAAACCATCAAAGTGTGAAATTTTCAAATGTGAACTTGAATTTATGTTTTGAACAAATAAAATTCAAATAATATCCAAACTTGTTCTAAATTCAATTAAAACTTGTTTAATATTGTTTAATTCATAATAAATTCATCCTAATTCCAATTTCAATATTTGAAACATGTAATCCAACTAAAATTTGATGTTCTTTTCAAATATAAATTTTGTTTGCTGTTTTGAATAATTTAAATTGCTGAAAACAACTGTTTCTTGTTTATTGCATTTAAAATTGCCAAAATAATAACTTGCTTATTTTAAATCCAATTTCCACAAATGAAATATGTTTTCCATGCAAAATTAAACCACCTTTTCAAATATGAACTTGGTTTAATGTTTTGATCAAATAAAATTCAATTAACATCCACACTTAAATTAATTCCAATTTAATTCTTGTTTAACTTGTTTAATTCCTAAATAATTTATTTGAAATCCTTTTTCAACAAGTGAAACATGTATCCCAACTAAAATCTTGTTTTCTTTTCAAATATAAACTTTGTTATTTGTTTTGAACACTTTAACTTGTTGAAAACAACAATTACTTGTGTGACCTGTTTTAAGTAACCAAACTTTCCAAACTTAATCAATGATTTCCAAAACTTGTTCCAATCCTTTTTCACTTGCATCTATCATTGTTATTTGTTGTTATTTTGTTGTTATCATCATGCATGCATCATGCTAACAACTCTCACATAATAATTAATTGTAAACCATTTGTTTCCACTTATTTCAATGGATCTTTTCCATATGCAATCAATTGCATATGGGTCCAATTAAATTGTGTTATCTTGTCAAGCCGTTTATTCTGATGCATCTATTAACTTGACATGCATCATCTTTGATTGTGCACAATGCCATGATAATGATTGTTTATATTTCTGCCTTTGTTTGTTTGCTTCTTCTCGGGATACACCGACGACGTTTGAGACCGACGATCCTTACGACATCCTTCTAAGGGACTTAGCTCAGTACAGGCTACTGGGTTTTGCAGGCAAGTTATCACTCACCATGAACCACTGTGTTCCTTTCAACATTGGTTACCGATACTTTCCGTTGTCTATTTCTGCTAGCCTTAGTAGTAGTTGTTTCTGTTACGAACCTATCACATGAATCCTTTAACCATGATATTGCCTCACCTCCATACCTATATCCTTCTGGTTGAGCCCGTGTCTTACTAGATGCTTAGGTTGTTTGCTCGAGTCTGTTACCCGTTACTTTCTTGTACTTACTTCATTACTGTTCTGGGGGCTCGATGTTTAATCAAATCAATCCTGTTATGCTTATTGTTAATAATAATTTGATGATAAGGCACCGGCAGGAGGCCCATGAGAGGTTTTGAAGCCTGCCAGTGTCGACCCTAATAGGAAAAGGGTCTTGTCTACTGATCCATGATGAGCGCACTAACCGCATGTGGGAAGCGAGTATGGGCGCCCCCCTCAACTTGACCTGATTCGCATCTCGTCCAAATCGCCTCATTTAGTTCGTGTTTTCCATTTGCCGCATGCATGTTTTTGCGAGCCCAGGCCAGGGTGGAACTTTTGTAGTCGGCATATAGGGGGACACGGTCTTAGAGTGCTATGAGGGTCCCTTTTCTTCGGGGCTTGATTAGCCGTGCGCCCAAGGTTCTTTGGGCTTGATGCGAAGAATGGTTGGTTGTGTAGAGTACCCCGCTTGGTGGAAGTGCATTTCCATCTGGCGGGTTATTCTTGCGTGTACGGCCAAATTGGTGCAACCCTGCAGGGATAATCTTCTCGAGAAGCCGTGTTTTCCGCGGTTATGGATTACTTGGTGAAAGTACTGGCTAACAAGTACTCAGGACAACTTAAACATAATGATCAAATATGTTACACCCAATGATTAATAACTTGACTAGTAATAGGCTGATGACACAATAACTTGATCCACCTTTAATACAACTGTGGGAGTTATCCTCGGATTGCTTCTTTGGATAAGGGGCGAGATCCAGGATGGGTTTGTTTGAAGTTATCTTTCAGTTGGTTACAATCCTTGATCTTACCTCCTTTCTGTTAGCCGGCAGTTGTAGTATGTTTCCGTAGTTGTGTAGAGCAGCCAGTTGCAGCATCTTTTATATCCCCTTCCTTCCGTTGAACCCAAAGCATCTGTGCTTGGTGTTGACGGGTTACACTTTGGTGAACTGTGAGTCTTGCTTGCCAGTACGTTTATGTACTGACCCCTTTGGGGCTGTGGTTTCCGCAGACCGACGTTTCCGAAGATCTACATGGTGGCTACTACGTGGATCATGACGAGACTGCTGACGAGTAGATAGCGGACCCGGGCAGGATCCGAGACTTCGTGGATGGGCTCCGTCTGTTTGTTTCCGGCCTCTTAGGCCTATTTGGTTCTTGTCTGTACTCAGACATGTTGAATGCTTCCGCTGTATTGTACTGATGTATTGTTGGGGCATGTTCCCTCTGAATGACTGTATTTGCTATCTCTGCTCTAATGAGAGCCATTTGCAATTCATTTCAATCTTTTGTGTCATAGAGATCTATTGTGATATCACTTGTTAAACGCCGTTGACGTACCATGTGTGTATGGTTTGAAGTACGTCGACGGAAGTGCCTTTGATCTCTAGTGGATAGTTTACATCGACGATGGAATAGCAGGGCTTGTGTTGTCGCGCATAAGCGCAGGCCTACCAGGAAGCTGGGACGTGGGAGCAGTATGCCCCATAATCCAACCAAATAGCTATCCAGTTCGTACGGTGAGTATCCTCTAGAAGTCAGGGTGCGACAAATGGTATCAGAGCCTGTCTGCCTGTAGGATCCCTTTTTACTGGTCGCAGTTTGAGTCTAGAAACTATTTTGTAGCTATATAGGAAAAATGAAACGTGAGAGTAGGAATTCTGTTCTTTTTCTTCTTTTCCCACCCACCCTCCCTTTTCTGGTAAGGAAGTGTAACGTTGTTTTCCCTTCTCATCTGAACTTTCAAGTTAGGATTTCACGTATTCTGGTTTCTCTAGGATGGTTATATCTACTAGACCATAGGAATGGAGGTGGTTGTGACATGATTTATCATGTTGCCTACTCACGATTGAGAACGGTGGCAAATAGGCCCCGGAAGCAGATCCTCTATTCCTTAAGCAGTAGATATTGATCCTTTAGAAGCCCGGATGGGTTTTTCCGTAGTACCTCAGGAGTTTTGGTCTCGTTTTTCCCGGTGTTGCTTCGTTATCCTGTTCTTCTCAACATCCTTTTCGTCCGTTGAAATCTTGTTGTTGTTTTCCACTTCAAATCTTCTACCGACGTCTAATCAAAACTTCCTCGTAAACTCTTATCCAGTTAAAGTGTTATTTGATACCGGAGAATCACATTCCTTTGTGTCAACAATCTTTTCCACAACATACAATCCAATTCTAATGAGAGGCCACATATTCCTCGTTACTCTCATGTTGCTGATTCTGACATTGATGTCATCCTTGGTGTTCCATTGATGTCAATAACTCTGTTCCACCTTTATTACAGATAGTCTATTCTCCAAATGAATCAAATTCTATCCAGCTATACACCCTCGATACAAAAACCTCTCCCTTTACTTGAAAATGTTCCGGTGGTTTCCAAATTCCCTGACGTCTATCCAATGTGCACGATGTGTTTCACGTGTCACAGCTCAAGAGGATCTTCCCAAGAAGTTTCCGGACCTTTTCTTTTCTCAGTAGGAATCTCGGGGCGCGATTCCTTCAAGGGGGGGCGTTTTGTAACATCCCAAGTCTGAAAAATAGCCATTAGGATGTTTGCTCCCTGTTATTTTATGTTTTGCATCATGGCATCATGTTGATTGCATTTGTTTTGTTTGTTTTCCATTTGTTTTCCTCTGTTTTTCAGTTGTTTTCCAACTGTTTTCATTTGTTTTCCTTTGTTTCATCCTTGTGATGTTACAATTTCTAAAATGATATTTCCAAATAAAACAATTATTTGTTTCCATTAAAGTGTGATTCCAAACTATTGTTTTATTTCTATAAAAATGCATCCAATAATCAAATCCTTTTCAAATTCAATTTGTTTTCCATTTGAAATTCCAAACCAAAATTCAAATAGTTGTTTCCAAATCAAAACCTTAATTGTTTTCCAATTATCCCATAATGTTCAACTAATAAAATGGTGTTTTTATTTCACTTAATTAATACCAATGTGGTTTCAAATGCAAAGCAAAATCATCATCAACACCTCATTTGGAAATTATCAAATAACAAACCATTCCAATGTTTCTAATCCAACTAATAATAGGGTTCACCCTATTAAATTGTGGTTTCTATTTTAATTAACCAAATATTCCAATTTCAAGTCAAATTCTTTCAAACAGCACACAAGTTGAGTTATAACCAATTTATAAACATTATCACTTCCATCAACTAATTTTAATCTTTTAATTCATAGGGGCTACCCTATCAAAATGCTTTTATTTCATAATGTTGACTTAATATGAAAATTCATTCAAAATTGGTTTAAATACCAAACAACAATTTATTTTCAAACCTTCTGTAAAACAAAAACTTGGTAGTGTTTTCTTTTAATCAAATTAGCTTAACCTAATTTTCCTACAATTTTACTAACCTAAAATATCTCCTTTTTCTTCCATTTGGTTTTCAGCAAAAAAAAAATAAAAACAGAAACAGGAAAATAGAAAAGAGAGAGGGAGAAAGCCAGCCCAGCCCATCATCCAGCCACCCCCTTGGCCCAGTACCCCTCCAGCATGTCGCTGTCGTCCTCCTCGCTATGACGTCGTCATCAGTACGACATGGCTCACCACCACCCGATCAACCCCTCCTCGCTACGATTGCCGCCGTACAAGCTCCTAGCCCCCCTATATCTACCCTACCGCGACCCTCTGCCCTCAACCCTAGCACCACCCTCCTCCTGCGCCGCCATTCTTCCATCGCTTCCCCCTTCACCTGTTCTCTGAATCCTCGAACCACCACCGTGACGCCACCGAACCACCACTGCCTCCCTCACCGCCGGTATCCACAGCCCCCTCGAGGCAGCCCCGTGGCCGGGAATGGAACCACGGCGACTGCCTCCGCCTCCCCGTCCACTCGCCTCTAGCTGGGAGCTGCCACGGCGGCCGCGCCGTCGCCGGAGAGGGGCCTCTGCCACTGCCTGTCGGCAGTCATCGTCGATAGACAACCGCAGGTGAGCGCCCGTCTCTCGCCTTTCCCCTCTGTTCCTTGGCACCTTCCCGAGACCCACGCACGTCCGTCGCTTGTCCACTGCCCCGTTCGCCCCCAATCGCCGCCGGAGACCCGCCGTGGGATCACCGGCAAGGCCCTGTCCGTGACTGCAAACTGCAGTTGCATCTTCGTCAGTTTCAGTTCCGCGCGCAGTGGTCACCTCAAAACCCCATGCCCTCTGTATCCATACAACGCAACAGCAGTAGCCCAGTGGTTGCCCACCGTGCAGAGCAACGCCAGCGCGCGGGTTCGAGTCCCGGCCGGCGCAAAACCCACCCTTTTTGGCTATTATTCTTCACACACCCGTGGCCCACTGTCATTGACTCCTTCTGCCACGCGCGCGCCACGCTGGCCAAGGGTCCACTGGTCAGTGGCGTTGGGTAGGGTACATCTAGGTACCAAACCTATCTGCGCAATTTCTGTAATTCCAAAATGCATTTAAATAACAGAATTAATACCAAAACTTCAAACCTTAATATCTTTTAATCCATAATTCCAATAAATAAAAACATTATATGTTTTCTGTTCAAAATCAAATGATCTTTCCAATTGTTCCATTTGTGATCTGTTTTGAGTTTTCAAAATACATTTAAAATTCAAATTTGAATAATTCAAATGTAATTTGCAATAATTCATAAATAATTCATGCTAATTCCAAATAAGGCAAATAAAATATGTTTTTCACACCATTTTGAATATCCTATTCAAATATAAAATTTGTTTCATTGTTTGAATAAGTTAAATTGCCTAAATAATTTAATACTTGTTTAATTCAATTAAATTTGATAAAATCATAACTTGCTTAATATAAAATATTTTTGAACATGCAAAATATGTTTTCAAACCATCAAAGTGTGAACTTTTCAAATGTGAACTTGAATTTATGTTTTGAACAAATAAAATTCAAATAATATCCAAACTTGTTCTAAATTCAATTAAAACTTGTTTAATATTGTTTAATTCATAATAAATTCATCCTAATTCCAATTTCAATATTTGAAACATGTAATCCAACTAAAATTTGATGTTCTTTTCAAATATAAATTTTGTTTGCTGTTTTGAATAATTTAAATTGCTGAAAACAACTGTTTCTTGTTTATTGCATTTAAAATTGCCAAAATAATAACTTGCTTATTTTAAATCCAATTTCCACAAATGAAATATGTTTTCCATGCAAAATTAAACCACCTTTTCAAATATGAACTTGGTTTAATGTTTTGATCAAATAAAATTCAATTAACATCCACACTTAAATTAATTCCAATTTAATTCTTGTTTAACTTGTTTAATTCCTAAATAATTTATTTGAAATCCTTTTTCAACAAGTGAAACATGTATCCCAACTAAAATCTTGTTTTCTTTTCAAATATAAACTTTGTTATTTGTTTTGAACACTTTAACTTGTTGAAAACAACAATTACTTGTGTGACCTGTTTTAAGTAACCAAACTTTCCAAACTTAATCAATGATTTCCAAAACTTGTTCCAATCCTTTTTCACTTGCATCTATCATTGTTATTTGTTGTTATTTTGTTGTTATCATCATGCATGCATCATGCTAACAACTCTCACATAATAATTAATTGTAAACCATTTGTTTCCACTTATTTCAATGGATCTTTTCCATATGCAATCCAATTGCATATGGGTCCAATTAAATTGTGTTATCTTGTCAAGCCGTTTATTCTGATGCATCTATTAACTTGACATGCATCATGTTTGATTGTGCACAATGCCATGATAATGATTGTTTATATTTCTGCCTTTGTTTGTTTGCTTCTTCTCGGATATACGACGACGTTGAGACCGACGATCCTTACGACATCCCTTCTAAGGACTTAGCTCAGTACCAGGCTACTGGGTTTGCAGGCAAGTTATCACTCACATGAACCACTGTGTTCCTTTCAACATTGGTTACCGATACTTTCCGTTGTCTATTTCTGCTAGCCTTAGTAGTAGTTGTTTCTGTTACGAACCTATCACATGAATCACTTAACCCTGATATTGCCTCACCTCCATACCTATAACCTTTTGGTTGAGCCCGTGTCTTACTAGCATGCTTAGGTTGTTTGCTCGAGTCTGTTACCCGTTACTTCCTGTTATTACTTCATTATGTTCTGGGGGCTCGATGTTTAATCAATCAATCAATCATGCTACTGTTATTGTTAAATAATAATTTGATGATAAGGCACCGGCAGGAGGCCCATGAGAGGTTTTGAAGCCTGCTAGTGTCGACCCTAATAGGAAAAGGGTCTTGTCTACTGATCCATGATGAGCGCACTAACCGCATGTGGGAAGCGAGTATGGGCGCCCCCCTCAACTTGACCTGATTCGCATCTCGTCCAAATCGCCTCATTTAGTTTGTGTTTTCCATTTGCCGCATGCATGTTTTTGCGAGCCCAGGCCAGGGTGGAACTTTTGTAGTCGGCATATAGGGGGACACGGTCTTAGAGTGCTATGAGGGTCCCTTTTCTTCGGGGCTTGATTAGCCGTGCGCCCAAGGTTCTTTGGGCTTGATGCGAAGAATGGTTGGTTGTGTAGAGTACCCCGCTTGGTGGGTTAGCTTCCCATCTGGCGGGTTATTCTTGCGTGTACGACCAAATTGGTGCAACCCTGCAGGGATAATCTTCTCGAGAAGCCGTGTTTTCCGCGGTTATGGATTACTTGGTGAAAGTACTGGCTAACAAGTACTCAGGACAACTTAAACATAATGATCGAACATGTTACACCCAATGATTAATAACTTGACTAGTAATAGGCTTATCGACACAATAATTTGAACCATCATTAATTTCAACCGTGTGAGTTATCCTCGGATTGCTTCTTTGGATAAGGGGCGAGATCCAGGATGGGTTTGCTTGAAGTTATATTCCAGTTGGTTACAATCCTCGATCTTATCTCCTTTCTGTTAGCCGGCAGTTGTAGTATGTTTCTGTAGTTGTGTAGAGCAGCCAGTTGCAGCATCTTTTATATCCCCTTCCTTTCCGTTGAACCCAAGGCATCTGTGCTTGGTGTTGACGGGTTACACTTTGGTGAACTGTGAGTCTTGCTTGCCAGTACGTTTATGTACTGACCCCTTTGGGGCTGTGGTTTCCGCAGACCTACGTTTCCGAAGATCTACATGGTGGCTACTACGTGGAGTATGACGAGACTGCTGACGAGTAGATAGCGGACCCGGGCAGGATCCGAGACTTCGTGGATGGGCTCCGTCTGTTCGTTTCCGGCCTCTTAGGCCTATTTGGATCTTGTCTGTACTCAGACAGTTTGAATGCTTCCGCTGTATTGTACTGATGTATTGTTGGGACATGGGTCCTCTGAATGATTGTATTTGCTATCTCTGCTCTAATGAGAGCCATTTGCAACTTATTTCAATCTTTTGTGTCGTAGAGATCTGTTGTGATATCACTTGTTCAAACGCCGTTGACGTACAATGTGTGTATGTTTGAAGTACGTCAATGGAAGTATCCTGATTTCTACGGGATAGTTTACATCGACGGTGAACAGTAACGGTTGGTTGTCGCACATAAGTGCTGGCCTACCCGTAAGGGGACGCGGGAGCCGTCAAGCCCCGTAATCCAACCAAAATACTGTTCAGTTCGTACGGTGAGTATCCTCTAGAAATCCGGGTGCGACAGTTTTTCTGGCTAACAGCCAAGACAGATGTCGAACACATAGTCAACACATGTGCCGGATGTCAGTATTACGCCAAGCAGACGAATATGCCAGCCCAATCACTCAAAACTATCCCTATTATATGGATGTTTGCCGTCTGGGGGCTAGATATGATGGGACCATTCAAAACTGCAAGAGGTGGACTCACACATCTACTCGTTGCAGTAGATAAGTACACCAAGTGGATGGAGGCAAAACCCATAAAAAAGCTTGATGGTGTAACTGCCAGGAATTTCATCATTGACGTAGTCATGAGATACGGTGTTCCACACAATATAATTACCGATAACAGGACAAATTTCTCTATTGGAGAGTTGGCAAAATATTACCGACAAACGGGAATACGCCTCGATCTTGCATCTGTGGCACACCCACAATCCAATGGACAGGTTGAAAGAATGAATAGCTCAATCCTGCAGGGAATACGCCCAAGACTCGAATCTCCTCTTCATAGAGCAGTTGGAGCATGGGTGGAAGAGTTACCTTCCGTGATTTGGAGTATTCGAACGATGCCAAACAGGTCAACAGGGCAAACCATGTTTTTCCTAGTTTACAGCGCAGAAGCAGTGCTTCCAACGGACATGATCCATGATAGCCCAAGAGTGCAAGATTTCGATGACTCGGATGCCGAAAGTGCACGACAGTATGCCGTCGATCTCTTAGAAGAAGATTGAGAGCTTGTGCTTCAAAGATCCGTCGTTTATCAGCAAGGTTTACAATGTTACCATAGTCGGAAAATCAGGCATCGTTCTTTCAAAGAAGGTGACTTAGTGCTAAGATTGGTGCAAGAAAGAAATCACAAGTTAGCTCAAGTTTGGGAAGGACCATTTGTCATCACCAAGGCTATGAAAAATGGATCATATTATCTTGTAGATATTCGGGACACGGAAGATGATCCCAAAAGACCGAATCGCAAAAAAAAAAAGATAGATGACGAACTAGGGGAGACCAAAAGACCCTGGAGCATCCAGCAGTTACGTCCCTTCTACACTTAGTTCAATTTCTATGTAAACATATTTGAGATCATGATATAAAGTTGTCGGAATTAATACATCTATATTTTTTACATGTTTATTATAGTATAAAGCATAAATCTGTCTTATCTATTTCCCAATGATCTTTCAAATTACTCAATGTTAACCCGAATTGTGCCTCTGTGCTCCGTGTTAAAAAACTGAATGATTTTCAGCCTAAAATGGTTTAAGGAAACCCAAATTGCGCCTGCGGGCCTGAGTTTCATTCAAAATTCCTTGTTGTTCTCTAAGTATTATCTGATTGTTTTTATGTTGGGTCACTCGAGCTAGTAAGTAAAAATGCCTTTAGTATGATCCATGTTTCCGAGTTTTGACTGATTGGTTATACCCAGTCACTTGGCATGAAGATTAAAATACTATCAAGCCATTTCAAACATTAAGGACAGTTAAAACATATAAACCAGAGAACTTAGAAGATAAAGGAATAAAAACCTGGAAAACTTGCAAAGAATTATTAATATAACTGCAAAGGCGGAGTACTTTTTTATACAAAAGAATAGAAAGCATTACAATAAGTTTACATTGTAAGAGCGGTAATGCTTCTATTTCCCTATTTCTACCCAGGACCAGGCAGCTCCTTCACGCATCCGACTCGTCGTCTTCGCTGCTGGATTCTTCGGGAGTCTCCGGAATGGCTTCCTCCGGGTAGAAGGTGGAGATGTTCACCATGTTGGAAATCTTGGTGGCGTGAACTTTGATTTTATCAAAGATGCTGGCCCTCTGCGCCTCCGTGTATCCTTGGGGGATGCCGGACGCCACACGCCAAAATTTGGCAGTTGGGGAATACATGCGCATGACTCAAGAGCCATGCATGCACCACCACGTGCCGCGGGGCAGAGGATGGACTCCCTGGACTCCGCCACCTCCACGATGGCTTCCGAAAGTTTTTCAACTTCCGAGAACTCCCCAGACCTGGAAGGAAGGCATTTGTTGACCAGCAACATCCCCGCAGCCTTGTTCGCGGTGAATACCTTCCCGAAAGCCCGGATTTTTTCAATCCGGATAAGGGGGCTATCTCCTGTATTAGTAAAAAACACAAAAGTGTTAGAGAAAACAAAGGAAGATGAAACATGGAAAATCCGATAAAGGAAAAAAATACTTACCGAGGATCCGGTCCATCTCGGTGCCCTCCTCTAGGCGCTGGTTCAAGGCATTTTCCAGATCTCGGATGGTGGCCCTGTCCTTGGCAGTTTGGTTAGAGGCCTTCGACTCGGCAATGACAAGATCTAGTTGGCTAGCCTCCAGGTCCTGCTGCATCTTCATATTGAGATTATGAAGATCCAGGTTTTCTCGGCGGAGGTTTGCGGCATTGCCGGCATCTTCAGCAACTTGTTTGGCTTTCGCCAAAGAAGCTGAAAAGCAAGTAAAAAAGAAGAGTTAGAAAACTCAGAAAAATACTTAGAAAAAATTGCGAATCAAAAGCAGAGCAGAGAATTTTTTACCTTCTATTTCACTCAGCTATTGCTGAGTAGATGCCAACTCTGCATCCTTGTCTTCAAGAATTTTGAGAAGGGTTTTAACCTCCTTATTCTTGATGGAAAGTTTGTTGAAAACCTCCACGTTGATATTTTCGGCAGTTTGCTGAAACACGGGAAAGAAAGAAAACAATGCTTTAGTTCAAAACAAGCATAACAATGAAAAAAGTATTAAGTAGAAAGTATACATTCAACTTATTACTTGGGGGCTAGAGATATTACCTGGCTCATCCTGGTCAAGTTCGCCAGGTTTTCGTTGAATTCTTTTGCATAGTGTGCAAAAAGAATCCCGACGTTGCAGAGACCGTCCTGGATGACCTGCCAAGGTGAAAATACGAAGTTATTCCTTACAATTAGTCTGCCTTGCATCCAAGGACTGATTAGAGGCGCTGGTGGGAAGAACTTTGTAGCCCACAGACGAATGTATCCGAGTTCATCAAATGGTTCCTCTTTTACCTTGAAATGTTTGTCGAAAGATGGAATGGGCGTTTACTCAGCAGCGTGAGAAGTTCCACCCGTCTCTGGTGCCGCCCTTTCCCTCACGTACGTCTGGACGCAATGGGCTGGCTGGACAACAAGGGCTCTTCTTCCCTAGCAGCAGCATTTTCCTCCGTAGCTGGGACTGGACTGTCGGGAACAGCTGCAGGAGAGGCTGTGACCCTCTATGGGCAACAAAATTAAATTTCCTTGTCCTTTTTGGCTTCAGTGATGTCGGAGCTAGGCTAGAAAGAAAAAACCCAAGAAATCATAATTCCGAGAAAAAGGAATAAATTTTCGAGAAAACAAATAAATCTAGATGTCTAACCTAGAGGTAGCAACGGGAATTCCGTCAAGGTCGATCACTTCTTGAGTGGCAGAAGGCTTCTTGCGTTTCCTCCCACCTGTGAAGTTAACACGCATGGCGTCTAATTCAGCGTCGGACGCAAGATCCTTCTCAGTAAGATCGACAAGCTGTCAAAAAAGGACAAAGTTCGAGTTGAAAATCCGACAATGAAGAAACGCTAAATCAAAAACCCAAAATGAACAAACCATACCATTGGGGCGGGGTTTGTCGCCATGTACATTGGCTGACTTTCCTCGTATTGGTCGCGAGTTGCGACCAATTGATTGACGCGCTTCCTCAAATCTTTTTCCGAGAAAGATTTTCTTGTTGTTCGCATCGCGTCTTTGATCCCCGTGTATTCACACATAAGACGGGGACCATGATTGGCCAAAGGCTGAATCTGCCTTTCTAACCAGCATAGAACTGTGTCCATGCCGGTAAGAGGCGGAAAGACGGAAACAAGCTTGGCGATGCGCCGCTTGATCCTAAAAAGATCTGTTGGAAGAGTCTCAACTGCCTCCACAACCCAATTTTCCTGGGAACTGGCGGCAGCATTGACGAATGGTGGAATCCCCATTTCCTTTCCAGGAAACGGGATGTCTTGGTGGTAGAAAAAGAAACCCGTCCAAAATTTGACGGATCCCGACGTCTTTATCTTTGGGAATCAATCTTCCCTGAATCTACGCAAGGTGAAAGATATGGTTCCACAAGTTGGGAGAGCGCCCTCTGAGGGGTTTCGCTTAATCCTAAAGCAGTTTGCCAAAAATCTAGCCTAGGTGCTATTCCTAAATACCCTTCGAAAAGGGCGTAGAAGCCGGTTAGATAAACAATAGAATTTGGTGGCAGGTTGTGGGGTTGGATGTTATAGTGGCTAAGGATTTTGAGGAAGAAGCTGGAAGGCGGGATTCCCATACCTCTAGAAATGTGCGAGGTAAGAAGGACTCGTTCCCCGGCTCTGGGCGAAGGCTCGGACTCGTCTTCCTCATGCCGCCACTTTCCTTTCACAATCAGCACCTACTTCTCCATTGTCGGAAGAAGAGAAGGGGCCAAGTTGCATCGGCTCCAATTGCCGGAAAGTTCGCCCTCGTCTTTGGCTCCAGTGGCGGCAGCCGCTGCGGCGAGTTATTCTCCGACGAGGAGGATTTTCTCCTCCGCCGTTTCAGGATCGAACGGCGGAGGCGGCGCGGAGGAAGAGGTGGCCAGGGTCTCGGACGCGAGAGGCGTATCCTTGCGGGCTTGGTCGCTGGAGTTCTTTTCCGGTGTGCTGGCGGAAGCACGGCTCAGAGAATCGAGCTGTGGATCCATGGTGTTGATGATCTTGTCGATCTCAACGGAGACCGAGAACTTCTCCGCCGCGCTTGGTGAGTCACTGGTGTCCATCTGCGGGCGGCGCGGTGAGGTTTTCGAGCTCCCGACGGAGATATTCCGGGAACGGCGTGGACGTGCGCGGAGCTCTGCTCGCTCTAGGGGACCTTGGCATGGGTGAAGTGGCACTTGGGGGCTGAGAGGCGGAGTGAGAGCAGAAGGGTCGCCGAAGGGCTTGAGGTAGGCTATTTATAGCCAAAAAATCTTTAAGATACGTTGCAACGGCTCTTTGGACCGTTAGATCTTCAACGCATGTCACTCGCCGGAAAATCAGGGAAATGAGGCGACAGGTGATTATTGCTATCTCCTCGTTTCCCGTGAGAATCTGTCAGAGATACGTTTCAGGGTTTCACACTCGAAACCCAAACGTCCCTGACGTCAGCATGATTTTATCGCTGACGTAGGAAGTTCCTTCTCCACGAAGGCTCGTGGAAGAAAAAGCCGGATTTCCTGAAATCCGAGTTTCGCGTTAAAGCATGATTTGAAGAAAAGAAGAATCGAGACAAGGAGCCAACATTTCTCGGAAAGAATGCAAAATTGACGAAAGACGGCGAACTGAAGTCTCAATCCTTCTTGGGGGCTACTGTCGGATATATACCGATTAGGGGTATATCAGATAATGTCCTAAAGTTCCGGATTACTAGGGTGGCCTAAATGGTAATGGATTACAGTCCATTAGGCGGCCCAGTAAGCTGACGCACGGAAGCCAGATTCTAGAAGAACCCGGACCACGTCCCACATGGTACGGCTTGGAGTAGAAGGTGGATTCTTGCCTTCCAAGTTAGAGCTTATCATAGTCTTCTAGGATTCCTTTTATGTAAGCCCTAACCCGGCTATTATATAAAGTCGGACGGGAGAGAAGAAAGATATAGACAATTAGCTAGAAACCAACTCACCGAGAAGTTGATCCTCATCGAGTAGCTAAACCAAATCACGTTGTACTTTGTATACTTCAGGCTTCAGCCCTGATTTAGTGAGATTGCAGGAGTAGGAACACCACCTAGTTGCGACGTACCAAACCTGGGTAAACTTTGGTGTCCTTGATTGTCATACTACCACGTTCCCCCCACGTCTCTATCAGTAGTCTCATGGCACCCCCGTCCATGAATTCTACTACGATGTCTCGACAGACCATATTACAAGCATGTCTTTAAGAAGGAGATTGTGTGAACATTCATGTTTACCTTCAAGTCATCATCGTCATGAATAAAGAGAAGATACTTGGTTGATCAAATAGGTGTGTAAATCTTGCCACCCATATGGAGATTATGGTCAACTGAAGATAGTTCATGTGAGAATCTCTCTAATATTAGTTTATGGGGGGAGAAATTTACAAGTCTTCACGAAGCGAAGCGCAACCAAGAAAGGTGGTCCAACTTGAGGTGATTAAGATCGTCATCATCTAGCTCAATTGGATTGCGCAAGGCAAAGGTATGACTTAGATAGGGTTTCTATTTTACCGGTCTCATTATGCTAGTTGGGAGACCAGATTATAGGATAGATAATCCTACTATCAAGAGGGGCTCTTGAATGCAAATCTTGATCGTATTTATCGTAGAGAGCTCAAACCTTTGCATACTTGGCATGATCCTTCTTGGTTCTTATTTGGTTTTTCTCCATGTGAGGTTTTAGAGATTGTCATGTTCTTAATGTCAAGCTCAAGTTCATCAAAAATGGATTTCGTATGAAAAACTTATCGCATTTTTTTTGTTGGAGGTTTCTACCGGCCTGCAACCCCTGTGACCGCTCTCTGCTCGCGACATCCGACACCGATGATCTGGATCCCGCCCTTCAACACCGGAATAGAACCCCCAAGCACATCCTCCCTGACCTCACCTTCTCCCGCCCCGGGCAAGATCCGGCCCTCACCACCTCGAGCTCGTCTTACACGTCCCGTCCAGGTGATCTGGTGCTTCAGAACCAAAGGTGCGGCTGTTGCAGGCTGCAACAAGCTGCTCCCCCCGCCCCTCCTCGCTGCATGCACAGGTACTTCCCAACTATGGTACGATAATAGAATAATACTTAATAGTTTAGCATTAATATATGATAAACGGTATATACATGGTATAGAAATATGGTATAGTGGTCATGGGCCCATATGTTAGATACCTATTAAGCTCCTAAGTCAATGTTTTGGGCTAGCTGCAACTTATTAGACAAAAACTGGGGATGGCTACAAAAGATGTTTGATTTGTGTGTTATCACTAGTAGAAAACAGGGCATTGAGCCAAGCACATTGGAACCGGATGTGATACAAACCGGTTCTAAAGGGTCTGTCCCCTGGGCCCCCTCCCTGCAGCAAATGGCCGCAAGGCCTTTAGGACCGGTCTGTGATACAAACCGGTCCTAAAGGCCTTACGGCCATTTGCTGCTGGGAGGGGGGGCCCAGGGGACAGACCCTTTAGAACCGGTTTGTATCACAAACAGGTTCTAAAGGTTTTCTCTTTTTTTGCAGCAACTGCGGGACCCGTTGTCAGACCCTTTAGCACCGGTTTGTAATACAAACCGGTCCTAAAGCCCTCCCGTAAACCCTATATTCCACCCCGAGCTCAGCTCCATTTTTTCCAGCTCGAGCTCAACTCCATTTTTGCTCTCTCCTTCCTTTTGTGAGCTCTAATCCATCCCCATTTTTCTCCACCATTTGTCAAGATTGTTGGTACCCATCGGTTCTACGGTTAGCATCAACATTCCCTCTTCCGGCATTGCAAGTTTTGCTTGTTTTCTTGCTCATTTCATTTTTGTTGTGCTAGCTAGGTGTTTGATGAAATGCCTAAGCTAGAATTTGTTATTCCTTTGTTATGTATACAATTTGATGCAATTTGAGCTCAAATTTAATTATGATTAGTGGGTTTTTTAGTGTCGCGCGCCTTGTCCCCTTCCTCACCGCCGTCGATCGCCCCGTCACCGACACAACCTTGGTGAGCCTATTGTTTTTATTTACCAAAACAAATTTTGATTTGTATGATTTACATATTTACTTGTATATAATTTTCTTATTGTGTAAGTTTTTTTTTATATATAGCGCCATGGTTTTGATATCCGTCCCCGTTGGCCCTCGTCCAGTCTATGATTCGGATGTGGTATATTATCTTTTATAACTACATATTTTCATTTCCTGATTATACGACAATTAATTACGCCGACCAACTTGACATAGATATTTTTATCTAGGAGGTAGTGGAACCGGAAATGCCAATCGACCCTATTGTTGAGAAGTTATACTTAGTTGAACAAGAAAATGTTGGCTTGAAAGAAAGATTGAAAAAAACTGAAGAAAGGTTGGAAAAAACTGAAAGAGAGAAGAAGACCTTGGAAAAGGTTCTTGCCGGTGTCGTCGATGGTCACAAGAGCGAGATGGACGCAATGCGCCTGAAGATTAGAAAGATTAGAAAATATGCAATTAGTAAAGAGGCTTGGTATCATTATGCCGTCGGGTCAATTGTTACCTTTGTTGCGATTTTGATCGCATTTGTTGTTGTTTTTAAATGCATTAATTAGAGAGAGTTTTTATGGATGGTTTCAGTGTGTATTTTTATGAGAACTATATATGTATGGTCACTACGCTAGTTTGGTTTTAACGTGTGATGAACTTTTTGTATTAATTAATTAATTTAGTCATGATGATTTAGCATAATGGTTGTTGATAAATTTATATAATGCAGATGAACCGGCAATGGATGTACAGTGATCGACGTCGTCCCGAATTCCTTAATGGCATGCATAGTTTTCTCAATGTGGCTGAGAAAAACAGGCAGAATGGATTTATTTTTTGTCCATGTAAAAAATGCCAGAATAAGAGGAATTTCCCTAGCTCAAGAACCATACACACCCACATGTTGCAAGAAGGCTTCATGCCCAGTTATTTTTGTTGGACCAAGCACGGAGAAAGAGGGGTTGTAATGGAAGACAATGAAGAAGCAGAGGATAATGATAATTATCCTATGTTCGGTGAACACGGTGATACTGAAATGGGGGAAGACGAGCCTGAACTTGAGGACATTGTTGATGAGTCTGATGATGATCTTCGTCGGGTCATTCGTGAAGAACAGATAAACTGCGCAAGTGAAAACGAGAGGTTGAAGTTGGAGCGCATGTTAGAAGACCACAAAAAATTGTTGTACCCAAATTGCAAAGATGACCAGAAAAAGCTGGGCACCACCCTGGAATTGCTGCAATGGAAGGCAGAGAATGGATTATCTGACAAAGGATTTGAAAAGCTGCTGAAAATAATGAAGAAGATGCTTCCAAGAGATAATGTGCTGCCCTGCAGTACATACAAAGCAAAGAAGGTTGTCTGCCCTCTAGGATTGGAAGTGCATAAGATACATGCATGCATCAATGACCGCATCCTCTACCACGGCCAGCACGAGAATTTAAATGCCTGCCCGGTATGCGGTGCATTTCGGTATAAGATCAGACGAGATGACCCTGGTGATGTTGAGGGCGACGATCGCCCCAGGAAGAGGGTTCCTGCCAAGGTAATGTGGCATGCTCTTATAATACCACGGTTGAAACGTTTGTTCCAAAACAAATAGCATGCCAAGTTGCTGCGATGGAACAAAGAAGACCGTAAGGAAGACGATATGCTGAGACACCCCGCTGATGGGTCGCATTGGAGAAACATCGACGATGAGTACGAGGACTTTGCACGTGACGCAAGAAACTTAAGGTTTGGTCTGAGTACAGATGGCCTGAATCCGTTTGGGGAGCAGAGTAGCAGTCATAGCACCTGGCCCGTGACTCTATGTATCTATAACCTTCCTCCTTGGTTATGCATGAAGCGTAAGTTCATTATGATGCCAGTGCTTATCCCAGGCCCGTCGCAACCCGGCAACAACATTGATGTGTACCTGAGGCCACTGGTTAATGAAATTTTAGAGTTGTGGGCTGACGAAGGTGTACGTGTGTGGGACGAGTACAAACAAGAGGAATTTGACCTACGAGGGTTGCTGTTTGTAACCATCAATGATTGGCCCGCTCTTAGTAACATCTCAGGACAGTCAAACAAGGGATACAGCGCATGCACACACTGTTTAGGCAAGACTGAAAGTATACATATAGGCAGGAATATGTACCCGGGGCATCGTCGATTTCTTCCAGACAGGCATCCCGTAAGAAAGGAAGGAAAGCATTTCAAAGGCGAGGCAGATACACGGAGGAAGCCAACCCTCCCTAAAGGTACTGATATATATGACATGGTCAAAGATATAAAAGTAATCTTTGGTAAGGGTCCTGGCGCACAATCTGTTCCAAATGACGCCGACAACCACGTAGCCACGTGGAAGAAGAAATCTATATTCTGGGAACTACCCTATTGGAAATTCCTAGAGGTTCGCTCTGCGATCGACGTGATGCACGTGACGAAAAATATTTGCATAAACCTGCTAAACTTATTGGGCGTGCATGGGAAGAAGTCGAGAGATACACCAAAAGCACGGCTGCACCACCAACGTATGCACGAACGAGACGACCTGATGAATCCAGAGAATTTCAAAGGTCCTGCCAGCTACGCTCTTACCAAGGAAGAGAAGGAGTTATTTTTCCAAGTCCTGAGTAGTATCAAGGTCCCGTCTGGCTACTCGTCGAACATAAAAGGAATACTAAACCTGGAAGAGAAAAAGTTCCAAAACCTTAAGTATCATGACTGCCACGTGATCATGACCCTGTTACTTCCGATTGCATTGAGGGGGCTTCTGCCAGAAAACGTGCGAGTACCCATTGTGAAGCTATGTGCATTCCTCAACGCAATTTCTCAGAAGGCAATCGATCCAGCAACTCTACCAAGTTTACAGAATGACGTGGTCCAATGTCTTGTCAGCTTCGAGTTGGTGTTCCCACCAACCTTCTTCAATATTATGACGCACCTCATAGTTCACCTAGTCCAAGAGATTTCCGTTCTCGGTCCTGTATTCTTACACAATATGTTCCCCTTTGAGAGGTTCATGGGAGTCTTGAAGAATTATGTTAAAAAACATGCTAGGCCAGAAGGAAGCATGGTCAAGGGCTATGGAACAGAGGAGGTCATTGAGTTTTGTGTTGACTTTATTCCTGACCTGAACCCGATCGATGTTCCTCAGTCGCGCCATGAGGGGAGACTGCGTGGAAAAGGCACGCTAGGAAAGAAATCAACAACATGTATGGACGAGCAATATTTCACTCAAGCACACTACACAGTTCTAGTTAATTCCAGCTTGGCGGCTCCATATATCTAGGAACACAAGGATATTTTACGCTCGGAATACCCGGAGCAACCTGAAGATTTCATTGCTAAAGAACACGCGAAGACTTTCGGCGGTTCGTTGCAAAGACGTCTCATTAATGACAACATTGTTGAAGATGAGCTATACTTGTTGGCCAAGCAACCATCTTCGACTGTATTGACCTTTAAAGGGTACGAGATAAATGGTAACATATTTTACACGGCAGACCAAGATAAAAAGAGCACCAACCAAAACAGTGGCGTCCGGTTTGATGCAAAAGACGACAACGGGCAAAGGGTCACATACTATGGTTACATAGAGCAGATATGGGAACTTGACTACGGACCTTCCTTTAAGGTCCCTTTGTTCTGGTGCAAATGGTTCAACCTGTCAGGCGTGAAGGAAGACCCGAAGTACGGAATGACAACAGTGGATCAGAAGAATCTTGGGTACGGCAATGATCAATTCGTCCTAGCCAATGATGTGGCTCAGGTTTTCTATGTGAAGGACATGTCTAGCAGACCGAGAAAAAGAAAATATAAGGAAGCAAATACATCAGACGATGAGTCAAGGCGCCACATAGTTCTTTCAGGGAAAAGAAACATCGTGGGAGTCGAGGACAAGACAGACATGTCAGAAGATTACAATAAATTTGATGAAATTCCTCCCTTCAAAGTCAAAGATGATTCAAGCATTCAGTTAAATGATGAAGATTTTCCATGGTTACGGCGCAATCAGAAGAAAGGCAAGAACAAAAATAGAAACGGATCATCCCTTTAGTCCCGGTTGGGGACACCAACCGGGACTAAATGGGTTAGGGTTTCGTTTGGACCAATCAGATAGAATCACACGGATCGTGTGTTTCTTTCAAGCGCTTGTGAGTCGTTGGATCTGGGGTGTGTTTCTTTTGAGCTGTTGTGAGCCGTTCGATCAGGGCTACGGTGTGTTTCTTTCGAGCTGTTGTGAGCCGTTCGATGAGGTGTTTCTTAACCGTTGGATCAAAACCCTAGCTCAACACTTTGTGAGCCAGAGGACCCTATATATAGCCCAGCTTCATACACCGGTCAGTTCATCTCCCAAATACAAAACATCCGGATTCGCCAGCATACGTCATGTCGTGCATTTGGTATGCATATATGCACTCAGTAGCCACGGCAGGGTTGTATGCTGGCGATACCGATTGTTTTGTTCTACACCCCCCTTTAAGGTTTGATACATCATATATTCAGTTCATCGAGCAAATACAAAACATCCGGATTCGCCAGCATATGTCCAGCCGTGCATTTGGTATGCGTATATGCACCCAGTAGCCACGGTTGGGCTGTATGTTGGCGATACCGTTTGTTTTGTTCTACACCCCCCCTTTAAGGTTTGATACATCATATATTCAGTTCATCGAGCAAATACAAAACATCCGGATTCGCCATCATACGTCCTGCCGTGCAATTGGTATGCATATATGCACCCAGTAGCCACGGTTGGGCTGTATGATGGCGATACCGTTTGTTTTGTTCTACACCCCCCTTTAAGGTTTGATACATCATATATTCAGTTCATCGAGCAAATACAAAACATCCGGATTCGCCATCATACGTCCTGCCGTGCAATTGGTATGCATATATGCACCCAGTTGGGCTTTATGATGGCGATACCGTTTGTTTTGTTCTACACCCCCTTTAAGGTTTGATACATCATATATTTAGTTCATCGAGCAAATACAAAACATCCGGATTCGCCATCATACGTCCTGCCGTGCATTTGGAAACAGAAAAAAGAAAAAAAGAAATGTGTGCCCCCCTGTACAGGCCTTTAGTACCGGTTGCTGTTAACAACCGGTGCTAAAGACCCTTTAAGACCGGTTGATGTTAACAACCGGTGCTAAAGACCCTTTAGCACCGGTTGTTAACAGCAACCGGTACCAAGAAAGGCAAGAGTAAGATTGTGACGACCGGTAGTCACAGAGGCAGACAAAAGAAGTCACGGTATGGCAGTCACGTATTCAACATCGACCAAGAAAGGCAAGAGTAAGATTGTGACGGAAGGTAGCAGCGGGCTAGTATACCAATCGCTAAATCAATCTACATGTATGGTATCTCGCTAAATCAATCTATATATATTTATCCACGATATATATGCTCGATGTATCACTTGCGCTCTCACTTCTCGTTGCCTTACTCATTACCCACCCTAACAAACACAGAAACTTACCACAGGCGCATAAACTCCAAAATGCGCCTGGGGTAACTTTACCGCAGGCGCACAATGATCAAATGCGCATGGGATAAGAGCAGTACCGCAGGCGCATAAGGTGTAGTGTGCGCCTGGGGTAAGTGATCGGATTTTTCCCATTTTCCACCACATTTTATATTTTTGTTTATGATTTTAGAAATCAACTATCAAGTTATAGGATGTATTCCCATATTGTTTGTTGACTAAAATGTTCTTTGTTGACTAAAATGTTTTCTTGATGTGTTTTTGTTTGTTTGTTTTGAAATGTGTGTTTGACATAATATAGAAATAATATAGCTAGGAATTAATATAGAAATAATATCCATTACATAATAATATATCCAGTACATACTAATATATCCATTAAATGCATATATCGAACGCAAGATGCGGTACACAAACAACATCTACTCGAGCTCCGTCGAGTAGATGCGGAACAAATCGTAGGCAACGTATGCATCTATGGCTGCATAGTTGACGTTCGTCCGGTCCAGTGGGTTCTTCCCCCAATACATGTGATTCTTGGAGGGGAAACGAGACTTCATGGTTTTGTAGTCGTCGTGGATGAATGCGGTTGCCATCGGAGCCATCCCGGTCTTGGGCCCGTACAACTCATCAAAATGGATAAGGTCCTGAAGATCAATGTAGTGATCTTCAGGTATCACAATACCCAAGCGCATCAACTTCTGACGGTCTTGAGTGATGTCAACGCTGCAGAAGTCATACCCCTTGTTGACAAGAAAATCAACAAGTGCCGGAGAATGCTTTGAACTACTGCAACAACAAAAATAGAACACGTGTTAGATATGTTGCAACACATGTATTCTTCAGATGCAACAAACAAATCGAAAATGCAAGATTGTACGTGTGCGTTACCTTGACCATTGGAAGACCAAAACCATCTCCTTTATCGCAATCTGGATGACGGCAACATCCCGTTGATCCGCCGTATACTCTAGATCAACCCCGAAGAACCTATGGTGTTCATCGGCTTCTTCATAGAGATCGCTAAAATGCTCAAGAAGACCGGGGAGCCTCTCGCAATTATTGGTGTAGGCCACGTCGAGACTCTTGCCGCATGGTGTGGCCACACGGAGAGTCTTCCAAACATCAGCCATGGGTGCTTGGTGGAGGAAGATCAAAGAGAGGAAGAAGAGGAAGAGAGAAGAAGAAACAGAGAGACTCTCGATCGGGTGCGCACTGTCGCAATAAAACCGCCGCGCGGGAGGCGAGCAGTTTGCACCTAGACCCTTTCGCACCGGTTATTAACACGAACCGGTGCTAAAGGTCTGTACAGGGGCGCGCAGTCTAAAAGTGGCCCAGTACAGACCCTTTAGAACCGGTTTGTGTTAACAACCGGTGCGAAAGGTCTGTACAGGGCGCGTACCCTTTAGAACCGGTTTGTGTTAACAACCGGTGCGAAAGGGTCTTTAGCACCGGTTGTTAACACAAACCGGTGCTAAAGGTCTGTACCGGGGAAGTTATCAAACACTTAGCGAAATTTCACTTCATTTTCATTCGCGCGCGTGCTCTCTTCTTCTACGGCGAAGCCCTGCTCCGGCCGCGCGTCGCCGTCCGCCTCGCCGTCATCTGCTCGTCGCCGTCCGTCTCGCCGCCCCGGGCGCGCCCCGACGTCGCGCCGCTTCCCTCTGCCTCCCACCACCGACCCGAGGCCGCGCGCGCGCCTCCCCACCGCGGCCCCGCCTCCGTCGCCGTCACCGTCCGCCTCCGCCGCCCCGCCTCCGCCCCGTCGCCGCCCACACGCGGCCCCGACGCCGCCGCGGCCTCTGCCTCCCCACCGCGCGCCGCGCCGTCGCCCCTGTGGACCCTCGCCGTCGCCTCTCGCCCCTCGCCGTCGCCCCGTCGCCCTCTGTAGGTAAGGAAAACAGAGAACGATTTTTTTACTGCTTTAATTTGTTTTTACAATTTTGTTTAGTGTTAGAAATTTTGTGTTAGAATTTTGTGTTAGAATTTTTGTGTTAGAATTTAGTGTTAGAAATTTTTAGAGTTATAATTTAGTGTAAGAATTTTTTTAGTGTTAGAATTTAGTGTTAGAAGTTAGGAATTTTTAGCAAAAAAATAGTGTTAGGAATTTCTACTTAGGAATTTTTAGTGTTAGGAATTTCTACTTAGGAATTTTTACTTAAGAATTTTACTTAGTAATATCAACTTAGGAATTTCACTAAAGAATTTTTAGAAAATTTCACTAAGTTAGTGTTAGAAAAGTTCACTAAGTTAGACAAATTTCACTAATTAAGTTAGTGTTAGAAAATTTCACTAAGTTAGAAAATTTCACTAAGTTAGAAAATTTTCACGAAGTTAGAAAATTTCACTAAGTTAGAAATTTTCACTAAGTTAGTGTGTTAGAAAATTTCACTAAGTTAGTGTCTTAGAAAATTTCACTGAGTTAGTGTTAGAAAATTTCAGAAAGTTAGAATAATTTCACTAAGTTAGAAAATTTCACTAAGTTACCATCTTGTTCCTGTTTAACTTTCATCTTATTTCTGTCATATTTCTCAATTTACTATTTTTTACTAAGTTAGAAACACTAAGGTATTTTACTTAATTACGGAATATTTACTTAGTCCGGGTTTGTTTTTAGTTCATGTTTATGTTGGACCCGCCGGGCGATGTCCGGGACTGGGCCCCGCCAGGCTGGCACTGGGAGCTCCTTAGTACCGGGGCACGCGGCTTGGTGAGAAATCCGAGTGACGTGGTCGACCCGGATATTCTTTGGTGGCCATCGCGTGGGCCACGCTCGGTGCGGAGAGAGCCAGCCCCTGAGGAGGTGGTACAACAGCGTATCAGGGAGGAGGACGGGCACGTCCGTCGCTACATGTACTTGCTCGATAGGCAGTATAGCAGCAGTTGGTCGATTATTCGGAGGGTTCCTTACCACGTGAGCTATGACCCTATGAGGGTTGCTTATCTATGGATGCGTAGCACCCGTGACTCAGCACCCCGCGGCTTAGGACCCGGTCGGAGTTAATTATTTTGAGAGATGTCACGAGACTATGTATAAGTGATATTGTTCGATCGTGATGTATTAGGGTTAAAAAAATTAACCCGAGCTATGTAACTCTTGGTGTGTATTATCATACGTTTAAATATTTCATTAATATGTCCAGAACTATTATTATTAGAATTATTATTTGTAGTTAGAATTATTATTAGAATTAGAATTAGAATTAGATTTAGAATTAGAATTAGCTAGAAGTAGAATTTCACTAAGTGTCTGATGAAATAATTTCGCTAAGTGTCCGATGAAATAATTTCGCTAAGTGTTCTTTATTTTATAAATTTTACTAGCAGGTGTTGAGCTATGGATCCCCAAGAACCTGCACATGATCCGCACGCCGATCAGCTCGCGGGAATGGGTGAGGCGGAGAAGGAAAGAATAATGTGTCAGATGATTTTTGATGATGCAACGGCCATATATCATGATCACGACGGTGGACAGGCGTTTAGCAATCAATTTTTTGAACGACTCCGGTGACGGAGCTGAGAATATAGAATATGTAGTAGATGATGACGACGACAATGTCGAGGATGCAGAAGTGCCCTCCAGAACAAACTCTGCCAATGTATATCTCAAGTCACTGTTGACGCAACAATTAATTTGTATTGCACTTACTAACGAATCATTATTTTCCCGTTTAGACGCCCTCCGGAACAGCTAGCGCAAGTACTGAGACAAAGTCGAAACGAGGCCCGGCCGCAAGGTTGAAAGATACCGCAAGGTTCTCGATCGATACAGTTGCTGCTGATGGCAAACCACTGGAGCCCCCAGAAACTTATCGCAAATTCGTAAATTAGTGCGGAGTTGTTGTAAGAGACCTGGTCTCGATCAACTTAATAGAATGGAATAAGCCGAAGACCGGAGCCAACGTTGGAGCTACTTATGTCGATGACAGATTGAAAAAACTGCTTTGCGACACGGTATGGCTAAATTTCAGCGTAGCAAAAGATAAGAAGAAGAAAGTCGAGGAGTGGGCTTTGAAGAAGATGGCCACACAATTCCAGAGGTGGAAGAAAGACCTGTGGAAGAAATATAAGGACGAAGATCCCGTTTTCACTGGGCAACTAGTGAAGATAAGAGACGCTTGGGATAATTTTAAGTCATACAAGAAATCGGGTGTCTTTACATCCCGATCAGCCACAAATACGGAGAATGCGAAGAAGAAGAAGAAATATCACCATATTTTGGGGTCAGGTGGCTACATGACTGCCCTGCCTAGGTAGCGACGCTATGAAGATGCGCTTCTGAAAAGAGGTATCATTCCACAGACACATGACTGGCCCGATAGGTCCAAGTTCTGGTTGTTCGCGCATGGGGCAACGTTGCACGCTGAGACTGGGAGGATTGTTGCGGAGGGACCATGGTCGGCAAAAATAACAAAAGTCGTATCAGATTTAGAGCAGGCAATAGAAGATGTTCGAAAAGGAACTTTTGTTCCCGATAGAGAGAACGATTAGCTGACGAAGGCACTCGGGAACCCCGAAAAGTGGGGACGAACACGAGGCTTTGGAGCCACTACCCCGTGGAGCCAAGGGTTTGCAGCGGACATTGGCACTTACGGAAGCCGTGGTAGAAGCAAGAAAAGGGCGATGGAACGGATATCGACATTAGAAGAAAAGGTGGAGTTTCTCTTGAAGAAAAGGGGACACCCTGTACCTAATGAAGAGGAGGTAGAACATCCTGCACCTGATCAGCTGCAAATAGGAGACGATCCTGTAGCAGATGTTGTCCCATCTCAGCATAGAAGCAGTGTGGGTTCCACGCAGCTGCAGCTAGAAGACGGTCGTGGATTCGAACCGTCGGCGCCTCACAACCCCGTGGATGATATCACGGAGAAGACAAACTGTGAGATACATATGCCAATGGGGAACATATCCTTCAGGGTGGCGCCAGGCTATGCTTTACCGAATCAACCTGGAGCAACCTACCATGGTGGTCAGATTCCAGCATCCCATGCTCGTGTCGGGTTGTCAACAATTACACCGGGATGCCATTCAATTGAGCTCCATATTCCTGGAGGTGAAGGCGAGAAGACACTGGGAGAAATGGAGCTTGGTATCATCTTGTGGAGTAAGAAACACATCGTGTTTCCTAACGCGGCCCCAAGAACACCGACTCCTCCAGGTACAATGCACCACCTCCATCAATTACTGAATGTTGCACCACATGTAAGCCTATTTTTAATAGTTTTTTCACTTTTGTACAGAGAATGCACGACCTCCAAGTCCAGCCCCCAACGCACCTCCAAGTCCACCCCACAACGAAGATTGGGAGCCCGAGGCCGAGGATCCATCGCCCGTGCACTCCCGTGAGCCGACGGATGCGCCTACTACGGGTACGGCAAAGCGGAAGCTGCAGTTCAGAAGAAACGGGACTCCTCCCAAGAAGAGACAAAGGAAACCCAAGAAAGTCGAGACTCACCCGAAGTTACCAGGCCTGATGACTCCGGAGGAACTAACCGATGCCGTGAAAGCCAAAACCAAAGCATGGTTCGCACGGTTTCCCCTGAAGCCCCCTCCAGACGTCTGGAAGGAAACTCTGAAGGACATCCCAAAGTGGAAAATTGAGCGGACCATCGACAACTTATATTATCCTGCACCGCCGCCACCGCCGCCCCTTTCAGACTATGAACGGTACATTGAGAAGATGCACACCGCACAGATGAAGCAGGCGGAGCAGACGAAATGCGGGAAACAAGTTCCCCAGCTCGGACAACAAGAAGCACGGTCAATTGCCCCGCTCAAGGTGTTATCTGACCAGGCTTCAGTGTCCGGTCCACGCATGGGCGACGTGGGTTACGCTATTGCTGATGTGGTATATACATACAAGCCCGAGCACCCTCTGGTCGAAATCCTACTGCTCTAACAACCCAACTACGGAATTTACATGATTGGTACTTGGAGGCCGCAAGGCAAAAGAGAGACTGTATCATGGCGATAGTTCAGGATCAACACTACTTCAGAGAGTACGGTGTGGAGCTTGGGTTCGATGATTTCTTCCAGATGTATAATCAATGTGCCCTCGACAAGTCTATCCTCAGCTGCTACTGTTTGTAAGTGATTTATTTGTGTAATTTAATTATTTAGTTAAGCTCGCGTTCATTGCCCGTATAATTATCACTCACGACATTCTTTTTGTACGCTACTATGCAGAATGAAGATTCGTGAATGCAGGCTGGCAGGAATCTGAGACTTTGGGTTCATTGACCTGTATTTGTATCATCAAAAAACAATAGAAAAGTTCAACAAGGATACACCGGATGATTTGCTAAGGTTTTTGAAGCGACAAAGTACCAAAAAAGAAATACTTTGGCCCTACGGATTCAAGTGAGTGTTACTGTCTTGTAGACATTCCATTTTGCTTACCTGATGTTAAGTGTAATTGATGAGTATGCATGACTGCGTGTGTACACGTGCGCAGGTCCCACTTCATATTGTTCATCATTAGAATCGATCAAGGACAAGTTGAAGTCTGGGACTCGTTAACCTGGGGCGCTGACACATGGAAGAGCGCGCGTCAGATGCTTCAAAACTATATATATATCGGCCTCTTTCGTTCATCGGCCTCTTTTTCGTTCATTTCCTGCTATCAAGTAAGTAATAACTAACTCTTGTATTCATTTTTCTTTTGTCGGCCAGGGTTTGTCAAATGTTCATCAAGGAAGAAGCCGGTACATGCGCAGACAAGCTCCACTTTCAGATTAACAAAGTAAGTAGTACTACGTACCCTGGTTTCAATATCATTACCATTCTCTTGATTATTATTAATTTGACTGAATTATGTTTCTCGTATATAGAACGTCCCGCAACAACCACAGGGCACTGATTATTGTGGATACTACGTTTGCGAGTTCATTCACAGGATTATCAATGAGAAATCCCGTACTTCCAGAAATCTAGAGGTACGTAACCGGATCTTCACAACTTTATTTATGTTGCCATCAATTATGTTTAGTTTTATTCATAACTTAATTGTTTTCATCTACTTCTTTTAAAGATGGCACGAAAGCGGGCGATGCTCAAACCAATCGAACGTTGCAAGGCAATTGCAGAGGAATTGGCAGGATTTCTCCTCACGCAAGTCATAGATGAATGCGGAGAATTTTTCCATCCTATGAACCAATAGCCAGCTCCCTTCTCTATGCAAGTATACAGCTATTAGAAACGAACTTCAGATTATGTAATGCTCGGTCGATTACTTCGTGTTACATGTATATATATGTACTTTTATTTGGTGCATCAACATTTAACCGCAAACACGGAATCGGAAACACTTAACCGCAAACACGGAATCGGTGTTTCCGGATACGTATTTCCGATTACGTGTTTCCGATTCCGTGTTCGTAAAAAACGAAACACAGACACACGGAATCGGAAAGACGTAAACGGAAACATGTAAACGGAAACCCTAAAAATACGGAACACGCCCTAAACCCTAAACCCTAAATACGGAATCGGAAACCCTGAAAAGAAAAAGGGAAAAAAAAATCATTAGGACCGGTTGGTGTTACCAACCGGTTCTAAAGGTCCTCCGCCTGCGCTCACTCATCGGCGCCCACGTGGAGGCCTTTAGCACCGGTTGTGACAGACCGGTTCTAAAGGGGGGGCCTTTAGTCTCAGATACGTAGCACCGGATTTGAATCCGGGCCCAAAGGCCCTTACAAACCGGTGCGAATACCCCTGTTTCCACCAGTGTATGTGCTGCTAGTCATCCATATCCAGTTATCCATTTCAATGTATTCAAATTTGGAATGTTATTATCTTAGGGTAAAAATGGGATCACTCCTCATTATTTTATTGTATGTAGCGGGCAAGTAATAACTACATTTACTAGCTACCCATCCATATCAATGAAGTGTAATTGGCACATTAAACTTGGCTAAAAAATGGTAAAGTAATAATTATTGATTCGTAAATTCTGGCGTTAAGTATGCCTAAGGTGACGCATATACCTAAAATACTGGTTTAGAAACGCTAGTGCATGAATAGAGACATGCCTTGATCCCTCATATAAATACTCGCATTGCACTTCACTTCCCTTGTCACAACAATTTGAGCACAGAGTGTTTGGACAGAAATCGCATACATCCAAGAGACCAAGCTGATGGCTAGGATGGCGGCGATGATGATGTGTGTGGTGTTGGGACTAGTGGTTGCAGCGGGTGCGGCGACGAACATGCCTGTGTGCGACCCGGCGATGCCATCGCTTTCGGTGTGCGATACCGCAATCGAGAACGGAACGGTGCCATTAGCGTCATGCTGCTCGAAACTCCAGGAGCAACAACCGTGCTTCTGCATGTGCCTGAACCTACCGGGTGTAGGGACATCCTTCCATTCACCCAACTTCCGCAAGACTGTCACCTTCTGCGGAATTGCCCTTCCGAAAGCCACACACTATGCATTTAGACACTCTTTCGGTCGGGAACTCGTTGTATGATTGTTGGTTGATTTATTTATAAAGCGAGGCGTTAAGCCTGTTTGAGGGGGGGGGGGGTTGTGGCTCAAATAGAATAAACATAAATTCTAGATCGGGAGGAATGCCCTACTCTTGCTTCGGTGTGCTTTCTTTCAAATAAGCAAAACAAATCCTAAGAAGCAATATTTTAGTTTTTTGTGGTTTTTTCGCACCGTAAACATTGTCTCGACAAGGACCCAATATATTTGTCTTTTACTGTAACACAATATAATGGTGTGAGATGTATTTCCTTGGTGGGTTTTGTGTGGCTCCTTTTTGTGGAGGCGTCTTTCATGCTCCTTCCTAGATTATGTCGTAGTTTCCGTTGTCTTTCTGAACAATCCACGCCAGATCTGAGTTGCTTGACTGAGGTTACAAGATGAACTCCTTCTTCATCAACATTCGTCGGACTTTTGGCTGCATTTGTTTGTGCTTTTTTTTGTGTTATGCCGCTTTAGAGCCGGTGCGGTTCTTTGTAGCATTTGTATCTAGTTTTAGCCCTTTTTCTCTAATATAAATTGAGCAACTCTTTCTCCTATAACCTCCTGTCGGTTGCTAAAAAATATTGCCTATATGTCACTTTATTTATATGTGTTTGTCGGACTAGTTAAAACGATTCCTTCACCTTTTCATGAAATTCTTGGCGACCAGAAAATCTCACTAATTCCCGCTCTAGCTTTTGAACCTATAATTGGAGCCAGGCAAATTTTATCAATTATTTCTTCCACGGGTTGGAAAAATACATGTAGTGGCATGAAAAACCGTCCCTTAGTGGCGAGTTACCGATACGTCTTCGAATATTCGCTGCTAATAATAGTCTGTCGTGTTGTGTAGAGCCACACGTCGCCGATAAGAAGAAGCTAGTGACGTGTATCTATGCACGCCACCTTAGCTAAAAAGGGTGGCATGTCAAAGTGCACACCATCAGTTACTTCGCCGTTGGGGAATGGAAATTCTTCGTTGGGGCTCACCGCCGGTACATGGTGGTTCCATTTACATAATAAAGAGCTAGCGGCGGGTCATGAATTCAACTAAGATACCAAACTTTATTCATTTTAGATATTCCTTACAAAATAACCAAAAATAAACCCTAACCTAAAGCCAAACTAAGCGACATTTTCCTCCGACCTTTAGAAAATTGCATGCTCCTCGCTGACGACTGAGATGGAGCCTGCGGCGCCGCGGCTAGTTGCACCATACGCCTCCGTGACCAACTGCATGTCACCTCGACGATCTTGTCCCGAGTCCACTTCCACCTCTTCAACTATCTTGGGGGTAAGAAGAGGGCAAGGTGGTCGCAGGATCCCTCCCGGTGTGTCTCGAATTCCGACATCACAACGTTGTCCCGGTAGGGCGCCGGCTTGAAGAACTCGGCAGAGTACTCTGAGCGATCTCGTAGCTCCAGCGGCAACCTTTGCCAGCAATGCTCGACGTAGTCGAGACACAGTAAGGGGTGGCGACCCCAGGACGCCGACGGGGCTTGTAACCCAGCCTCTCGGCATCTTGCTGTCGGCCGATAGTGGAATATTCTGCCATGCAAGGAATCGAGCCTCGGGGATAGTCATCCGACAACGGGGGTCCGACGAGGAAGGGAACTGGCGGTTCGGAGGACTGCGTCTATTGTTAGCCCCACCCACAAACGTCACCTTCCTGATATTGTTAGGACCTCGAGGATGAATATTGCCATAGCCCAGATCGACGCTCCTTCGCCAAGATCTTCAGCCACCCCGGGTAATCCGGATCAGAGGTGATCATGGGGTAGGTGAGTCTGCATGTTGTTGATGAGATCCATCATTGCCTCAGTGCCGACGTCATGGAGCGGGGAATGGCCATCGTGTCGGATATATGCCAAATAGAGGTGTACCCGGCATTCGCCGAAGGCCGGATTACCAGGGTGGCCCGCAGGTAATGTAACGAAGTCCATTGGACGACCCAGTAAGCTGACGCACAGGGAGACGGATTCTAGAAGAACCCGGACCATGGCCCAATCATGGTTCTGCTTCGAGAAGAAGCCGGATGACTTACTTTCCAAGTTAGATATTTTCCGTAGTCTTCTAGGTTTCCTTCCTATAAGCCCTAGTCCGGTTATCTATATAAAGTTGGACGGAGGCCAAAGAGGAAAAAACAGATCACAGGTTAGCTAGAAGCCAACTCGCCAGGAAATTTGTTTCTCAGGTATTTTCACGGTTTGGCGAGTTTTTTCCCGGCCCAATCCCGAAACCTGGCAGTTCGTTTTTCGGCCGTTTGTTTCTGGAGTTTTTGGCCCGGTAATTTCCCCACGTTTCCCTCGCTTTCCCCGAAACCCGTCCGATCGGGCCCCGTTTCTTCTGCGACCTAAAACGCGACCTAGGCCTCGCGTATCATCCCCGTCCCGAGCGAGACGAAATAAGATGTGGTGGCCCTGTTTCTTCTGCGATCAAACATCTTTTGCAACTAGTCCCACTTCTTTGTGTAATAAGTCGTAGCTAGCCCAAAATTACGATTTAGAAACTTAACGTGTATCTGACATGTTTCATGACCAATGTACTCTATTTCTATATTATATGATTTAATTATATGACAATTTTAGAGAATACAACACAACATAACAACGGTACGAGTGCGGCGTTTTGGAGACCAGACTATATGTAGCCCGGTTTTAAAAAAAGTTGAATTTGCGTTTCAAAATATTTGAAAAAAATCGTAGATGTAAATAAAGTCGACATCTATAACTGTGTAAATTTTTAAGTCAACATTCTTATTATTCTAGGCTATACAAAACGATAAATGTGGTAGGAATTTAAATTTATTTTATCCGGCGCGTTCATAGATATAGATCTGTAAATTGTATTTTTTTTTTGTCCAAACAAAAATACAAATAATATCTTTGATTAAAATTTAAAAACCAGGTGGAAATTTATTTTGATTTTTTAATGAAAAATACAGATCCAAATTTCTTTTGTAGTATGTAGCTCGGCTCCGTCTTGACTTCCCAACTATGGTATGATAATAGAATAATACTTAATAATTTAGCATTAATATATGATAAACGGTATATACATGGTATAGAAATATGGTATAGTGGTCATGGGCCCATATGTTAGATACCGATTAAGCTCCTAAGTCAATGTTTTGGGCTAGCTGCTAGTTATTAGAAAAAAACTGGGGTTGGCTACAAAAGATGTTTGATTCGTGTGTTATGTGCTGGCTAGTCATCCATATCCAGTTATCCATTTCAATATATTTAAATTTGGAATGGTATTATCTTAGGGTAAAAATGGGAGTACTCCTTATTTTAATGTATGTAGCGGGCAAGTCATAATTACATTTACTAGCTACCCATCCATATCAATGAAGTGTAATTGGCACATTAAACTTGGCTAAAAATGGTAAAGTAATAATTATTGATTAGTAAATTCTGGCGTGAAGTATGCCTGAGGTGACGCGTATACCTAAAATACTGGTTTAGTAACGCTAGTGCATGAATAGAGGCAGGCCTTGATACCGCCTATAAATACCCGCATTGGGCTTCACTTCCCTTGTCACAACAATTTGAGCACAGAGTATTTGGACAGAAATCGCATATATCCAAGAGATCAAGCTGATGGCTAGGATGGCGGCGATAACGATGTGCATGGTGTTGGGACTAGTGGTTGCAGCGGGTGCGGCGATGAACATGCCTGTGTGCGACCCGGCGATGCCATCGCTTTCGGTATGCGATACGGCAATCGAGAACGGGACGGTGCCATCATCGTCATGCTGCTCGAAACTCCGGGAGCAACTATCGTGCTTCTGCATGTCCCTGAACCGACCGGGTGTAGGGACATTCTTCCATTCACCCAACTTCCGCAAGACTGTCGCCTCCTGCGGAATTACCCTTCCGAAAGAGTGTCTAAATGCATAGCATGTGTTGTTGTGGCTCAAATAGAATAAACATATATTCTAGCTCGGGAGGAATGCCCTACTCTTGCTTTGGTGTGCTTTCTTTCAAATAAGCAACACAAATCCTAAGAAGCAATATTTTAGTTTTTTGTGGGTTTTTATGCCGTCAACATTGTCTTGACAAGGACCCGATATATTTGTCTTTTACTCTAGCCAAATGTAATGTTGTGAGATGTATTTCCTTGGTGGGTTTTGTGTGGCTCCTTTTTGTCGAGGCGTCTTTCGTGCTCCTTCCTAGATTTTGTCGTAGTTCTTGTTCTCTTTCTGAACAATCCACGACAGATATGGGTTGCTTGGCTGAGGGTACAAGATGAACTCCTTTATCAACATTTGTTGGACTGTTGGGTGCATTTTTTTGTGCTTTTTGGTTGGGTTATGCCGGTTTAGAGCCAGTGTGGTTCTTTGTGGCATTTGTATCTAGTTTTAGTCGATTTATCTACAAAAATTGAGCAACTCTTTCTTCTATAACCTCCTGTTGATAGCTAAAAAATGGCCTACGTGTCATGTGTCACAGTGTTTATATGCGTTTGTCAGACTAGTTCAAAAAATTCCTTCACCTTTTCGTGAAGTTCTTGCGACCGGCAAATGTCACTAATTCCCACTCCAGCTTTTGAACCAGTGATTAGAGAATGGAGAATTTCATCAATTCTTTCTTCCACTAGTAGGAAAGACTTGTAGTGGCGTCCGAGATCGTCCCTTAGTGGCGAGTTATCGACACGCCGCCGAATATTCACCACTAATAATAGTGTGGTGGTGTGTAGAGGCACATGTCGCCGATGAAAAGAAGCTAGTGGCGCGTAGCAACGCACGCCACCGTAGCTAACAAGGGTGGCATGTCAAACTGCACACCATGGGTTACTTCGCCGCGGGCAGAATGGAAATTCGTCGTGGGGGATCACCGCCGGTACATGGAGATTCAGATTACATAAAAGGAGCTAGTGGCAGTTTATGAATTCAAATAAGATACCAAAATTCATTCATTTTAGACATTTTCTTTACAAAATAACCGAAATTAAACCCTAACCTAAACACAAACTAAGTGGCGCATTTTCCTCCGGCCATGAGAAATTTGCATGCTCCTGGCCTGGCTGAGATAAAGGTTTTATCTCAGCGGCCAGCTGCATTCCGCACCGGCGATCTTGTCCCAAGCCCACTTCCTCCTCTTCCGGCTAAGTTTTGGGGCAAGGAGTGGCCGAGATGGTTGCACAAGCGACCCTGACATGTCTCGTATTCCGACTTCAGGGCGTTGTCTCGCTAGGGCGATAGAGTACTTCGGGTGATCTCGTAGCTCTAGCGGCAACCTCTGCCAGCAACGCTCGATGTAGTCTAGCAGCGGTAGACCGTCGGCATCTTGCAGTCTGCAGCTGTGGGATATTCTGCCATGCAAGGAAGCGAGCCTCGGGGATAGTCATCGGACATCAGGTTCCAGCGAGGAAGGGAATCAGTAGTACGCGAGGACTTTGTCGGTCGTTAGCGCTAAAAGCGCCACCTGCCTTCGATATTGTTAGGACCTCGAGGATGAATATCACCATCGTCGAGATCGACGCTTCCTCGCTAAGATCTTTGGCCACCTTGGGTAATCCGGAGCAAAGACAGAAATAGATCGGAGGTGATCGTGAGGTAGGTGAGTCCGCCTATTGATGAGATCCATCATTGCCTCAATGCCGATGTCGAGAAGTGGGGGGGATGGCCATCCCGTCGATGCTTTTGTCCCAGCCAGCCGGCAGATGAAAGCCAGGCGGGACCAAGAGTTCGTATAAACGATATGAACGACGGCTATACATGTTACAGCATGGGTTCCTGCCTAGAGATTGCTTTGAATACCTTTCTGATGTCAAGATGTTCTAATTTTCACTTTGGGTCAATGTCCACCCGAGTGGCAGGAACTCATCTACAGCCGAAGGATTCCACCAGACAGGAATTCTCCCTGCTGAACAGAGTAGTCAATCAGCTGCAGCGTTCCAGAGATACACATGCAATATTGCCATAGACCATAGACCACATGAAACCAATTCAACATCATCGCCATCAACCTCAGGTGGTCAAAGAGCTATGAGTAGAATTCAGAGTTGAGAAGTGGGAGAAGAAGACAGGAGTCATGGGGGCATATACAGGGAACGTTTGTCATTGCATTGTCCCGTCTTGCCGGACAGCAGCCACTGAGCTGCTCGCAACCAAGTCCAAGACCAAAACTAACTAACGCAATGCTACACTACTCTATTCATAACGATCTCCCGGCACTTCCGTTTTGGCCCAAACAGCGAAACCAGGCCTCACTCATGAGGAGCTTCAGGCTTCAGGTACGCCGAATCTACCGAGCAACTTGAAGAGGCCACGGAGAGGATTGTTGGGATGATGAGCATTTTTAGCAGATATGAGGTACAAGGATGAGTGGTGGACGTAGAAGCTGTCAAACAAACAAATTTTCTCGTCAGTAAGTGCAGCGCAGGCATACAAGAAGTACAGTAGCAAACCATGTTTCTGAGTGGTTACTACTACCTGACATAGAGCAGCACCTCCTGCATCAGCCTGAGCTCCATCATCGGGAACACCATCTTCCCCTGGATCATCACCTTGGACGAGCTCACCAGCGGCGCGAGGCACCTCGCCCACTCCGGAGACAGCTTCCCGATCTGCAATCAGTTACCATGGATCAAACAACTAATCGAGATTCAGATACTATAGCCCTGCACAGATGTATATCGTTGGTTCAGGTGATGTGCAGGGCAGAGCAAAGCAAAAACAGAGCAGCAACGAACCTCTCCAGACCGATTTGTGGAGATGCGCACGGTCTCGGCCAGCGCCGCCGCCTGCCTGTAGGACACCCTGATCCCGCCGTGGGACAGCTCGTTCGAAGGGAAGGCGAAGTGGACGACCTCGCCTGCGTCCAGCCACTTCCTGCCGCGGCAGGTCGACAGCCCCGTGGCGTAGGACTTCTTGTAGAAGACCCACTCGCGGTGGTCCGGCGGGTACTCGTCCAGCTCGGCCGGCTCCGGCGCCAGAACCATCTTCCAGTCGCTTTTAGATGTGGCACCCGGCGGCGGCATCGCACGGATAGGCTTCGGGTTCAGGTACGGCGCCGGGCGGGACGTCGTGAGGTCGATGAAGACCACGCCGTCGTCCTCGTGGGGTCTCTTCTTGGATCTCGGCGGGGGGTCGATGATTTCCACATCGTCTTCGCTAGAGTCGTCGTCATCGTCCTCCTCGGTCGTCGCCGCCGCCTCCTCCTTCTTTACAGGGTGCGGCGGCCAAGACTCCGCCTTTACCTGGACCTCGGTCTCGTCGGGTTGCTCCTCCTTGACCCGCCCATGACCGCCGTCGCCATCGATCGGCTCGCTCTTGACCTTGGCCTCGACCTTTCCGGGATCTTGAAGCTTCACATTGCCCGGGTCGGCGTCGATTGGCTCCCTCTTGACCTTGACATCGCCGGCGGCCTCAGCCTTTACCATGACCTCGTTGGAGTCGGCATCGATTGGCTCCCTCTTCACATGGACCTCGTTGGGGGATTCACACGACATGGCGGCCGGCCGCTGGGGCGGAGGAGAAGAGATGGCACGATGAAAGGGGAAAGGAGCGCGGGCGGCGGCGGCTGGGCAAATGGGCAATGGGGGACTGGTTTGGGAAGGAAAGGAGGCAAGGGAATGAGGATTTGGAGGTAGAGTTTATGGATATCTGGCGCAGTTGCGGAGAAAAGGGAGGGAAGGTCACTTTGTTTTGGCGGGAGAGGCGAGAGGGAAAGGAAAAAATCCGAGACTCTGAAGTGCAGGAAAATATCTTCGTTTTGAAGTTGGCGTCAAATGTTTTCGTCCACAACACGAACCACAGTCGTTTCCAAAACCGATTATTAACAAGACCTTCTGCTTGCCAAGGTGAGTGCGGATTTGAGATTATTTTGAAGATTATTCAAAGTGTTTTATGCATGTTTGGTCCTATGTGATTTTTTTTCAGAAAAGATGTTTTAATTTTTTTTTAAATGGGATAAAGCCCCAGCTTCTGCATCTATCGATGCACACAGCTTTTTATTGCAAAGTTCAATCAATTATCAATTCATTACAACCCCGAAAAACAACTCGGTCCAAACATAAGAAAATCAACCGGAAAAAGAGACATCATCATCGAACTACACATCTTGCAATCGATTACCAGGAACCTCGGATGAAGAAATCCTGAGCGACCATCGGGAGCCGAGAACACCCGGTATCCGTAAGTCTTCGCTGGTCCACTCGGAGAAGCAACGCCCATTGCCGAATCCAGTGTACCACCATAGAGGTAACCTGTAAAACATTAGCATTTTTTGATCTATTAAAAACAATATTATTCTGGCAGTTCCAAATTGACCAGCACAGCACTGAAACGCCAATCTGGATTCTAGCCTTAGTTTTCTTATCCACACCATTCAACTAATTCCCAAACATATTAGAAATATTAGTAGGTGGTGTAATATTATATGTGGCAAACACAACTTTCCAAATAAGCTTAGAAAAAAGGCAGGATATGAATAAGTGTTATATAGTCTTCTCCGAGTCACAGAAAGAACATTTGCTACATCCATGCCAGTTTTGTTTAGCAAGATTATCTTTAGTAAGCAACACATTGTTGTTAAGGAATCACATGAAAACTTTAATCTGGAGTGCAATCTTCAATTTCCGCAAGTACTTACGAAGATATCTAGCATGGCCATTCATTAAGTCCTCATACATAAACTTAACGGTAAACACCCCATTAGTCGTTAATTTTCACACAAACAAGTCAGGTCATGTGACCTCGTGACTTCCATTAATTATTGACAAAGGCGGAACCAAGCATCCCACAATGGTTCAATCAGATTCCTCCTAAAGCTCAAATTTATAGGAGGCGCATCTGCCATAACTTTCTGAACAGAAGCATTATTTCTTCTAATAAGGTTATACAAGGATGTAAATTGTTGTTTAAGAGGTGTGTCACCAAGTCAAATATCTTCCTAAAAGCTAATCATAGACCCCAAATCAAGCTTAAAGAAACCTCTACTAAAAAAATCCTTTTTAACTCTCATCAAACCTTTCCAAAAAGGTGAATCGGTTGGTTTCGCTCCTACCTGAGCCCAAGTGGAATTTTTTAGATACTTGTTGGTTAAAAGCTCCTGCCAAACACTCTCCTCGTTTAACAATTTAAACATCCATTTGCTTAGAAGGTATTTGTTTTTAATTTCAAGAACCTCAATACCTAATCCCCCTGGATATTTGGTATGCAAATCATATTCCGCTTAGTTAACCTATACTTGGGTTTATTATCATCACTTTGCCAGGAAAAACGCGAAAGATAGAAATCTAGTCTCTTTCTTGCCCCAATAGATATCTCAAGAAAATATAACATGAACATAGGAAGACTTGCTAATACTGAGTTTACAAGGACTAGTCTATCCCCATATGATAATAATTTCCCTTGCCAGCAGCTCAACTTTTTCTCAAAACGACCCTCTATTGGATACCACTCAGCATTACGGAGTGCTCGGTGATGGATTGGTACCCTAAGGTATTTCAAAGGTAATGATCCTGCCCCACATCCAAATATTTGTTTGTATTGGTCCTCATTTTCTTTTGCCTTTCCAAAACAGAAAATCTCACTCTTATAGAAATTGATTTTTAAACCCGACAATTGCTAAAAAATGCATAAGATAAGCTTCATATTTACTGCTTTTGCAAGATCATGTTCCGTGAACAAGATCGTATCATCTGCATATTGCAGTATAGACACCCCCCCCCCCTCAACGAGATGGGGTATCATACCTCCAACTTGCCCTTCTTCCTTCGCCCTAGCTATGAGGATAGCAATTATAACGGCCACAAGGTTAAAAAAAAATGGGCGACAGAGGATCTCCCTCATGGAGACCCTTTCTTGTTTGGAAATAATGACCAATGTCATCATTCACTCTAACTCCCACACTCTCACCCTGAATATATTGCATAAGCCACTTACACCAGAGGGGGTCAAATCCTTTCATATGTAGGACTTGAAGAAGAAAAGCCCAATTAACCTTATCGTAAGCCTTCTCAAAATCTATTCTAAAAATAACCCCATTGAAAGGACACGGATGTCGTCTAGAGGGGGGTGAATAGGCGTTTAAAAATAATTACGGTTAAGTCTTGAATAAATGCGGAATAAAACTAGTGTTTAATTTATTAAGCCAAAATCTAAACAAACTAGGTTCACTTATGTGCACCAAGAACTTATGCTAAACAATTCAAGCAACTATGTGATAGCAAGATATGTTGCTTTAAGCTCGATGGCTATCACAAAGTAAATTGCATAAGTAAAGAGATCGGATATAAAATGACCGAGACACGTGGAGGTGATGATTTATCCCAAAGTTCACTTCCCAGTGGAAGCTAATCTCCATTGGAGAGGTGTGGAGTCACAATGACTCCAAGCGCCCAATGGCTCACCTTATTCTCCTCGTGCCTCCACCAATGCGGAGTGCCACGATCCACTATGGGACCTATGAGGGCGGTCACCGATCCCGTACAAGGTTGGGGAAATCTCCACAACTAAATTGGTGGCTCCCAACAATATCCCGCGAGCTACCAAAACTCCAAGATATCAACAAGGCCTTGAAAGCATCCAAAGCTTCAAGGCAACAATCAACTGTCTAGGGCACTCCAAGGACCCAAGAGGACAAGCTCAAGGGCACTCCAAGAACCCAAGAGTAACATGCTTCTCAACCTTTTCACTCGAACGAATCCTCGTAGAGAACTCAAATCGATGCAACCTATGCAATGGCAAGAACACAAGAAGTGCTCAAATCCTTCGCTCCGAAATCCCACCAAAGCAACAAATGCTATGGGGGGGAAGAGGGGAGGAACAAGGAACAAATCAACAAATGAATATCCAAGAACTAGATCCCAAAGGATTCCCCTCACTAAGAGGAGAGATGGATTGGTGGAAAGATAGATCTAGATTTCCTTTCTCTTTTCCCACTAATTGGAGGCAAGAATCATGTAGGAATAGAGAGAAAGCAAGCTCCAAGAGGTCAACAATGGTGGGGGAAAACTTTCCTAAAAGGTAAAGAACCATTGGGGAAGAATACCCTTTATGTAGGCCCCAAAAATCAGCCCATTGGGGGCATTCTGCGCGTCCCCGGCCTCCAGGCCGGCCACCCAACAGAACTTCCCAGCCTGGAGCCCGGCCTGACTGGCCTTCCTGTTTCCAGAAAAACACCTTCACTAAAAGTGTGATATCTTTTGCATCCGAAGTCCGTTTTTGATGATCTTTGGATCGTTGAAATCGCAAGAACGAGCATTACAAGATTATTCAAAGAAACATCATAGTTCATCATTGGAGTATAAAACCAGATGATGAAAGTTTTGACCTCTCTATAAAGGAAAAATCGGTAAAACCTCCAATATCAAAAACGCAATCAGTTTTTCATGCGAAACCCGTTTTTGATGAACTTGAGCTTGTATTAATGCACATGACAAGCTTTAAAACCAATCATGGAGAAAACACAAATAAGAACCAAGAAAGATGATGCCAAGTATGCAAAGGTTTGAGCTCTCTCCGAATGATGCGATCATGTTGCTAATATGAGAGCCCCTCTTGATAGTACGGTTATCTATCCTATAACCCGGTCTCCCAACTATGATATGAGACCGGTAAAATATAAAACCTATCAAGATCATAACTTTTCCTTGATAATTCCACTTGAGCTAGATGATGAATACCTTGAACTCCTCAAGATGGAACATATCTTGTTTTCGCTTTGCTCGGTGAAGACACATGGATTGCTCCCCCATACGCCACTATGGGAGAGGATCTTTTAAGTCCATCTTAACTTGGACATTATCTCCAAAAGAGTGGCAAGCTTCAAGGATGTGATCTCTTCTATATGCTCCCCTTGAACTTGCACTTCTCAACTTTGATGACGATCACAATTTGACGTCATCCACCATGGGATATATGAAATCTTCCTTTTGATGCAAACCCATGGAAATATACCTAACCCCACATAGATATACCACACACACATATAATGGGTTAGAACACTAAGCTATATGAACAATTACTTACCATACAATGATCCCACATGGTACATCTTCTAGCTTTGTGAGTTGATCAATATTAACCATCGCTTAGCACTTTGCCTTGATCAACCTTGTATCGTTTCTTCTCTCTTCATAATAATGATATCTTGAATGTAAATATGAATGTTCACACAATATTTTGCTTCAAGACATACTTTCAATATTCTCAACTCTCTCATGACCAAACTTGGGATATTCACATGAATAGCACCTTGGTCACCACTTGATCATCTTGAATCCAACACATGGACATCAAGCATTGCCTATGGACAAACTCTATAAGTATAGCTCAACGCAACCATGAGTCCATAGTGATTGTCATAAATTACCAAAACCACACATGGGGGCACCATGCTCTTTCAATCTCCCGCATTTTGGTAATTGATGACAAACTCTTTTACGAGGGTTTATATAATGAATTTGAGCAACCATGCAAATAAACAAGCAAGGATACATGAGCATGAAGGAAAATACTTAAGAACAAAACCAAAGCATAAAACCAAATTTCCTTAAACCCTCTAAACTTTATCCCCCATTGGCATCCATTTCCAAAATGGGATCATAGAAATTTTAGATGACCAATGTAGTAAGGGTTCCTCCGTAGGATGTGCACTTCTCATAATATGAGTGAAATCAAATACACTTATCCTATTAGGAATAATGGGAGGAAATCAAACTATACTGAGGATCCAAAGATTGCAAATAAGATGGTATACAAATCTCTAATCTTCTCTTAAAGAGAAGGAAGCAATCAAAAAGATCCAACAAAACAAATGAACAAGGTATATTATGGTTTGAAAAAATGATTGTTTTTAAAGAAAATTGAGGAGCTCCCAAATATTTGTGCATGATTTGGAAATATTGCATTTTGAATGCAAAGTGCACAAAAATTGAATGATAGCTCCCCCATCGTTGTTCAAAAACTCAAAGCAAGTGCAAGTGAGCATAAAATAAAACAAGGCATATCACTTGGAGCAAGAGGTGGTTGAGCAATAAGAGAAGTTACCAATAAAAGGATGGACATCGAACCATTAGGATACCAATAAGACATGTAATTCTTATCATGTGTATATGTTTCTAAATAGACCACAATCATAGGATGTACATCGATAAAGAAAGATGTACACAGAATGTAGTTACAAAGAGAAAGAGCGAGATATCCAATTTGAAGACATAAATACGACAGTAAGATCTTTGCTTGAAAGCATAGCACATAGCTTTAATTTTTATCTTAAAGGGTATGAATGACCTTCCAACAAAAACACGTCAAAGACATCACAAACATCAATAAGGGAAAAGGAGATGGTTGGGACGTTTTAATAAAGGCATCAAGTATCACAAGGAGTAAATATGGTTCATGCCATGATACAACCTACAAAAGGTTGAAATGTTAGAGTATATGCATGAGGTAGATACTTGTTACCGAGATAGCATTGGTGATGTTGTACTAGATAAGAATTCATCCATCATCATAGCTCGACTCCAATAAGCATGTAGTGATAACACCTTCTATGTGAATGAGGCAAGCACACAATGCATCTCAAATGTACCTAAAACATATTTAAGTACAAAAATGGTCCTCGAACTCATTGGGTCCAAAGTAGTTAGACAAACTACAATATATAGGACACAATCCACATGAATATGGGAATATAGATATGAAATTGAATATCATGGACATGTTAGCCGATTTAGGATTGATGGATATTGTTCTGTATAAATATCGGATCAAGGAAGATAAACATGCCATAACACATATATTAGTAACTATGCATGCAATCACTTTCAATAACCAAAAGCGATGTAATTTGGACAAAACACCTAGTAAACCAAGATATTCACACAAAGGCATGACACGACATAAATGTTGTCCAAATTATATCAAATATCCAAGTCAACACATGAAAGGAGATACCAATTGGAACCAAACCAAATCAACTCATGATTGATAAGATACCAATTAGAAAACATACCATGTGAAAATAAAATACCAAAGGAAATACTTATCACTTCGGGGATACTAAATAAACATGCATCAAGGAGTAAAATATTGAGATCCCAATGGACATAAAATGAACCATGTCAAACTACAAGAGATGCCAATTGAAGAAAAAATCTATGAGTGAGATATCGAACTCCAATTAATACCAATTGAGGGTATCAAAGAAAAACAAATGAGCATATGTAACACCCGGGGGTTTCGCCCCCCCCCCCCCCAATAGAAATTGTTTGTTTGTTTCGTTTTTCGCATCATGGCATCGTGCATTGCATCTTATTTTGAAACATCTATTTTCCTTCACAAATTTTAAATCAACTAAATTGCAGAAAATTCCATTCTGTTTGAGCTTGTCTATTATTCCCTAAATCCATTTGTGTTGTTTTCTGAAAATAATAAATTACAAATGAAAATAAAAAAGTTTGGCTGGGTGGCAGCCAACCGGCCAGGCCCTAGTGGCCCAACCGGAGGCCACCAACCCAACCCCAAACCCTAGACCTAACCCTAACACAACACCCCACACGCAACGCCACACACCAGGCCACACCGCACTCACGCACGCACCCGACCACACACGCACACGCACGCCAGCGAAGGGGATCGAGCGATCCCCACCTTCGTCCTCCTCTGTCCCCGAGCGCCGCCTCCCTCCTTTCCTCCCGTCGAGCGCCGCCAGGGAGAGCGCCCATCGCTCCCTCCCCTCCACCTCCGAGCTCGCCTCCTCCTCCCTCCCCCGCTCGTCTCTCCCTCGTCGTTCCCTCCTCCCATCGCTCCCGCTCGTCCTTCCTCCGACCCCCCAAGACCAGCACGCCGTCGCCCCTCTCTGTGCTCCTCCACCTTGCCCCAGCGTCGGCCGTCGCCTCCCCTTCTCCTCTGCTCGCTGCCCCCCCGCCACCTGCGTCGTCTCCCTCTTCCCCGCGACCGCCGCTGCCTCCCGTCCTCATCGCTCGCGCGCCCCACCCCACCCGCACGACCCGAGTACAGCCGGCGGTGGAGGCCACGGACGAGCTCTGTACCGGTTCAAAGCTCGAGCTCCCCCCTGTTTCCTCCTCTGCCCCGCGCCGTGCCGGAGGAACGACGGCGACCCGGACGTAACAGGCGGCAGGCAGAACGCAGGAGGAGATGACTCCCTGCAGCCGCTGACCGGGAGACCCGTCGGCATCCTTCCCCGCGCCCTCATCCGCCTGGCCTCCGTCCCGGCCCTCGTCTCCTCCGACCAGTTCGTCGACGCCGGTCCTCTAGACGCGCTGCTGCCGCTGCGACAAGCAAGCCGACCTTGCTGATGCGCTCTTCTGATTACAAGGACGGCCTCAGACGACGAATACAAGTTGATGGAGACAGCGGCATGGACCTTGGCCACCTGTGCTCGAGGCCGAGGCTTGGCTTGGCTTGGGCAACGCCCAAGTGTAGGCGTCGGCTTTGGAGCTGCAGGTCTACAAGCTAAGCATTACCGAATATAGTTTTGACTCAGAGGGAAAGAAGATGGGCTGTACTAGCAACTTCGTGCTATTGACTCTTTGATAGGAGCAGAGATCCATACGTCCTATCGAAGATGGTTGATGGAACTATTCAACTTCTTGTTGGAGGTGATGCGCCGCTGCTGTGGTGCTCCCTGTGCCGCCGTCGTTGCGGTGATGCGGTTGTCGCCCCATCTTCGGTGCCGGCGGGACGATGCCATGTCCGCAACCCCGACATCGACTGGGCCGCCTCCACTGACTCGGCTACAACTTCCCGAGGCACTTGATCATGCACCTGCGCTGTTTGGTGTGGCCGAGGCATCCGTGCCCGGTACCTGACCCCATCGACAAGAACACCCTCGATCACGAAGGCTAAACCATCGTCAAGATCTTCGGAAGATAGCACACCGAGCTCGTCGACGATGCATCAACAAGAACCACCGTGAGCAACTACCGCCTCCCCGACATGTACCTCGTCGCCAAGATCCGCTACCACGACGGCCCGTGAACAACTACTTCCTCTACGATACGATGATCTCGGCTTCGACTAATTCCCCCTTCGGAACGAGAACGACTACTTCCACTACTTCCTCGACGTCGGCTACTTCCTCTACGTCCCGAAGTTCCCGGCGTTGACCCCGGCGATCCTCTTTCCAACGTGCGAACCCAAATCCTAAATCCCCTATACCTATGCCCTATTTTCTATAACATATCAACTATAATTAAAATGTCATATCATTCATGTGTTGCATTGCATATTGTGGGTGCTGGTAATAATGATATCATCTAATAATTAAATATGGAATGAGTTGGAATAATTAAATATTGTTCCGGTTCCATTTAAAATTGCATAGCTCATAACTAATTCATTTTAACTCCAAATTTGAAAAGTAAAATATGTTTTCCAATCAAAATTCTCTAAACTTTGCAAATATCAACTTTGTTTTCTGTTTTGAATAATTTAAATTGCTGAAAACAACTATGTCTTAATTAATGCATTAAAATTGCTAATTTCATAACTTGCTCGTTTTAATTCCAAATCCAACAAATAAAATATGTTTCCATACCAGAAAAATGCACTTAATCTGTTCATGCCATCCATGTTCATGTTTGCACCTTGCATGTTGCATTTGTAGTAGTGTTATGTATGTTCACCTAATAAATAAATATGGAATGTGTTGGGGTATTTAATTCAATTGTTGCCCTATTCCATTTAATATTGCTTAACTCACCTATATACTGATTTCCATGCTAAACAACATTTAACTTGATGGTTAGATAAACAACTTGAACCAATATCTACTTCTCCGGACTCCGGTTCCGATTAAATTGCTTAAGTTGTTTCCCCTGTTGCATCCTGCCATGTCATGCATATAAAATAGGATCATGCTGGATCTTTTGCCGTAGTAGTAATTGTTGCATCCGGTGTTTGTTCGAGGTTCATTGCTTCTTCCCGGATAGGACGTTGAGATGATGTGAGCAACGACAAGTTCTGCTACTTTGCGGGATCTCAGGCAAGTATACTCACTTGCTGCCATATGGCTGCCTTTCATCACTTGTTACCGATTCTTTCCGTTGTTCTTTTCTGCTAGCCCTAGTAGTAGTTGTTTCTGTTACGAACCCATCACATGAATCCCTTAACCTTGATATTGCCTCACCTCCATACCTATAACCATTGCTTGTTGCCCGTGTCTTACTAGCATGCTTAGGGTTGTTTGCTCGAGTCTGTTACCCGTTACTTTCTGTTACTACTCTATTATGTTCTGGGGGCTCGAGGTTAATCAATCAATCAATCATGTTAATGCTAATGGTGATAATAATTTGATGATAAGGCACCGGCAGGAGGCCCTTTGTGGTTTTGAGGCCTGCTAGTGTCGACCCTAATAGGAAAAAGGGTCTTGTCTACTGATCCATGATGAGCGCACTACCCGCATGTGGGAAGCGAGTATGGGCGCCCCCCTCAATTTGACTCGATTCGCATCTCGTCCAAATCGCCTCATTTAGTTCGGGTTTTCCATTTGCTGCATGCATGATCTTGCGAGCCCTTGGATCCCGGGTGGAACTTTCGTAGTCGGCATATAGGAGGACACGTTCTTAGAGTGCTATGAGGGTCCATTTTCTTCTAGGCTCGATTAGCCGTGCGCCAAGGTGCTTTGGGCTTGATGCGAAGAAGAGTTGAGTTGTGTAGAGTACCTCGCTTGGTGGGTTGATCCCCCGTCTGGCGGGTTATTCTTGCGTGTACGGCCAAATTGGTGCAACCCTGCAGGGATAATCTTCTCGAGAAGCCATGTTTTCCGTGGTTATGGATTACTTGGTGAAAGTACTGGCTAACAAGTACTCAGGACAACTTAAACCTAATGATTAACAATCTTACACCCAACGACTACTACTTGACTAGTAATAGGCTTATTGACACAATAATCTGAACCATCATTAATCCAACTGTGTGAGTTATCCTCTGATTGCTTCTTCGGATAAGGGGCGAGATCCAGGATGGGTTTGTTTGAAGTTATCTTTCAGTTGGTTACAATACTCGATCTTATCTTCTTTCTGTTAGCCGGAAGTTGTAGTATATTTCTGTAGTTGGTTAGTGCAGCCCGCTGTCGCTTATTTGCAATAACCCCTTCCTTTCCGTTGATCCCAAAGTATTTGTATCTTGTGATGACTGGCGATGCCGGTATCTTGTGAGTATGGTTTATCCACTTGCCAGTACTTAACCGTACTGACCCACGAATCTTTTTCGTGGCTGCATATTCAACATTGCAGTCAACAGGTTTGAAGTCTGACGACGTTAGCTTGGGAATCCCTCCGGCTTGGCCTGGGCAGGGATTGGACGCTCTCGGTTATCTTCAGGACTCTTAGTCCAGTTTGTATCTTGTCCGTAGACGGACGACATGTTGTTTCTTCCGCTGTTATTTGGATCTTTGTATTGTATCAGTTGTATCCTTGACTTGTTTGAGTCATCTTGTATCCATCTGTTTCTGTTGTAATTGTGGAATATTCGTGAACTGTTGTAATGTTATCATAAGTGGCAACCTGGAATCGGTTATTATGCGGATTTGGCGGGAATGCTGAAATCTGCATAGTGCCCGATCTCGGGGCGTCACAAAATGGTATCAGAGCCAGGTTCCGATTCCCGATATTGTTTCGATACGAATGGTTATCGAAGCAACGGGTCCGCAAAGCCTGTAGGATAACCTTGCTAACGGTCGTTGTTTCTAGAGTGTCAAAAACTATTTATGCTAAACTATTTTGGAAACATCTCAATAGGATTCTTGTTTTCTCCTTATCTCTATTCTATTTCTCCTTCTATCTCATTTGTTTTGGATTCTACTCTCGTACTCAATCTTTCAAAGTGTTAGGATCCTACGTGGGTGGACGTTTTCTGAGCCTTTAACCTAATAGGTTCGATCATCGGAAGATTCCTGGTGGAAGCACATCGTCGTCACCCCAAGCAAGAATCTCTTGTTAGTGGTGTCGATAAGATCAACGATGCGGCCAAAGATTCGATAGCTCCGACTTCTTCCCTCCCCCGTGGTTGTGAGCGGATTGCGAGGGCGCAATCCCCTTGTTAGTGGTGTCGGCTGTAACACCCGGGGGTTTCGCCCCCCCCAATAGAAATTGTTTGTTTGTTTCGTTTTTCGCATCATGGCATCGTGCATTGCATCTTATTTTGAAACATCTATTTTCCTTCACAAATTTTAAATCAACTAAATTGTAGAAAATTCCATTCTGTTTGAGCTTGTCTATTATTCCCTAAATCCATTTGTGTTGTTTTCTGAAAATAATAAATTACAAATGAAAAAAAAAAATTTGGCTGGGTGGCAGCCAACCGGCCAGGCCCTAGTGGCCCAACCGGAGGCCACCAACCCAACCCCAAACCCTAGACCTAACCCTAACACAACACCCCACACGCAACGCCACACACCAGGCCACACCGCACTCACGCACGCACCCGACCACACACGCACACGCACGCCAGCGAAGGGGATCGAGCGATCCCCACCTTCGTCCTCCTCTGTCCCCGAGCGCCGCCTCCCTCCTTTCCTCCCGTCGAGCGCCGCCAGGGAGAGCGCCCATCGCTCCCTCCCCTCCACCTCCGAGCTCGCCTCCTCCTCCCTCCCCCGCTCGTCTCTCCCTCGTCGTTCCCTCCTCCCATCGCTCCCGCTCGTCCTTCCTCCGACCCCCCAAGACCCGCACGCCGTCGCCCCTCTCTGTGCTCCTCCACCTTGCCCCAGCGTTGGTCGTCGCCTCCCCTTCTCCTCTGCTCGCTGCCCCCCCCCCCCGCCACCTGCGCCGTCTCCCTCTTCCCCGCGACCCCGCCGCCTCCCGTCCTCATCGCTCGCGCGCCCCACCCCACCCGCACGACCCGAGTCCAGCCGGCGGCGGAGGCCACGGACGAGCTCTGTACCGGTTCAAAGCTCGAGCTCCCCCCTGTTTCCTCCTCTGCGCCGCGCCGCGCCGGAGGAACGACGGCGACCCGGACATAACAGGCGGCAGGCAGAACGCAGGAGGAGATGACTCCCTGCAGCCGCTGACCGGGAGACCCGTCGGCATCCTTCCCCGCGCCCTCATCCGCCTGGCCTCCGTCCCGGCCCTCGTCTCCTCCGACCAGTTCGTCGACGCCGGTCCTCTAGACGCGCTGCTGCCGCTGCGACAAGCAAGCCGACCCTGCTGATGCGCTCTTCTGATTACAAGGACGGCCTCAGACGACGAATACAAGTTGATGGAGACAGCGGCATGGACCTTGGCCACCTGTGCTCGAGGCCGAGGCTTGGCTTGGCTTGGGCAACGCCCAAGTGTAGGCGTCGGCTTTGGAGCTGCGGGTCTACAAGCTAAGCATTACCGAATATAGTTTTGACTCAGCGGGAAAGAAGATGGGCTGTACTAGCAACTTCGTGCTATTGACTCTTTGATAGGAGCAGAGATCCATACGTCCTATCGAAGATGGTTGATGGAACTATTCAACTTCTTGTTGGAGGTGATGCGCTGCTGTTGTGGTGCTCCCTGTGCCGCCGTCGTTGCGGTGATGCGGTTGTCGCCCCATCTTCGGTGCCGGCGGGACGATGCCATGTCCGCAACCCCGACATCGACTGGGCCGCCTCCACTGACTCGGCTACAACTTCCCGAGGCACTTGATCATGCACCTGCGCTGTTTGGTGTGGCCGAGGCATCCGTGCCCGGTACCTGACCCCATCGACAAGAACACCCTCGATCACGAAGGCTAAACCATCGTCAAGATCTTCGGAAGATAGCACACCGAGCTCGTCGACGATGCATCAACAAGAACCACCGTGAGCAACTACCGCCTCCCCGACATGTACCTCGTCGCCAAGATCCGCTACCACGACGGCCCGTGAACAACTACTTCCTCTACGATACGATGATCTCGGCTTCGACTAATTCCCCCTTCGGAACGAGAACGACTACTTCCACTACTTCCTCGACGTCGGCTACTTCCTCTACGTCCCGAAGTTCCCGGCGTTGACCCCGGCGATCCTCTTTCCAACGTGCGAACCCAAACCCTAAATCCCCTATACCTATGCCCTATTTTCTATAACATATCAACTATAATTAAAATGTCATATCATTCATGTGTTGCATTGCATATTGTGGGTGCTGGTAATAATGATATCATCTAATAATTAAATATGGAATGAGTTGGAATAATTAAATATTGTTCCGGTTCCATTTAAAATTGCATAACTCATAACTAATTCATTTTAACTCCAAATTTGAAAAGTAAAATATGTTTTCCAATCAAAATTCTCTAAACTTTGCAAATATCAACTTTGTTTTCTGTTTTGAATAATTTAAATTGCTGAAAACAACTATTTCTTAATTAATGCATTAAAATTGCTAATTTGATAACTTGCTCGTTTTAATTCCAAATCCAACAAATAAAATATGTTTCCATACCAGAAAAATGCACTTAATCTGTTCATGCCATCCATGTTAATGTTTGCACCTTGCATGTTGCATTTGTAGTAGTGTTATGTATGTTCACCTAATAAATAAATATGGAATGTGTTGGGGTATTTAATTCAATTGTTGCCCTATTCCATTTAATATTGCTTAACTCACCTATTTACTGATTTCCATGCTAAACAACATTTAACTTGATGGTTAGATAAACAACTTGAACCAATATCTACTTCTCCGGACTCCGGTTCCGATTAAATTGCTTAAGTTGTTTCCCCTGTTGCATCCTGCCATGTCATGCATATAAAATAGGATCATGCTGGATCTTTTGCCGTAGTAGTAATTGTTGCATCCGGTGTTTGTTCGAGGTTCATTGCTTCTTCCCGGATAGGACGTTGAGATGATGTGAGCAACGACAAGTTCTGCTACTTTGCGGGATCTCAGGCAAGTATACTCACTTGCTGCCATATGGCTGCCTTTCATCACTTGTTACCGATTCTTTCCGTTGTTCTTTTCTGCTAGCCCTAGTAGTAGTTGTTTCTGTTACGAACCCATCACAAGAATCCCTTAACCTTGATATTGCCTCACCTCCATACCTATGACCATTGCTTGTTGCCCGTGTCTTACTAGCATGCTTAGGGTTGTTTGCTCGAGTCTGTTACCCGTTACTTTCTGTTACTACTCTATTATGTTCTGGGGGCTCGAGGTTAATCAATCAATCAATCCTGTTAATGCTAATGGTGATAATAATTTGATGATAAGGCACCGGCAGGAGGCCCTTTGTGGTTTTGAGGCCTGCTAGTGTCGACCCTAATAGGAAAAAGGGTCTTGTCTACTGATCCATGATGAGCGCACTACCCGCATGTGGGAAGCGAGTATGGGCGCCCCCCTCAATTTGACTCGATTCCCATCTCGTCCAAATCGCCTCATTTAGTTCGGGTTTTCCATTTGCTGCATGCATGATCTTGCGAGCCCTTGGATCCCGGGTGGAACTTTCGTAGTCGGCATATAGGAGGACACGTTCTTAGAGTGCTATGAGGGTCCATTTTCTTCTGGGCTCGATTAGCCGTGCGCCAAGGTGCTTTGGGCTTGATGTGAAGAAGAGTTGAGTTGTGTAGAGTACCTCGCTTGGTGGGTTGATCCCCCGTCTGGCGGGTTATTCTTGCGTGTACGGCCAAATTGGTGCAACCCTGTAGGGATAATCTTCTCGAGAAGCCGTGTTTTCCGTGGTTATGGATTACTTGGTGAAAGTACTGGCTAACAAGTACTCAGGACAACTTAAACCTAATGATTAACAATCTTACACCCAACGACTACTACTTGACTAGTAATAGGCTTATTGACACAATAATCTGAACCATCATTAATCCAACTGTGTGAGTTATCCTCTGATTGCTTCTTCGGATAAGGGGCGAGATCCAGGATGGGTTTGTTTGAAGTTATCTTTCAGTTGGTTACAATACTCGATCTTATCTTCTTTCTGTTAGCCGGAAGTTGTAGTATCTTTCTGTAGTTGGTTAGTGCAGCCCGCTGTCGCTTATTTGCAATAACCCCTTCCTTTCCGTTGATCCCAAAGTATTTGTATCTTGTGATGACTGGCGATGCCGGTATCTTGTGAGTATGGTTTATCCACTTGCCAGTACTTAACCGTACTGACCCACGAATCTTTTTCGTGGCTGCATATTCAACATTGCAGTCAACAGGTTTGAAGTCTGACGACGTTAGCTTGGGAATCCCTCCGGCTTGGCCTGGGCAGGGATTGGACGCTCTCGGTTATCTTCAGGACTCTTAGTCCAGTTTGTATCTTGTCCGTAGACGGACGACATGTTGTTTCTTCCGCTGTTATTTGGATCTTTGTATTGTATCAGTTGTATCCTTGACTCGTTTGAGTCATCTTGTATCCATCTGTTTCTGTTGTAATTGTGGAATATTCATGAACTGTTGTAATGTTATCATAAGTGGCAACCTGGAATCGGTTATTATGCGGATTTGGCGGGAATGCTGAAATCTGCATAGTGCCCGATCTCGGGGCGTCACAGCATAGAAGATGACTATATAAAATATGCTCAAAGACTTATATCATTCAAAATGATAGAATGCAAAACAAGGAATGAATTAACCAAGCCCTCTACACTTTTTATGATGGCACAAAGTACTAAAAAAGAAAAGTTGTGCCTTCCACAAACACACAAGATATTGATTAAAATACCAATTTAAAAAAGATCTGATATCAATTGACGATAACTTGTGTTCAAAAAGAATCTATGATAGCTCCCACATGATCTATGCATGATTTTTGAATTTTGCACACAAATGGGATCATCACTCTCCATACGCATACACTAGAAACTTTCATTAGGTGGCAATAAGATCCAATTGAAAATATAGTGTTCTAAAGGAAGTAATATAGCTCTACCATGACTTGTGCATTATCTAGATGTTTGCATTTCAATACAAAATCACTATAAGGGGATCCTCGCTTTTCTAACAACCATTACACTAGAATTTTATTTGATTATAACACATAGATCTTCAAGAGGAAAGGAAGACAATGGGAGTTCATACAAAACAATTTCGCGTCGATGATACAAATGGAAGCCAAGCGCAATGTAAATCTGATCAATAACTTCTACCACAAATATGGTTGTCACTTGTCCAAGGACAAGGAGGGTATGGTGTTACTTTTCGGTGGTATATTGCAAAAATATTCATGATCATGTTCAAACACAAAAGCTTATGGGAAAGTGATATGAGTTAATTACCATACTTACATAGATATTCTTGGTGGCTTCAACTAGTCAAATGATCATGTAAAGCAATGCTTAATACATCTTGAAGCAACCGGTTTCCTAAATAATACATACTAGTGCACATCTGAGGAACACCGCACGAATAAACTCTCTCAAATTCAAGAAACCAAAATATGAGATATAAAAACTCATTTAAGAAAATATGGAACTTGTTTGAGCTAATCATGCCACGTAGTAACAAGATAATTTAGAATATCAATTATAAGTGTCACTACCTCACATCTTCACATTTTCTAGGATTGTAATATGCACATAGCTTATTACTCCCCCATAATGTGATAATCCATTTCTTTTCAACAAGAGGCAAGTGAAATCCAATAAGAAATAATTAATGAACATTGTAAAATTTGAATTTCTCGTGAAATGAAATGCCACATGGAGACTATATAATCTTGTCACATTAATAATAAGTGATATACCTCATGTACACATATTTTAGGATTGTGAGGTGGCAAAGCACATCACTCCCACAAAATGAGATAGTTCTTTAATCTCTCAAAAGAGTCAACTAAATTAAACATAAATTGCAATAAAGGATCAACACAAAACAAACAATTACATGGAGTGCAAACCAACAAAAACATACTAGATTACTCAAGATAGGTAATTAGTAAGCACACCATATATAAACACATGCTAGATATGAGATATATATATGATGATACAAATGTCTTAGCTTGAGTAAATATAATTGATGAAGATCCCTTAATTCTTCATAAGATGGCCAAATCTCCAATGCCCTCCAACAACACCTATTGATAAAGTTTTAGATTGTTGGTCCCCAACCAAGTTGGATCCTAAGAGGTTAGTCACAATAGGCTTGGCAACCCAAATGGTTCTTTTCTTGATACCACTTTGAGTGCCAACATATTTGGCAAACACATTGCCAACCTTATCCTTCTGAAGGGAATAAACATCATCAATAATGATAGGGTTGGATAAGGTACCATTAGTGCATGAATAAGCAAAGTGGCCCTTTTCATGGCATAGGTAGAAACACTGGCTTCCTCCTTCTTCTTAGTTGATTTCTTAACTTGAGGTTGACCATGAGATTGAACTTGTGGTCGTTTCCCTTGTTGCTTATCACTAAGATGCTTCTTCTTTAAAGGGCAAGATCTAACATGGTGCCCTTCAACCTTGCACTTGAAGCAAACAATCTTGGCCGAATTCTTCACTTGTTCTTGGCCCTTGTTCTTGTTGATGGTATGATTATTATTTATATTGGAATTCTTGTTATTATTGGAGTTGAATCCAAGTCCACTCTTGTCATTGGTCAATATTTGCACACTCAACATGTTGTCAAGTGTGGACTTCCCATGACGCTTTTCCAAATCTTTCTTCAAAGAAGTGACTTGGGCCTTGAGCTCTTTAATTTCCTCTACATGGTTAGTAGCAACACAAGTAATAGAGGAAGTAGATGCTTCATTGTTAGAGCAATAAGGCATGGAAATAAATTCATCACAGGATGTAGCGATATTAAGAGTGGATGAATTACTAGGACTAGCACAAGGAAAAATAGAATTTTGTGTAGATTTTGTGCTAATGTACACATGAGGATCACAAGATATCACCTTGGTAATAATAGCCTCGTGAGATAACTTTAGCTTATCATGTGAGACTAAAAGATACTCATGAGATCTTGAAAGCTTTTCATGACTTTCTTCCAATTTCCCATAATTGCTAGTTAGAAACTCAAGTTGAGCCCTTAGCTCAACATTCTCCTTCAATCTAGATGCTTCACAAGAAATAGAGTTAGTAGCACAAGAATCATCGTTAATAAGAATAGGAGAAGGCAACTTGGAAAGCTCTATTGAATATGAAGCTTTAAGTTGAGCATGTGCAACTTTTAGCTCATCATTTTTAGTTTTAAGACAATTAACCACCTCAAGATTTCTATCATGAGAGTCTTTTACTTTTGATAACTCTAGAGTAAAAGTATCTTCAAGAGATTCCTTGGTGGTTTGTTCTTCTGTAAGAGCTTCCTCTAGTTTTGCAATTTCATTGGAATAATCACGCTCGCGGCTATTACACGCTTCAATGCATGCTTCCAAATCCTTAATGGCGATATTGCACCTATCAAATGCTCTAATGATTTCTAGGAAATTGGCACAATCATCTTTATCCTCATGAAGGATATTGTGAATCATTTTACCTTTCTCCATTAACGAATCATTGCCATTATCATCGTCATCATCATCATCATCATCACCATCATAATAATCATCATCATACTAGATACATTGGTGTTCAAAGTAGGAGCTTGAACCTTTAGCCATAAGGCATAAGTGAAATATGGTATATGATGATGAACCATTACTTGAAGCACCACTTAAATACACATCTTGTTCCATGAAATGTTGAGTTTCTTCTACATGGTTAGTAACACAAGGACTAGAGGAAATACAACCATTTTTACTATGGCAACAAGATGTATCAAGCATATCATCATAAGATTTAGTCAAGAATTTTCCACATGATATGCATGGACTATCAACACAAACATGTAAATCATTTTGGGTGATAGATGTGTTTAAGTCCATAGACAAAGTATTGCAATAAGATAGAGATGAAGAATCATCAACAATAAGCTTGCTATCAAGATTGCAATTTTTTTCACTAATCACCATATCATTATGTTGTGGCTTGCCACATGTTGGTGAAGTAGAAGAAGTTGAGAACTCATCACATCCGGAGGTGGAGGGAGAATAATCATTCCCACAATTTTTGGACACATCATATTTATCTTGAAGCTTGGTCCATATCTCATGAGCTTTCCAAGATGGCCTAATTGACTCAAGAACAACAATTCTCAAATATTTGAAAAACACATTAGTAGCTTGATTATTTAGATATAAGTTTTTTCTTATCCTCTAAAGAGAAATCAAGGCCCTTTGGAGAAGAAAACCCATATCTACAATTTGCTCTATATTTGGACACATGTCCTTAAAAATATTAAGCATACTAATTTTCCAAGTATCATAATTTGTGTCATTGAATATAAAAGTGTCATTATGCACTAATCCCCTAGCCGACATATTTACTCTCTAGGTTTTGAAACCCTATGAAGAGAGACCCCGGATCTGATACCAATTGAGAGGAGACGGATGTCGCCTAGAGGGGGTGAATAGGCGTTTAAAAATAATTACGGTTAAGGCTTGTGGTGACCCAGCATACCACTTCATGTTGTAGTACGCCAGTCGTTGATATAACACTCACAGAACACCGTTCCGCAAATATTACATCCCTCAGGGTGGTACATCAGAAGCGGGACTTGATTGTCATACAACAAATATATTACAAAACAAAATGTGCTGACAAGAGGATGATCTCACGATGAGGTCATCTCATTAATGAAGTTAGAACGACAACTGAAAGTAAAGCAGGTGCTAACACGGGAACTCAACAGCCAACTATAGAGTCCATGGCTACTCGATTCGACCGTGATAAGTATTTATTTCAGACTAGGCTAAACCTAGTCAGACTTAGCCCCCTCTGGGTCAAGTCTGTACTAAATGGTGTAGTCGACTCCTTCCACTCCTCCGGAGAGGTACGGCTGCTCGTAGAAGATGTCGTCTTGGCCTCCAAGGATATTGAAGGATGCTTCCTCTAAATTTTCATAGCCTAAGCAGGGGTAAAATGGTATTGAATGAGTAACGAGCGTTACTCAACAAGTTTATTAAGTACGGAAGTAATTGATGCACTAGGTACGGTCCTCGACTCTAAAGAGCCTAGACAGATGCAAAGTTTTGTCAAGCTTTCTTCAAGAGATTGCTTTTAATTACTACTTCCTCCGTTCAACAATAGATGACTTCCCTTTTTCTATATATGGATGTATCTAGACATGTTTTAGTTTTAAATACATCCATATATAGACAAATGCAAGTCATCTATTGTTGAACGGAGGGAGTAAAAACTATGCCCGCCAGACCATCACAGGACTAGAACTTCATGGAGTTGCCTTTCCTGTAGCGTTCGCAGTTCCATCCCGGAACAAGGGGTAACATGCCACATCCTTTTACACTCTGTAGAGGTGCGTTACTTTACCCATGGGCGACCAAGACCCTGTTGCACAACCAGGCGCGCGATCATGTCCACTCCCACTCAGGTGTGGGGCCCGGTTGTTGGTCCAAGCCAAACTGTGCTTCTCCGGACAACGCATGCCCACCTATTTCCACCAGCAGGTTGAACGCCTGATTCCACCCCTCACGATGGAGATCTACGCGCTCCTGGCAGACACTCATAGACCCCATAGTCCGTGGGACGTAAGGGCTCCCACCCATGTGCATGTAGTCCCTCAAGACCTACAACGTACGTCTCTGGCAGTCCGTTGACATGCGAACGAGAAAAGATCACAGCTGACTTACTTCCCCCATAGAAGACCCATGGTCAACGCGATATCTACGGCGCACCGAGTTCTGACGGCATTGGTTGTTAACTCCTAGGTAATACTTTCCCATGCAGATGGAAACTTCCTTTGACCTATTCATCTTACCATGGTTCCATCCGCCCACCAAACAGAACACTACCTCTCGGGTAGTCATTCAATTAGTCATATTATTATAAAAGTAGGATCATGCATTCTTTTGAGCAGAGGTGGTATTACGATAGGGTTTTGAAATTAGTTGTTATGAGATAGTCCAAAGGACATGAGAAAGTGATTAACTTGCCTTGAAATGGACAGGTAATGAATTCTGATGCTTGGAGCAGATCCCGACTTCCTTGTTCTACAAAACACCATCATTGTCTCGTAAAGACAATGTTTAAAGAAGCAAACGATGCTATTATGCATAATGATGAGATGTATGCATTTTTTTAACTCAACGATCATTTAGGGGTACTAAGCCTTTTGTAATACTTAATTTGTTTGTGAATTCATTAATTTTCAGAATTAATGATTATTATTATTAATATTATTTTTCTTTTATTATTTATTTGTTTAATTAATTAAGTAATTATGGTTTTCACAGAAAACATTTATTTTGGAATGTTTTGAAATGATTAAGTATTAAATTTAGTTTTGAGAGAATATAATTTGATTTGATTAATAAATCTGAATTCTTTTAAATCAAGTTTTTTATTATTAATTTATTATTTTTAAAATCATAATTTTAAGACTAGAAGTATTATTGTATTATTATTCTTAATTTTTTATACACAAAAAATTTACAGGATTTATAATTAATTATATTGTAATCGTTTGTAATTGTTAGAATTTTATTTACTATTAATAATTATTTTTATAATTCTTTTATTTTAAGAATCGGTCAAATGACCATTTTGCCCCCGGGCTGACAGGTGGGTCAACCCCTTTAGGGTTGAACCCAACCCACTGGTCTGGCCGAGCCAGACCAGACGCACACTCGCGCGCCCCTCGCTCTCCTCTCTCCTTCCCCTCGACCCCGTGCGACACCCAGGCGATGAAAATCGCCACCGTCTCCTGTGAATTATTCCGGCTCCCTCCGGCCAACCCCACCGCCGTGTCTGGAAGCAATCGACGCGCCACCTCTCCCTCTACCCCCTCATCCACCTCGATCCGCTTTCTACTCGTTGTGCCTCTCGAGCACAACCAAACCCTAACCCTAGGGTTCGGGAGCTCGGGGTGCTCCACCCCTCTCTGGTGCTTCCTGCTCCTCGAGGTGGTCCAGGGCGCTCCCGGGCGGCTCAAGCGCTATTGCTGCTTCTTCCTCTTGATTGTTGCGGTTGCTAGGACGAGGCACCGCCGGGACGGCCTCCTGGAGAGAAACCGCGGCTCGTCGCCGTTCTGCGCTTCCTCGACTGGATGTGGTCACCCCGATGGTGACCACCTGTGAGTCCTCCTCACCCCCTTCTCTCTGACCCATCTATACTCTCTCTGCCTCCTCCCTTCTCTGCTCTGGAGCCTGGCCATCGTGCCAGTGCTCATGCCATGCCCCTGTGATACCTCTGTGAGGTTGTGGATGAATTGATTGGGCTTTGGGAATTTTCCCATTGAGTCCTTGGTACAGAGGCTGTGAGGGATTTGATATATTTTGTGATGGATTGGAGATACAAATGCTTTGGTGGATTGTTTTACTCCTAGGAATTATCTATCTGATACATTATGCTGTGGAGTTATTGTGGGTATTATCCTTGTGCTTGTGATGGAAAATCTATGAGGGAGTTATTCCCTGTGCCTTTGCTGTGAGGTGATTCCCTTTGGATATCACCCTGTGGTTAATCCCTGTGGCTTGCTATCTGTTGAACAGAGACCACTAGTATGTGTGGCTTCAAAACTTTCTATGGGTGTGTTGTGTGTTGATAGGTATTACTCTGAATTTATAGATTCAGAGAATATGCCATCATCCTATAATTTTCTTTTTACAGCTTACATGTCCTTATGTAGTTGTGTTGAGGTATCAAATCTCTGGATCTGGTGCCCAGCAATTATATTTGAGGATGTGTGATATGATACAATAGCCCTTTGTCTTATGATTTGCTTCAGGATCCTGTTTGCTGATAAGATCTATACTCTCCTGATATACTACCTTTGTGCAATCACTAGATAAGAACAGATTATTTCACATGATGCTTTTACTTCTCTAGAGTTTATTTATTAAGAACAGATGCTTGCACTTGCTTCTTTTTCCCCTAAGCCTATGATGCATATCCTGAGGCCTCTCTCTAATAAGAACAAATGCTAAACTTGATATTTCTATCCCCAATGATGAGCTATAGCATAGCATCACTATGCCTCTCTGAGGGTACTAAAACCCCAACTAATCTTGTGTGCAACTAGCCAATAAATGGCTCAGATGGTACAAAGATATTCACCTTAGGTGATGATCAAAAGGGTTGGTGGATTTTGGTGCTTGTGGCTTGCTTGATTAACTCCTGCTGCTTCCTTGTACCTTGTCCTTGTAATCTTGATTGCTGGCTTGCAATCTGATGCTCCGGTATCTGTGGAGGCTTTATGAGTGGATGATTTGGTTGGTGTGCTTATCCTGTTCTTGGTTGCTTTTACAACCCGAGCAGTATCAGGGGAAAGTGATGTGTTTTCCCATCTCTTGTGGCTGTTGTGGTATTTATACCACAATAGTGGTTTTGACACCACAAAAGTATTTTCATGAGTGTGTTGTGTGCATGTGTGCTAGTGAGGAGATATTTTCTCCAGGCATTGCGGCTGGTCTTATCCTTGCCTGCTATTTTTCTTGTGATGCCAGTTGTAATTTCTAGTCCCTTCCTGTGATGTTGGTCTGAGGAAATTTCTAACAGAACAGATATTACACATTTTGTATTGACCCTATGATGAGTTCATCAGTGCAACACACTGACAATCTGAGGGTACTAATCCCTCCTAACCATTCTGTTTTTGTTTTGTGTTTTGTTTTGCAGGTGTAGACGATACCAGATGCTATGGATTAGATAGGTTTTAGTTTTTAGGATCAAATCTCTGTATTGGAACACATGTAATATTTCTATAATGGAATCATTTGTAAAGACTTTGTATCTTGTGTGATTATTAATAAAGTTTAATTGTTTTCATTCTTCTATTCTTTTTGGTTATTGGAGATATTCAATATTTGTGTCATTGAATTATATTTAGGATATCATCATGTTTATCCAATTTGAATTCAAATTCAAATACAATTTAAATTTAAATTTTAACATTCCTAAATTTATACAATTCAAACCTTTAACTCCCAAATTCAAAATATAACCCAAAGGTCATGTCAAAATTCCATCAACTTCCAATGTCTACCTCTATCTCAGGATCAGACAATTGATGAAACCTCAATCACTCCAGGGTTTTGGTTTTGCGAAAAATTTATTCAGGTTTTTCAAACACATGCATGCAGATGCACAAATTAATATTCTACCCCCCCGTGAGTTCCTAAACGCTGGGACATTACAGTCTTCCCTCCTTAACGAGAACTTCGTCCCGAAGTTGTAACAACAATACCTGAAGAGCTCGGGGTAGTTTTGTCGTAATTCCTCTTCCTTCTCCCAGGTAGCCCCACGTTCAGGATGATGTTTCCACTGTACTTTACAGTACTTTATTGCTCGGTTTTGGAGTCTCTTCCAGTCTTCTGCTAAAATCCTTTCCAGTTCCTCAACATATGTGAGGTCTGATTCCAGTTCTAGCTCCTCCTGATTCACGGAATCTTACGGCTCCTTCAAACATTTTCGGAGTTGGGATACGTGAAAAACATTATGGACTTGCTTCAATATCTCGGGTAGCTGTAGAGTATAAGCTACATTCCTATTCTGTGCCAGAATCTTGTAAGGTCCTATATACCGAGGACTTAACTTTCCCTTAACTCCGAACCTCATAAGCCCTTTCATTGGACTAACTCGGAGATAGACCATATCCCCGATTTCTGGTTCCCATGTCCTTCTTTTTGATATCATAACTTTTTTGACGACTTTGAGCTATCTTCAAACGATCTCTGATAATATCAACAATATGTTGTTGATCCTTGACATAATCTGGTTCAAATTCAGACTTGCCTCCGGTCTCGAACCAACAAATTGGTGATCTACATTTTCGTCCATACAGTACTTCAAAGGGTGCAGCCTTCAAACTGCTTTGGTAACTGTTATTGTATGAGAATTCTGCTAATGGTAGATGTTCATCCCATGATCCACCAAAATCAAGAGCACATGCTCGAAGCATGTCTTCCAAAATTTGATTAGTTCTTTCAGTTTGCCCTCCGGTCTAAGGATGATAAGCAATACTGAAATCTAGTTGAGATCCCAAAGCTTTATGTACCTTCTTCCAAAATTCTGAAGTAAACACATATCCTCGATCTGAAACTATTCTCTTCGGTACACCATGTTTACTGACTATCTCCTTGACATAAATATTCCACCAGCTTCTCGGCGTTATCCTTCTGATTGACTGCTAGAAAATGTGCACTTTTGGTCAATCTATCCACAATAACCCAGATCATATCCTTTTGGGTCTTATTCATTGGTAGACCAGTAATGAAATCCATGCCAATCTCCTCCCACTTCCATTCCGGAATCTCCAAGGGTTGTAATGGTCCTCCTGGACTTTGATATTCAGTCTTTACTCTCTGACATGTGTGACATTCAGAAACATACTTGGCAATATCTCTTTTCATATTATTCCACCAAAATATGTCTCTGAGATCCATGTACATCTTGATACTCCCAGGGTGAATAGAGTATGGTGTATCATGTGCCTCCTGAAGTATCAACTTCTTGATCTCCTGAATATCAGGTACACAAAGCCTCTTGTTGAACCATAATGAGCTATGTTCACCTAAATGAAATACGTAAGGTCTTCCTTCCTCAATTCTTTGGAGTTCTTCTTTTCTGAAAGGATCTTCGTCTTCCACCGAATTATCTCATTTCTAAGATCACTTTTTATTTCCTCCATGACCCTCATGGTATACAAGCCCCCCAAAGAATGTACCTCCAGTATCTCAATCTCTGCTTGTTCAATTTCCCTCTTCAGCTCTTTTGGCAATTCACATTGAATTGGTTGACTGTCAGTACTCTTCCGTCTTAAAGCATCAGCTACCACATTGGCTTTTCCCGGTGTATAGTTGATGGTAAGATCGTAATCCTTGATCAATTCTAACCATCTTATTTGCCTCCTATTTACTTCTTTCTGAGTGAAGAAATATTTGAGACTCTTATGATCCGTGTAAAGCTCACACTTTGATCCATAAAGAAATGACCTCCATCTCTTCAAAGCAAACACTACAGCTGCCAATTCCAAATCATGAGTTGGGTAGTTAACTTCATGTGGTTTGAGCTGTCTCGAACCATAAGCTATAACCTTACGATCTTGCATGAGTACACAACCCAATCCATTCTTGGATGCATCACAATATACGGTGTAATCCTTGCCTGGTTCAGGTACTCCTAGGATTGGAGTTGTGGTTAATCGTTTCTTCAACTCCTGAAAACTGGCTTCACACTTATCTAACCATACGAAAGGAGTATTCTTCCTTAACAAATTGGTCATTGGCCCGGCTATTTTAGAAAATCCTTCAATGAATCTTCTGTAATACCCGGCCATTCCAAGGAATCCTAGAACTTCCTTGACATTGGTTGGTGCCTTCCAATCCAGAACTGAGTGTACTTTGTCAGGATTTACTGCAATACCTTCTTTGCTGATAACATGTCCAAGAAATTCTACTTGGTCTAACCAAAACTCACACTTATTGAATTTGGCATATAGCTGATGTTCCCTCAGAACTTGTAATACTATCCTTAAGTGCTTGAGATGATCTTATTTGTTCTTTGAATATATCAGGATATCATCGATGAACACAATCACGAACTTATCCAAGTATGGCATGAAGATCTTGTTCATCAAATTCATGAAAATAGTTGGTACATTGGTCAGTCCAAAAGGAACAACCAAATATTCATGATGTCCATACCTTCAAACAAAAGTTGTTTTGGGTACATCTTCTGGTTTAATTTTGATCTGATGGTACCCTCATCTGAGATCAATCTTAACACTCCAGCTCCATGGACTTGATCAAACAAACCTTGAATTCTTGGTAACGGATACTTGTTCTTGATAGTGACATTGTTCAGATTTCTGAAATCACCACACATTCTTCTACCTCCATCTCTCTTGTCCATGATACCACTGGTGATCCCCATGGTGATACACTTTCTCTGATGAACTTGCTTTCCAGTTCATCTAACTGTTTTTAAGTTCCTTTAACTCCTTAGGACCCATCTTGTATGGTGCCTGAGCAATACGTGATGTGCCTGGTATCAAGTCACTGGTAAACTCGACCTCCCTATCTGGTGGCATTCCCGGTAATTCTGCTAGAAAAACATCCGGAAACTCATTGACTACTCGTATATCTTCTAATTTAGCTTCATTGAGTGAGTTGAGTTGGAGTTCAGCCTCCACATGGGTATGCTTATCAGCTTGATAAGTAACTCTTCCTCCTCCAGGCCTCCTGAGAGAAACTGTCTTCTCCTCACAGTCAATCAAAGCTCCATTATCCGTCATCCAGTCCATTCCCAGAACAACATCAATTTTCTTCAAAGGAATAACAAATAGATCTGCGTAATATGTGCAACCACGGATCATGATGACTTGATCTGGCCTTGCACGCGTAACTAAAAGCATACCTCCCGCCGTCATAATGGTAAGAGGACATTCTAAACGCGAACACCTTACCCCATACTTATCCACAAAATAACTGGAGATGAACGATGTGGTTGCACCGGTATCAAATAAAAACTTGCCGTATTGTGTAAGAAGATTGAGCGTACCTAATACGGTGGTGTCCGAGTTGTCAGCCTCCTTCAGAGATGTGCAGTTCACTTTCCCGAAGGGTCTTGCTCGTTTGCCATTATTGTTCTTCCCGCTGCCGCCACTTCCAGCTGACAATCCGCTTGCTCCTCCGGGCCTTGCTCCACCCTGGTTGAAACCACCTCCAGTTGTCTTGTTAGGGAAAACTAGCTTAATGTGTCCCTCTTTTCCACACCTGAAGCATACAACCTTGGGTTGTTTACACTCATTCTTAAAGTGTCCTCGAAGTCCACAGTTGTGACGGATGATTTTATTCCTTGGATTGAACGGTCCACGATTGATCGGGGCTCCTCTCGACTTTATTCTTGGCTTGAAACTCAAATTTGAAGTAGGTCTACTTGGTTGAAACTTTTTAGGCTCAAACTTGGCCTTCTTTTGTCGGTTCTGGTGAACCAACTTGTAATCATTCTCCCAGGTAACTGCAGAGTTCATCAACTCCTGGAAGTTAGCTGGTTTGGATGTCCTTAACTGCATAGCAGCATAGGGATCCATCCCTCTCAAGAACCTCTTGATCCACTTCTTGTCAGTGTCAACTTCATCAGCAGCATAACGAGAAAGTCTGCTGAACTCATTGACATACCATATCATATGGTGTGTCCCCTGCTGAAGGTCCTCGAATTGCCTTGTCATAAGCTCCATGACAGTGTCAGGGACATGATACTCCCTGAATTTTCCCTTGAATTCATCCCAAGTGAATACCTTTTCCGGTGGCTTCATAATAATCTGATTATCCCACCATGCTGCCGCTGGACCATTTAGAAGATATGTAGCAAAGCGCACATTCTCTGCATCATTAGCGTTGATAGCCTTGAGATTTCTTTCAGTATCGACTAACCAGTCTTCAGCATCCATCGGATCCCTGGCCGTGGAAAATGGTGCTGGTTTAGTCTTGAGGAAATCCGACAGTGTTAACATCCTTGGTTCAGCTGCTCTCCTAGGTCCCACCTGGTTAAGCAGTTCCTGCATGAATTTATTTTGATTCTCTTGTACAAACTTCATGTATTCCATGAAATTCTGCTCCGCCAGTGGCCTGAGTTGTGGTGGTGATAACTCTGCTCTTGCAGTGTCCTCGTCAGCCTTCACCTTGTTTGCCCGCTCCAAACGTTGTGCGTCAGCCTCACTAGTTCCGCCACTCTCCATAATCCTTTAGTCCTGCAATGTGAAGCGAACAAACTCATAGTTACATCATTATCATTCTTTCTGAGCCTCACTTCACATGCAGCACTAGTCACATAAGAGAAACAAAATACAAATCCAGATACAAACAACATATTACACATATTATACAGATACTTATATGTTGGTTACAATCCCTCACCGTAGTGAATTACAAAAAGTATAGCAGTAGGAAACACAACTGGGTCGCGCTCACACTACGACCCTTATTTATGGTACATGGCTCGAAACTCCCAACTATTACCTAACACGAGCCCTCACTTCCTCTCCATGGATGTCACTATACTACTCCGAGTACATGCTAGGAGTCCACCCTGTGTAGCGTGAAGTCCTGCGCACCGCCTCAGGAATAAACGACCTCCTAGATGGAACATAGTCTGTATCAGAAGTGTCCATAGACTCGGTATCGCTCAAAGAGAGCCAGTCCATGTCCAGATAATCATCAGGATAAGACACAAACTCCTCAGTACCGGTGTACTGCGAGGCTTCCCCTTCTGCGAAACAAGTGGTACTCGTGCAGTGGCTGTGATCAAATGGTACCTCCTGCATCGGTTGGGTCTCAACCTGCTCCTCCTCATCAGATGAGATATTCATGATGACAATATCCGCTTCCTCAGCTGCCACTTCCTCCACACTATCCTGATCCTCATCCTCTGACATATAGTCACATGGAATAGGATGTTGATTAGTACCAGGATACCAGTCAAACCTCCAGCCATCAGAGTTCTCAATAAAAGAATCTGATTCTGGGACCCCACCAAAAGTATTTGGCTTTATGTCTCCGGATTCATCCGAAATGTCAAACGGATCATATGATTCCGGCTCACTAGGTGGTATAACCGGATAATGGATAGGTTCTGGGGGTAGTGGAATACCTGGGCTGCCTATCATGGTCTGATTTCTTGGATGACTCTGCTCCTAGGGTATAATACGGTTCATCCCTCTCCTGAGCCTTCTGCTTCCCCTTTTGCTCTGGGCTAGATGGTTTGGTTATATCTTTCAACATTTCATCTTTGTCATCAACAATGACCTGATGTGTCTTGTAGAAAGATCCTACCAACTTCCTGTATCGATCTAATAGGCTAGTGGCTAGCTTAGGCTTGTTTTTTATCAACACAAAATGGTCAAGTGCCAACTCTGTGCTTAGGCGGTCGTGTGGTATGATTGTGAAGCTAGTACCTGACAACTGACTAGCCTTGTACTCTCTGATGGTGGCTAAGGCTTGTACTAAAGCATGTTGGTATGCTGCATCCTGGCTCCTTCCTTCACCACTAGGTGTGGTCATATGTGGGGTTAATTCCCTGGGTATTAGAATTAATACCTGGTACTTCAAAACCATCTCCCCGTGCTTATACGTGTAGGTGTTGACTTTAAGGTTGGTGTCAAACTCAAAAGCTCGGAGCAAAGCTCGTAGCTTCTCAGTCAACTCCCCCTTGTAGTGCTCCAGCCTCTCATGTTTTACCCATTCCGTTCTCCCGGAACTCCCGCCTTTCATGGTAATTGTTCACTAGTAACATAAATGTTATTAATAAATCATCATAAAGATCCAACATTCTGGAAATATGACCAGAATATTCCCAAGTGAATACCTATCATACTTCCAGTGAATTCTTTATTGTTACGTTCTAAAACCCTACAAGGTATATCCCTTTACTAGGTTTCCAACCTAAGGTCAAAGCAATTGCTCTGATACCAGCTGTGGTGACCCAGCATACCACTGCATGTTGTAGTACGCCATTCGTTGATATAACACTCACAGAACACCGTTCCGCAAATATTACATCCCTCAGGGTGGTACATCAGAAACATTGCGAGACTTGATTGTCACACAACAAATATATTACAAAACAAAATGTGCTGACAAGAGGATGAGCTCACGATGAGGTCATCTCATTATTGAAGTTAGAACGACAACTGAAAGTAAAGCAGGTGCTAACACGGGAACTCAACAGCCAACTATAGAGTCCATGTTAGACTCAGCCCCCTCGGGGTCAACTCCGTACTGAATGGTGTAGTCGACTCCTTCCACTCCTTCGGAGAGGTCCGGCTCCTCGTAGAAGATGTCGTCTTGGCCTCCGAGGATATTGAAGGATGCTTCCTCTAAGTTTTCATAGCCTAAGGAGGGGTAAAACAGTATTGAATGAGTAATGAGCGTTACTCAACAAGTTCATTAAGTACGGAAGTAATTGATGCACTAGCTACGGTCCTCGACTCTATAGAGTCTAGACAGATGCAAAGTTTTGTCAAGCTTTCTTCAAGAGATTGCTTTTAATTACTGAAACTATGCCCGCCAGACCATCACAGGACTACACTTCATGGAGTTGCCTTTCTTGTAGCGTTCACAGTTCCATCCCGGAACAAGGGGTAACATGCCACATCCTTCTATACTCTGTAGAGGTGCGTTACTTTACCCATGGGCGACCAAGACCATGTTGCACAACCAGGCGCGCGATCCTGTCCACTCCCACTCAAGCGTGGGGCCCGGTTGTTGGTCCAAGCCAAACTGTGCTTCTCCGCACAACGCCTGCCCACCCATTTCCACCAGCAGGTTGAACGCCTGATTCCACCCCTCACGATAGAGATCTACGCGCCCCTGGCAGACACTCATAGACCCCAGAGTCCGTGGGACGTAAGGGCTCCCACTCATGTGCATGTAGTCCCTCAAGACCTACAACGTATGTCTCTGGCAGTCCGTTGACTTGCGAACAAGAAAAGATCACAGCTGACTTACTTCCCCCATAGAAGACCCATGGTCAATGCGATATCTACGACGCACCGAGTTCTGACGGCATTGGTTGTTAACTCCTAGGTAATACTTTCCCATGCAGATGGAACCTTCCTTTGACCTATTCATCTTACCATGGTTCCATCCGCCCACCAAACAGAACACTACCTCTCGGGTAGTCATTCAATTAGTCATATTATTATAAAAGTACAATCATGCATTCTTTTGAGCAGAGGTGGTATTACGATAGGGTTTTGAAATTAGTTGTTATGAGATAGTTCAAAGGACATGAGAAAGTGATGAACTTGCCTTGAAATGGACAGGTAATGAATTCTGATGCTTGGAGCAGATCCTGACTTTCTTGTTCTACAAAACACCATCATTGTCTGGTAAAGACAATGTTTAAAGAAGCAAACGATGCTATTATGCATAATGATGAGATGTATGCATTTTTTTAACTCAATGATCATTTAGGGGTACTAAGCCTTTTGTAATAATTAATTTGTTTGTGAATTCATTAATTTTCAGAATTAATGATTATTACTAATATTATTTTATTTTATTTTTTATTTGTTTAATTAATTAAGTAATTATTGTTTTCACAGAAAACATTTATTTTGGAATGTTTTGAAATGATTAAGTATTAAATTTAGTTTTGAGAGAATATAATTTTATTTGATTAATAAATCAGAATTCTTCTAAATCAAGTTTTTATTATTAATTTATTATTTTTAAAATCATAATTTTAAGACTAGAAGTATTATTGTATTATTATTCTTAATTTTTTATACACAAAAAATTTACTGTATTTATAATTAATTATATTGTAATCGTTTGTAATTGGTAGAATTTTATTTACTATTAATAATTATTTTTATAATTCTTTTATTTTAAGAATTGGTCAAATGACCATTTTGCCCCTAGGCTGACAGGTGGGTCAACCCCTTTAGGGTTGAACCCAACCCACTGGCCTGGCCGAGCCAGACCAGACGCACACTCGCGCGCCCCTCGCTCTCCTCTCTCCTTCCCCTCGACCCCGTGCGACACCCAGGCGATGAAAATCGCCACTGTCTCCGGCGAATTATTCCGGCTCCCTCCGGCCAACCCCGCCGCCGTGAGTGGAAGCAATCGACGCGCCACCTCGCCCTCTACCCCCTCCTTCACCTTGATCCTCTTTCTACTCGCTATGACTTTCGAGCACAACCAAACCCTAACCCTAGGGTTCGGGAGCTTGTGGTGCTCCACCCCTCTCCGGTGGTTCCTGCTCCTCTAGGTGGTCCAGGGCGCTCCCGGGCGGCTCAAGCGCTGCTGCTGCTTCTTTCTCTTGATTTCTGCGATTGCGAGGACGAGGCACCGCCGGGACGGCCTCCTGGAGAGCAACTGCGGCTCGTCGCCGTTCTGCGCTTCCTCGAGTGGTTGTGGTCACCACGATGGTGACCACCTGTGAGTCCTCCTCACCCCCTTCTCTCTAACCCCTCTCTACTCTCTCTCTGCCTCCTCCCTTCTCTGCTCTGGATCCTGGCCATAGTGCCAGTGCTCATGCCATGCACTTTGTATCTATAATGGAATCATTTGTAAAGACTTTGTATCTTGTGTGATTATTAATAAAGTTTAATTGTTTTCATTTTTCTATTCTTTTTGGTTATTGGAGATATTCAATATTTGTGTCATTGAATTGTATTTAGGATATCATCATGTTTATCCAATTTGAATTCAAATTCAAATACAATTCAAATTTAAATTCTAACATTCCTAAATTTAAATAATTCAGACCTTTAACTCCCAAATTCAAAATATAACCCAAAGGTCATGTCAAAATTCCATCAACTTCCAATGTCTACCTCTATCTCAGGATCAGACAATTGATGAAACCTCAATCACTCCAGGGTTTTGGTTTTGCGAAAAATTTATTCAGGTTTTGCAAACACATGCATGCAGATGCACTAATTAATATTCTACCCCCCGTGAGTTCCTAAACGCTGGGACATTACAAGGCTTGAATAAATGCGGAATAAAACTAGCGTTTAATTTATCAAGCCAAAACCTAAACAAACTAGGTTCACCTATGTGCACCAACAACTTATGCTAAACAATTCAAGCAACTATGTGATAGCAAGATATGTTACTTCAAGCTCGATGGATATTACAAAGTAAATGGCATAAGTAAATATATCGGGTATAGAAATAACCGAGACACGTGGAGACGATGATTTATCCCGAAGTTCACTTCCCAATGGAAGCTAATCTCCATTGGAGAGGTGTGGAGTCACAATGACTCCAAGCGCCCAATGGATCACCTTATTCTCCTTGTTCCTCCACCAATGCGGAGTGCCACAATCCACTATGGGACCTTTGAGGACGTTCACCGACCCCGTACAAGGTTGGGGAAATCTCCACAACTTAATTGGAGGCTCCAAACAATATCCCGCGAGCTACCAAAACTCTGAGATAGCAACAAGGCCTCGAAAGCTTCTAAAGCTCTGAGGCAACAATCAACCATGTATGGCACTCCAAGTACCAAGAGGACAAGCTCAAGGGCACTCCAATAACCCAAGAGTAACAAGCTTCTCAACCTTTCACTCGAACGAATCCTCGTAGAGAACTCAAACCGATGCAACCTATGCAATGGCAAGAACACAAGAAGTGCTCAAATCCTCCCCTCTCAAATCCCACCAAAGAAACAAATTCTATGAGGGGTGAAGAGGGGAAGAACAAGGAAGAACTCAACAAATGAATCTCCAAGATATAGATCCCAAAGGATTCCCCTCACTAAGAGGAGAGATGGATTGGTGGAAAGATAGATCTAGATCTCCTCTCTCTTTTCCCACTAATTGGAGGCAAGAATCATGGAGGAATAGAGAGAAAGCAAGCTCCAAGAGGTCAACAATGGTGGGGGAAAACTTTACTAAAAGGTAAAGAACCATTGGCGAAGAATACCCCTTATATAGGACCCCAAAATCAGCCTGTTGGGGGCATTCTGCGCGTCCCCGGCCTCCAGGCCGGCCACCTAACAGAACTTCCCAGCATGGAGCCCGACCTGGCTGGCCTTCCTGTTTCCAGAAAAACACCTTCACTAAAAGTGTGATATCTTTTGCATCCGGAATCCGTTTTCGATGATCTTGGGCTTGTTGAAATTGCAAGAACGAGAAATACAAGATTATGCAAAGAAACACCATAGTCCATCGTTGGAGGATAAAACCAAATGATAAAATGTTTGACCTCTCTATAAAGGAACAATCGGTAAAACCTCCAATATCAAAAAAGCAATAAGTTTTTCATGCGAAAACCGTTTTTGATGAACTTGAGCTTGTATTAAAGAAAATGACAAGCTATAAAACCAATCATGGATAAAACACAAATAAGAACCAAGAAAGATGATGCCAAGTATGCAAAGGTTTGAGCTCTCTCCGAATGAATCGATCAAGTTGCTAATATGGGAGCCCCTCTTGATAGTACGATTATCTATCCTATAACCCAGTCTCCCAACTATGCTATGAGAGCGGTAAAATAGAAAATCTATCAAGATCATACCTTTGCCTTGAGAATTCCACTTGAGCTATATGATGAAGACCTTAAACTCCTCAAGATGGAACATATTTCTTGTTTTCGCTTTGCTCAGTGAAGACACATAGATTGCTCCCCCATACACCACTATGGGAGAGGATCTTTTAAGTCCATCTTCACTTGGAAATTATATAAAAAAGAGTGGCAATCTTCAAGCATGTGATTTCCTTGATATGCTCCCCTTGAACTTGCACTTCTCAACTTTGATGACGATCACAATTTGACGTCATCCACCATGAGATATATGAAATCTTCCTTTTTATGCAACCCCACGGAAAGATACCTAACCCCATATAGATATACCACACACACACATAATGGGTTAGAACACAAAGCTATATGAACAATTACTTACCATACCATGATCCCACATGGTATATCTTCTAGCTTTGTGAGTTGATCAATATTAACCATCGCTTAGTACGTTGCCTTGATCAATCTTATATCTTTTATTCTAACTTCATAATAATGATTTCTTGAAGGTAAAGATGAATGTTCACACAATATTCTTCTTCAAGACATACTTGCAATATGCTCAACTCTCTCATGACCAAACTTGGGATATTCACATGAATAGCACCTTGGTCACCACTTGATCATCTTGAATCCAACACATGTACATCAAGCATTGCAAATGGACAAACTCTACAAGTACAGCTCAATGAAACCATTAGTCCATAGTGATTGTCATAAATTACCAAAATCACACATGGGGGCACCATGCTCTTTCACCCATCCATTTTCATACGATGTAGTTCATGTATAGACTCATGCAGAATCACCACTCCTTCCAACATGTGTCTCCATTTTCATTGAACTTGGAAGTATCCACTACAAGTAAAGTGTTCACATCATGCCTCTTCATAGGTAAGATGCTTACGGGCCGATGAGAATTAACAAAGTTCATAAAAAATCTAGGGTAACTATTTGAATACCCGTGCGTTGCTACGCAACAAATATCATAGAGACAGAATATTATAGGAAGAGACATTGCTCAAATACTTGTTCATTTTACAATGGTAGATTCCAAGTATGCCGCAAGTGTTGTTTCGTACAATGTCGTGACATATCAATTTGGCCATCTCAAATGAACATTACGCGACTTAGAGGACCCCTTAGTTCACAATATAGTAGAATGGTAAGGCGCGAGTTGTCTATTATATCTGTATTTTATTATATAATTACAGGTTGTTGAGCTGGTTTATCGTGTATATCATGATAATATAATTAAACCAACACCAGGTCCTTATGATTATAAAGCATCAAAGATTAAAAAAGTGGAAAATTATCAAACCGTGGCATGTTTATCCATAACAAATGCATTACTTGCCAACATCTGAACAAACAAGAACTTAGTTACAAAATTAACCGACAAGCAAGTAGGAAAAATAACTGGGAAAACTTCATGAACTTTTCCACCAGATTGCAGAACTCGTCGGAGAGCCCTGATACGTCTCCAACGTATCTATAGTTTCCGATGTTCCATGATGATATTATGCCAATTGCTACATGTTTTCTCCCTTCTTTATGTCATTTTTATCGATTTTCCGGACTAACCTATTGACAAGATGTCATGAGCCAGTTCCCTGTTTTCTGCTGTCTCTAGTTTCAGAATAGTTGTTCTGGAAATATTCTCGGAATTGGAAAATTCGAAGCGCGGAATTCTTAGAATTCCCGAAGGTTCCACGGAGTCCTGAAGAGACCCGGAGAGGGGCCTCAGGGGGCCCACACCATGGGGTGGCACCCCCCTTGGCCGCGTCGGGGGGTGGTGTGGGGCCCCCCAGGGCTCCATCGCCTTTGCCCTTTCGCCTATTTATTCCCTTCTGAAGGAAAACCCTAAGCACCTGACAAAAAATCCCCGAAAAGTTCCGCAGCCGCCGTCGTCGTCAACCCTAGATCAGGGGGGTTCTGAAGCTGTCTCCCGGCACCCTGTCGGAGAGGAGATAATCACCGGAGGCCTCTTCATCACCATGCATGCCTCTGGAGTGATGTGTGAGTAGTTAATACTTGGACTACGGGTCCATAGAAGTAGCTAGATGGTTGTCTTCTCCTCCTATGCCTCAATGTTTAGATCTCGTGAGCTGCCTAACATGATCGAGATTGTTCTTATGTAATTCTATGTGCTGTGTTTGCTGGGATCCGATGAATATTGAACCTATACCAAGTTGATTATAGTCTTTATTGCATATGTTATTTGTGATCTTGCATGCTTTGCGTTGCTAGTGGTTGCTCTGGCCAAGTAGTTGCTAGTGACTCCAAGAGGGAGTATTTATGCTCGATAGTTGTGTTCATGCCTCCTTTTCGCTTGTGCTCGAGTGACAGAAACGTGACGGGGGAGGATGTGATGTTTCCACTAGGGATAAAACATCGGTGTGAGTGCCCGCGTGCACAATCATGGCTTATATTACACACATTGCTTAATGCGATTATTTGTTGTTTGCAACTTAATACCTAAGGGGGTTTGGATGATAACCCGAGGGTGGATTATTAGTCATAGATGCAGTTGGATTATGGTCTTTGTATATTGTTGTAATGCCCGCACTAAATATCATAGTAGTCATCATGTCATGAATGTGCACTACGGTGCAACCTCTATTTGTCAATTGCCTAGGTGTAATTTGTTCACCCAACATGCTATCTTTTATGGAGAGACACCACTAGTGAACCTATGAACCCCGGTCCATTTTCCTACACTGTTAAACAAACCACTACAATTTCCTGTTTTCTTTACTTACTGCAAGAATACACCATTTTCCACACTGTACGTCTAATCTTTGTTTTCAGCATGACCGGTGAGATTGACAACCTCACTGTACCGTTGGGACAAAGTATTTTGGTTGTGTTGTGTGCAGGTTCCGCGTTGTTGCCGACACCGGTGAGCCATCACCACCGTCAGTGGCATCAACCTTCTGAAGATCCTATTTCTCCTACTGGATTGATAACCTTGGTTCTTAACTGAGGGAAATTATTACTGCTGCACTCATCACACCCTTCTCTTGGGGTTCCCAACACATAGGAATTTCTGTAGCAAGGAATTTCTGTCGCCATCTAATGCATGTAAAATGCCTACATGAACTTTGCATGTTATTACTTGTTTTTCCTACATATTAGCAACTTATATTCATGTTTAATAATGATTTGGGGGATTTTCTGAACAATCCCCCTTGTTTTGGTTCTAACCCTGTTTTTCCAGAAAACGTACTTTTTAGTGTTTCAGACTTTCCGGGAGCTTCGGGACTCCAAAAAGGGCAAGGCCAAAGAGCACGGTTCAGAATTTTCGAGACGAAGACCATGGGACAAAGTAGAGGGCCAAAAGGCCAACCAGGTGGAAAAGAGGACCCTCCATGCGGCCAGATTCCTTGGCCGCGTGTGGGGCCCCCTTTTTGCCCCCGTGGCTCCGATGTCGTCGATCTTTCTTCTCCCGAGTGTCTCATGACCTAAAAACGACTATATAAAGGGTCCCCTGGCCTTTTCGAGAAGGGGGCAGCGCCGAGAGACGAAACCACGAAACAGAGAGACAGAAGGCTGCCGCCGGAGAAGATCGGAGGGGGGAAACACCGCCGGGATCACCCCCGGAGGGCTCCACCCCCTCCGGCGTGTTCATCATCAACATCTACAGCAAGATCAGCTCCATCTCTCCACTGTAATCTCTTGGCAAACACGATGTATGATGCAATACTATATTCCCTTGATGTATTGTGTCTCCCCGTCTATGTTTGAGTAGTGAATTGTTCTTGGCAATGGTGAAATAGTTCGTTGATTGGTTGCATACAAGTTTGTTATCTTCTATGATTGTCTTTATGTACAATATATGAGTGCACGCATATGTTGGGGAATGCATGTAAGGTGATCACCGGTAGCATAATGGAGTGGTGGTGACTTGGGAGTGACAGTAACCTGAGACCGAGCCACAAAGTTAAGTTATTGGGGGATATATATAGGGGACCTTAGAACGTAAGGCTGTGGTGGGACTTTATGTCTTAATCAATCTTGTGCAGTCATTTACTTGGCCACATGATCCATCATAAGGGGTTGTAGATCATTTACTTGACTATACCTATTCATGGCTCCTTCCTAAAAGAAACAACTAAGACTAAAACATGTGCTTCACTAATTGTGACAACCACACGAACGAAACACCTATTGCTAGTGTCGTGGGATAATCACGGCAGACGTTACCGGGGGTAACTGATCTTGGGGCAAGACGACACAGGCGTTTGGGAGAGGGTTTAGCTCAGAGGAAAACATGATGCAACTCGATCTGGTAGCCGGCAATCAAAGTCGCCGAGTCTCCGATCTTAATATAATAACTCAACTCTCGGGTTACACGGGATGCTCGATATCAAGCGATATTACTAGGGCTCTTGGATCTCTCAACTAGACCTAGGGATCGGTTTATAAAGCACCCGTACCCCCGGCTTGTCCTCCAAGACACACCCTGGGTCCTACCCGGACACGGCATACGAGCCCTAACCTTCCTTTACCGTAACCCACAATCCGGGTTACTGGGCCTATAAACTTGGGCCTTACGAAAGTTCTTTATCCTTAGCCGGATCCTGCGCAGCATCCTTCGGGCCGGGTTATACCTTGGAGTTGGCCTACCGGGTTAGTATCCCTCCATCAGTAGTCCCCAGAATAGCTTGGGCTTCACGGATCCTTCCTTGAAGCGCTCGCTATTCCCTGTAAGAACATCAAACACACAAGTATATGGAGTCCGGGTTAAGGTGCTTTAATAGATAGCTAGGCCTTACTCCGTGGTGGCCATATAGTAACCCGGCTTTTTCTCCAAAATACCTGGATTAACTTTCCAGGTCTAAACCCTAATAAAAATGTCAAGATTCTATACTCGATAATTGACCCTGATATCTCGGGGTGGATCTCCTTCTCTTTTTCAGCATTTCTCGTAGGATCCGCGCGGATAACCATTCCCCATAATTTCCGGCTTCCGGCCGTTGGGATAAGCTCACCCTTGCCTTATAAATAGCGTTCAGGGGATGACCTAGAACCCAACGCCTCACTCCATTCTCTCCTTTCCTTCTTTACCCCTTGCGCCCTCGTAACACCACCGCAGGAATTTCACGCTCGCCACCGGTGCAAAGCCACCGCCGGCCGCGTCCGCTTTCGAACCATCCCGCGTCGCCGCCACGCTTCACTGCCGCGCGCTCGCCCTGCTCGCCAAGAATCGCAGAGGGGCGCTCGAACCACGCCGTCCACAGTCGTCGCACTAAACTCCAAGATCTCCCAGTAAGTTCCTTGTACTTGTTTAATTTGGCCTCGCAATTTCTCGATTCATCCCGGATTGGATCTAGGTCAACCTGTGGACCGTTTCTTCGTCGCACCGGATTTAGACGGCTTAGATGCTTGCTAACTTATTCAACAACCTGTTTGATGACCACACATCGCCCTCCTACCATTATTAATCACCAATCTCTTCGTAGAATCATTCGCGAGTTTTCCAATCTAGATCCGTTTCACCTCAATTTTCCACACATAACATTGACACCCGGAAAATCCTCCTTTTCCGGCTATTTTGCTTGCAGTAGATACATGGGCAACCATCCGTCCTCCCCAAACACCTTTCCATACGTAAGTGACCAATAACCTCCATAGTTATATTTAATACCCGGATACCTTGCAATCTCCACTTCACGGCGTGATACCCGGATAGTTCTTAGTTTTCACACTTTCCTGATACCCCAATACTTCCGAGTCTTATTTTTTGTACCTCTTTTTCTTGTGTTTTGCAGGCCGATCCCATGGCTCCCAAAAGGCAAGGGAAGCAGCCGGCCCAGGCGAAGACAACCCAATCCATATCCGCCAATTGGGGGCGATCTACTGTCACCAAGGCCAAACTGGAAGAATTGGCCGAGTTAGGGGTTCTTCCCCCTCAGAAGGACATTCACTGGAGGGCGCCAGGTGACGAGACCCGGCCTACTCCCAACGACGGCGAGGTAATCTGCTTTGTAGAGCACGTGACCCGGGGATTCCGCCCTCCGGGTCACCCTTTCTTTCGCGAAGTCCTGAGCCACTACGGCCTCCGGGTGTTCGACATAGGGCCTAACTCTATGTTGAATATTACCCACTTCATTGTCCTATCCGAGTCATACTTGTGCACTCCGCCAAGTTTGACTCTCTTCATTGAACTGTTCTAGTGCAAGCCGTGCCGCGAAAGGGGCGACGGAGCACTTCTCACATGCGGCGGGGTATCTATCCAACGCCGTAAAAACTCCCCAATGCCAACCCTCAATCTGAACTCTCATGTCAAGCACTGGCAATTATCCTTCTTCTACTGCCACGACACTTCTCCACCCGGCGAGAAGAGACTGCCGGGTTACTCGGAGGGCCTCCTCGAGCCTTCTGAGTCTTTCAATGCCTTTGCCCCTGACTCAGACAGGGAGGTGATCCTTCCCTTGTTAGCCAAAATAGCCATCCTCTCAGCCCAAGGCCTCCTTGGGCTCAATTTAGTGAAAACATGGGTTGATTTTCGAATCCAACCCAATTCCATCCGCACCAAATTAATGTGGGAGTACTCGGGGCATACCACGGATGCACTCCGATATTCCACCAAGAGCTTCGCGACCGGCGACACCAACAAGACCATCAAGGGCTTCTTGACAGAGAAGCTAGAGGTGATAAAGAACATCGCCGGGTTGCCCCCATTTACTCGGGAAAACCCGGCTCCAGCGGTAACATCCGATATTCATAACTTATTTCCACACCTTGACTTGATACAGCTTATAACCCTTAATTTCATCCTTTTGTCTTAGGCTGATGATCCCTTCTGGAGAGTTGAACCCTCCCCCCCTTCCAGAAACCTGGAAGAAGAGGACGAGCCGGCCGATGATAGTGAAGGTACTTGCCCGGAACTTATATTATTTTCACTTGCATCATTTTCCTCCCATTTAACTTTTTCCCACGGACGCACACTTGGTTCGCAGGGCTGGAGGACGAAGGTGAGAACAACGAGGATGACCCGGAGGCTACCGAATCTGATCAAGAGGCAACAGTTGGAGCCAAAAGGAAGACCAGAGGGGCAGTATCCAAGGTTCCTTTCTCCTCGTTATCCTCTGAACCTTACTCCTTTGACGCCATGCGACGACTTAACCATCAATTATCGAACTCGTCGTACTTGAAGGATTCTCTTCCAGCCAAGCGCAGAGTAACTCGGAGCTCCCCGGGTGAAGATCCCCTTAACCCGGGCATCTCTACCTCCTCCATCCATCGTGCCAGTGCTCCTCCGTCTCGTCCTTCCGACTCTCCTCAACGCCACCCTTCTCCTAACCATCCACGTGCCGGGCAATTCCGGGTTCCGCTAGTGGTCCCTGTGGCGACTTCGTCTGCTTCCAGCGGCGAGCTCCCGCCAGACTACACCGTGAATGCCGGGTAAGCTTTTGCTATATGACTTCTTTTGATGCCTGACAATTTTCAATCACCACTGCTAACTGCCTCCTCTCATCTTTCTTTTAGCACTCAAGCCACCGTCAGTGAACCGGAGAATGTAGAGACGGATAACCATCGGACAGAGGAGCCGACTGAGAACGTAGATGCCGCGACTGGCGGTGACACTGAGAATAACCAGGAGCAAGGCCCCTTGGGCGATCCACTTCACCGAGCCACCGGGTCACCTTCCTCGTCGGAACCAGTGGACGAGGAGATCGAGGTTCTGGATACGAGGATGGGTTCTCCCAACTCGGATACTCAAACCGTCCGGGTCTCGACCCCACGGGCGGGGAGAGTTCCCCCACCAGGCGATCAGGCTGCCGGCTCTTCCGGTGCCCAGCCCGAGGACCTGACATTTGCCCAGATGCTCGAAACCCTGCGCACTTTGAGGGCTAATGAAGAAAACATCTTGGGGGCTTTAATATCCAAACACGAGGTAAATCCGACTAACGCTGCTTGCGTCCTTATCCAGTCCCCAAGTTCCGAGTGAATTGATTCATAATTTGCTTGGGACTTTATGATACAAGCGACTGATAACTTGCCCCTTTACCCGGCTAATCCTTCGTTGCGTCCATGCAGTCTTTCGTGACTCAATCTGAGGAGAAACTGGCAGATGCCACCAAGCTCATTGAAAAGGAGGTGGTTCTGCGTGAAGCAGCCGAGGCTGAGGCCAGGAGGAATAGGACGATAATGAGGAAGTATAGGAAAAGGGCTCACAAAGCAGAAGATGATCTAACAAGCCTTTCTGTCCAAATTGCTGACACGTATCGTGCTTTGCTTGGTACGCTTCTTCCTCCGGGTTATCCTTTTGATAAATAGCCAGAGTTTTCTCGACTCATGTTTCCATTTCTTCAGGCCCGGACGAAGTGATGCCGGATGAGGATGACATTGCCAGGCTGAAAACTATCAAGAGCGTTATCCGGCAGCTATGCGCCGGAACCAAATGGATCCTTCAGGAATTACGGTGGCCGGGTAAGGGGCATGTCGATCTGAAAAGAATGCTGGATGCCTTCTCCACTATCCCCGAGTGGATTTGGCACTGGAAACGCTCGTCTTGCCGGGTTGGAGTAACCCGGGGGCTTGCACTTGCTAAGGCTTATTTCCCTAAGCTCGAGCTAGTGAAGTTTATGGGCGGCTTTCCGGAGTTCAAGCTTGATGGGTCCAAGTTCTCAGTGAAGGATTTTCAGGCTGTCCAGAATGAGGTCCGTTACCCGGCCAGTGTGATCGCTAACGACCTGGATGTTGATTCCCTCGTTCCTGCATATGATGCTGCTGGTAAAGCGGTTAAGTCGGATCTTCCCGAGCCGTATGATATGCTGGCTCGGTGGAAGGAGGAAGCTGCTAAGTTGAGGGCGGAGGCTGCCAAAAAGCAAGCTGAAGCTGGTTCTGCACCCGCTACCTCAACACCAGTCGTTCCACCTCCTGCGCGGGCTGGTACTGCTGATCCGGGTGCTGCTGCTACCACCAATGATGGCAAGGGCAAGGCCAAGATGGACGCCGAGTGATACCTGATATTTAATGCCTCTTCTTATGCGTCAGTCGGCCGATGTGCTGTTTAAACAATTATATTTTGAGTGGTGCGCCTGTGCACCTTTGATATCTTCCACCGGGATTTTGTAATGTACGCTAAGGTCTTGATATACTCTATGCCTCTTCTGGCCTTTTAGATTTATCCATTTTTGAACTCATCTGCTCTCGATATCCGGTTTTCTTTATTGTTCCTTTTGTGAAACTCGGTTTCCGGGTCTCATGGATGTTGACAAGCGGACTTGCTGCTAAGTCCCCAAGACTCGGATTTTTGGATTTTTGAACTTTAACAACCAAACAATTTTTCTCGTTTTCGAGATCCCGAGTCCCCAAGACCCGGATTCCGAGTCTAGGAAACGTGATCTTTCAAGGAGAACGCATTTGCTTGCTGCTAGGTCAAAAAAACCCAGAGCCGTTTCACATAGGTTTTGAAGTTATGCGTTAATAATCGTTGAGTTTCCGGCTATCAGCCCTGTACCTCTGCATAACTTGTGGTTTAGATGACCCTTTTGACTATCTGATACTATAAGCCGGCTTCGCATGGATATCATGTTGTTACATCTGTACGAGACAGGGTCAACCAAGTCCCATTGGGCTTCATGGCTGATTGTAATCGTAAGCGAGCAAATCATGCCATTTTAGTGCGAGTCACATCGAGCTTAAGTAAGATAAGTCAAGAAAATTTGGCTCCTTTGTCCCGTTATAAGATTGCAGCCGTACTCGTTTGCGAGTGACCGGCCCTTATAACTCATAGGCATCAAGGCCGGGTCTTTGAGTTTTCAACTGTTGCTAATTCAAGCAATCAGCCCCCAAGACCTATATATGTGACATGCTGAGAGTGAAGAACATGAGATAACCACCTCTTTACTTGATATGAAAAAGTTAGATCAGCAGGCCGCCTCATTAAAAACCCATCCAGTCCCCAAGGGTACCCTGGATAGGAAAAGAGTACGTCTGAAACCTGCTGCCTGTTACACCGTGCAATTCCACTTGCCAATATAATCTTTACTAAGTATAATACAGACGTAGTTGCGCCACGTTCCATGGTCTGTCTCTTTCTTGCATAGATGAAGTGGTATGAGCGGTGTCATTAACTGTAGCCGACTCTTCCCTTGCATCTACCAAGTAATATGATCCGTTATGCAGATTCCGGCTTATGATAAACGGTCCTTCCCATGGTGGTGATAACTTGTGTTTTCCTTCGTTTGACTGTACCAGGCGCAGAACCAGGTCTCCTTCCTGGAAGACCCGGGTTTTCACGCGCCGGCTGTGATACCTCCGTAGATCTTGCTGATATATGGCTGATCTTTCCAGGGCTTGTTCCCTTTGTTCTTCTAACATATCTACGGCGTCCTGCCGGGTTTTTTTCATTCTCCACTTCGACGTAAGCTGATATTCGTGGTGAGTCGTGAATAATGTCACTCGGTAACACTGCTTCCGCCCCATAGACCATGAAGAAGGGTGTCATGTGAGTGGATCTGTTGGGTGTAGTGTTGATACCCCAAACCACGGAAGGAAGTTCTTCGACCCATGCGCCAGCAGCCCTGATACAGGGGACTCGCAATCGTGGTTTCAACCCGCGGAGCAATTCTTGGTTTGCCCTCTCCACTTGTCCGTTGGCCTGTGGATGAGCCACTGATGCTACATCAAGCCGGATTCCATTGTTGCCGCAAAACTTTTCCATCTCACCAAGGGACATGTTGGTTCCATTGTCGGTAATTATGCTGTGAGGATACCCAAACCGGTAGATAATTCTTTTCAGGAACTTGACTGCTGTAGCTGCTTCACAATTAGTAACTGGCATAACCTCGACCCACTTGGTAAATTTATCAATAGCCACTAAAAGATGTGTCTTCTTGCAAGGTGACATATGAAAGGGGCCAACCATATCCATTCCCCAGACAGCGAACGGCCAAGTTAACGGGATGGTCCGTAATTCCATAGCCGGCACATGGGTTTGGCGAGCGTACCTTTGACATCCGTCACACCTTGCTACTAATCTTTCTGCATCTGCTAGAGCCGTCAGCCAGAAAAATCCGTGCCGATAAGCCTTGGCCACAAGGGATCTTGTGGATGCATGATGCCCGCAATCGCCTTCATGGATTTCCTTGAGGATCTGTCGGCCTTCTTCTGGTGCTACGCAGCGTAAAAAGACTCCTGCTGCACTTCTCTTGTACAACTCCCCATTAATGATAGAATATCCCTTTGCTCTCCGCAAAATTTGCCTTGCTAACACCTCCTGTTGTGGTAACTCGCCTCGTGATAGGTAGGCCAAAAACGGCTCTGTCCACTCGGGAATAGCGCGTATAGTGGCCACGAGCTCCGTATCCGGATCTTTACTTGCCAGTTCCTCCTCAGACTCGATTTTAACCGATGGTCACCATAACTCGTCCAGGAACACGTTAGGTGGAACCGGCTCTCTGCGCGAGCCGAGTCTAGCAAGGGCGTCTGCTGCTTCATTCTTTCTTCTGTCTATATGATCCACCTCATACCCGGAAAAGCATCCTGCAACCCTATCAACCTCCCTGCGGTATGCCGCCATGGTTGCATCCTTTCTATCCCAAGTTCCTGACACCTGCTGCACCACAAGGTCCGAATCTCCAAAGCATCGTATCCTCTTAATGTTCATCTCCTTGGCTGCCTTTAAGCCATGCAATAGGGCTTCATACTCGGCCACGTTGTTGGAACAGTCAAAGTGAATTTGTAGTACGTAACTTAATTTATCTCCTTTGGGTGACGTTAGCACCACTCCAGCTCCTGATCCCTCGTATTGCTTGGATCCATCGAAGTGCATGATCCATGACTCGGAGTTCGGAACCGTTGTAGTCATGCCTGTATGTGTCCAGTCGTTAACGAAATCAATTAAAGCCTGAGATTTGATTGCTGACCTGGGCTCGTAACTGATGTGATAGTCCCCCATTTCTATCGCCCATTTGGCTATTCTTCCAGTCGCATCCGAGTTCCTGATGATATCCGACATCGGTATTGAGCTAACCACCGTTATGGGGTGTTCCTGGAAATACGGCTTCAATTTCCGGCTGGCCATACAGACCCCGAAAACCAGCTTTTGCCAATGCGGATAGCGCTGTTTTGCTTCCGACAATACCTCACTGACATAATAAACCGGCCTCTGAACTGGATAACCTTTCCCATCTTCTTTACGCTCCACGACCACTACTGCACTGACGGCTCGGGGGCCTGCTGCCACATACAGCAACATAGGCTCTTTAGGACCCGGAGCCGCTAGCTTCAGATAACTGCTTTTTTAGTGCCTCGAACGCCTCATCCGCCTCCTGATCCCATACGATTTTGTCTGACTTTCTCAAGAGCCGGTACAAGGGTATTGCCTTTTCTCCGAGTCTTGATATGAATCGGCTCAAGGCTGCCATGCAGCCCGTGAGTTTTTGAACGTGCTTCAAATTTTCCGGCTTTTTCAGACTCTGGATAGCTTTGATCTTGTCCGGGTTTGCCTCAATTCCTCTCTCGGACACGATAAAGCCGAGTAATTTCCCGGCTGGAACTCCGAACACGCACTTTGTCGGGTTAAGCTTCATCTGATACCTCCTCAAGTTTTTGAACGTCTCCTTTAGTTCATTGATAAACGTCTCCGCCTTCCTGGTTTTGATAACCACATCATCCACGTAGGCATGGACATTGCGTCCAATTTGGTCCTCGAAGCACTTTTGAATACACCGTTGATAAGTTGCGCCAGCGTTCTTCAATCCAAACGTCATGGTTTTATAACAGAAGGCCCCAAAAGGGATTATAAATGATGTTTTCTCCCAATCCTCCCTCTTAAGCTTAATTTGGTGGTACCCGGAGTATGCGTCCAGAAAGCATAGCAGGTCACTCCCGGCTACTGCGTCTACGATCTGGTCTATCCTTGGTAGCGCGAACGGGTCCTTTGGGCAATGCTTGTTGAGACTCGTGAAATCGATGCACATCCTCCACTCGTTAGTCTTTTTCATCACTAGAACCGGATTTGCTAACCAATCCGGGTGAAATACTTCCATGATAAAGCCGGCTGTCAGTAGCCGAGCAATTTCTTCACCTATGGCTTTCCTTCTTTCCTCATTCATCTTCCTCAAGCCCTGCTTCACAGGCCTGGACCTGGGATCTACGTGCAAACTGTGCTCCGCCAATTCTGTAGGGATACCCGGCATGTCGCTAGGTGTCCAGGCGAATACGTCCGCATTTGAACGAATAAACTCCACAAGTGCCTTCTCCTGCTCTCTTTTCAAATTAGACCCTATAGTAAATTGCTTAGTGGAATCACCTTCAACAAAATCTATCTTCTTGGTGTCTTGTGCTGCCTTGAATTTTGCTCTCTCGTCCTCAGTATTCGGCCTTTTCAAAGCTGTTCTATCATCCGGATTTACTTGAGACCGGTAATACTCGAGTTCTTCTTTTCTGCACGCTTGCTCGGCCATCACTGAATCTCCTTCGTCGCACTCGGCCGCTATATCCCGGTTCCCATGTACGGTGATGGTCCATTTAGGACCCGGAATCTTTAGCTGCAAATACACATAACACGGTCTAGCCATGAATTTAGCATAAGCCGGTCTTCCGAACAGCGCGTGATAAGGACTGCGCAATTTGACCACCTCGAACGTGAGCCACTCAACTCGATAATTATCCGTCGATTCTCCGAAAGCAACCTCCAAGGTGATCTTTCCCTCGGGGCTCGCCGCATGACCCAGCACGATCCCGTGAAAGACTGTCGAACTTTTCTGTAGCTGGGACTCTTTGAGGCTCATGCGTAAGAAGGTTTCCCAATACAGGATGTTAATGCTACTTCCACCGTCCATCAGGACCCTTTTCAGCTCGTAACCATTGACCTGTGGCGCAACCACCAATGCCAAGACTCCTGGGCGCTCTATTCTTTCCGGGTGATCTCTTCTGCTCCACGTTACCTCTTGTTCCGCCCATCTCAGGTATCCCGGCACGGCTGAGGAAACCGAGTTTACCGTTTGCTTTAACGTCTCTTTGTCCCTGCTAGAAGTTCCTGTAGTATGCACATGATATTGTCCCTTTAAATCAGGCGTACGTACCGTACCGATGAAGATGTTGATCTGGCCGATCGTCACAGTAGATCCGGACTCGAGGTGATCCGACTCTGGCCCCCAGCCGGAATCGTCCACCATCTTTTCTCCTTTGTGGTTGATGTAGATCTCGCCGATGACAAGATTCTCCATGTTTTTCCGAGCTTCTCCCGTGATGTAAACACCTTTGGACGCAGGCCCCACGGTGGGCGCCAACTGTCGTGGGATAATCACGGCAGACGTTACCGGGGGTAACTGATCTTGGGGCAAGACGACACAGGCGTTTGGGAGAGGGTTTAGCTCAGAGGAAAACATGATGCAACTCGATCTGGTAGCCGGCAATCAAAGTCGCCGAGTCTCCGATCTTAATATAATAACTCAACTCTCGGGTTACACGGGATGCTCGATATCAAGCGATATTACTAGGGCTCTTGGATCTCTCAACTAGACCTAGGGATCAGTTTATAAAGCACCCGTACCCCCCGGCTTGTCCCCCAAGACACACCCTGGGTCCTACCCGGACACGGCATACGAGCCCTAACCTTCCTTTACCGTAACCCACAATCTGGGTTACTGGGCCTATAAACTTGGGCCTTACGAAAGTTCGTTATCCTTAGCCGGATCCTGCGCAGCATCCTTCGGGCCGGGTTATACCTTGGAGTTGGCCTACCGGGTTAGTATCCCTCCATCAGCTAGAACACTTGCTCCCTTGAGATACTTGAGATATTTGCTGCTTGCTACTTGTGAAACTTGCTTAGAAACTTGCTCTAGGATTACTTGCATTTTAAATTTGCTTCACTAGTTACTAGACAAACCACGCTCCACGTCACTTGCTTTTAATTAGTTAGTTCCTTTTAGTCAAACTTATTGCTTTGCATAAACAGCCATATAAGAGGGTTATAGGGCTTTAGAGAATAGATAGCTTACCTTCAGCTCCTCGTGGGTTCGACACTCAAATACTTATCGAAAGGTACTAGAATTGATCTCCTGCACTTGGGAGTCATCAAGCACTTTTCTGGCGCCGTTGACGGGGAGCGTAGTGCTAAGATTTTATTCTTGTTTGCATTGCATACTAACATATAAACCTAAAACACAATTTTAGAACTGTATAATATCTACCTTGAATTAGTACATGAAGTGTTTGAGGAGAAATTGAAAAATTATTTGCACAACTATCATATTTGTGGTAGTACTAATTCTTTGAACACCTTTATTGCTAAGGAAAACCTTGAGCCTAGGGAAGTTTGTCTTGATGAATATGATATTTTTAGTCCCCCTACCATTGAGGATAAAAATGATATACTTGCTGATTCTATGGAAAGTTTTAAGCTTGGGGAAGTTGGTTTTGATGAGCATGATATTTCTAGTTCCCCAAGCTTGGAGGAGAAAATTCACTTTGATGATACTATGCCTCCTATATATGATGATTGCAATGAAAATTATGAATGTTTAACTCCCACTATCACTAATGAGGATTTTACTTATGTGGAGAGTAGTGATTCTTTTATGCATGTGTCTCATGATAAGAATGTTTTATGTGATATTCATATTGTTGAATCTATTCATGATGCTACTGAAAATTATTATGAGAGAGGGAAACATGGTTACACATATTTCAACAATATTAAGTTTCCCCTCTTTATGCTGAAAGTATTGAAGTTGCACTTGATCTACCTTTCTATGCTTGCTATTATGTGCTTATTTTATTTGTTTCATTACAAAATGCCAATGCATAGGAAAGGGGTTAGACTTAAAAATAAATTGTTTAATATTTTTTGGTGTGTTCCTTATGCTTTAATTTCCTATTCGGTTTGAGCACACATTTATGTCTTTACAACATGTAAAATGCCTTTACCTACTGTTATGTATCATTTAGTTTAAGATTTTCATTTTATAAATTTTTTTGGGAAAGTAAATGAGAAGGATGAGTAATGGAGAAGTTGGGGTCGACCTTGAACATGTGTTGTTCATGCCAATGAAACCATTGCAAAGTCTCTATCATTAAAACTTTTTCCAAAGCTAAAATCAATTAAAATATTAGTTCACTACTGTAACATCACATTTCTGTCTTATTCTCATCTTAAATGGCAAGAATAATCTTATATGAGAGATAGGATTAAACAATAGTAATTAGCTGTCAAGAAAACAGATTCCTGAACTTCACTGCGAAAAATGTTTAAAATCACAGAAGTGGAATTTTGACCTGGTAATTTACGACAGAAATATTTAGTTATCACTACATATTTCATTAGTTTTAAGTTTTCTGATTTGAGCAATTTAAGTGCCTCTAAAAATTCACTCTTTACGGGCTGTTCAGTTTTTGGCAGATTATGTCTTTATTTTGCATTGCTCTCATTACTTGTGTTTTGTGTGGTTCTTTTGATCAAGGAGCAATGCACAACTGTAGTAAATGTAGTTAATATTTAGAATCAACTCATGATGTGTCTTTTCTGTACCTATATGGATTTTATTTATGGAGGCACTAACCCCTCTAATCAAGTTTTATGTTGAGATTTGTGTAAGAAGAATTTTTCAGGAGGAAGAGTTGAGTGAGATGAACAAAGATCAAGAGGGACAACCAATCAAGCTTGGGGATGTACCCCTGGGATCACCCTACATTTATCAAATAAGTACAAGAATTCAAGCTTGGGGATGCCGAGCCACCTCACTCCAACCATCATGATGTTAAGTAAGTAAAGCCTAGCTATTTGGCTATAAAGAAAGCGCTTTACGGGAGGCAACCCAGTTGTTTTTGTTTGGATTTTCCTAGTGTCCTCTTTCTGTCTCAATAGATTAGTTTTTTTGTTTTAATTCTGGAGTTTTCAATAAAGAGTCAAGTCAAACCCATTTGAACTTATAAGTTGCTATCCTAGTGCATGAAATTTCTGTTTCAGCACGAGTCTGCTCACCGTATGATTTTACGTTTTTTATTGGTATGTCGGATTGAGCTAATTTTTTAGTATGTTATGCATCTTTTCGTACTCTATAAGCACAAAAATTTGCTTAATTTTTTGACGAGTGTAGCTTAGGAAAAAACGTTCGTTTTGCTGCTGTTGCTTTTCTGGACAGATTTTGCCTTCTTTTGTTTTATGCACTCTTTGGGCTTGGGAATCGAATTTCCATGATTATTTCAAGCAAGAGAGTGAACATAAAACATAATGAACCTTATTGTCTATCTACTGGAGCATTTGATTTGGAATTTTTCACAGCAAGCATGTGATTTGTTTGTCCTTGCTAATCTCACCCCACAGAAAAAGAATGGGAGAAACATGTTTTGTGAAGTTTTTTCACAGCGAATAGAGGAGCTGCGCCTCAAGACATCCAATAATGGTGAAAGCCATAAGCTTGGGGATGTGATGAACACCCCACTGGATCTACACTCTTTTGGTTAGCACACGTCTACTTTCTGTTTTTCTAAGCAAAGCATTTATCGTAGAGACTTGAAGCGTCTAGTTTTTGTTTTTATTTTTGTTTTGATAAGACCACACCCATCATTTTATATGAGATTGAGCTACTGGAGTTTGGGGTTGGAATGTATTGGATGCTAGTATTATGACTTGGAATATGGATGCCATGGTTGATTTGAAGAGCTACATATGTTTGCATGATTTATAGGCTTTTTATGTGTAGAAATTTGCAATAATGTTGTCTTGAGCTATCTCTTATTCATGTCCTTGATGTTAATTGCTGGTTTATTTAGTTTGTCATGAAATGAGTAGTTCTATGGACATATGCATGCATAGTAGCTGGTCAACTATCTCCCTCTTGCTAGCCAAAAATTTAAAAATTCCAACAAGTAAAAACTTGTTTCCAACACTCCTTAGCCAAGTATTTCCAGTGAGTCCACCATATCTTCCATTAGCTTCATTGCTATTCCGAGTATGTTCACCATGTTATTGTGTTATTTATGTTCTAAATTAAGATATTCACTTTATTAATTGTCATGGGTTGAACTTGGGATAGGACTCTCACGAACTTTTGAAGGCACACTTTACTTTTTATGAATCTAATAAACATGACCCAAAGAATGGGAGCCACAAGTTTTGTGTTTGACAAGTGTGTGGTTGGGAGCTAGCTATAAACGTGTATCACCGGAAAGCTTTCAACATTGCACAAAAAAAATTACATTTGGTTGATATCATGTACTTTTGTTTTTGGACTCCTGCCATGCCGAAATGAAATAGAGGAATAGTAAGTTTTGATGAGTAAGTATATATATGACTAGAGAAACGCATTGGGCCGCTAACCCAAGCCATGCTTTATCATGGTGGAAATTTACTTACAGCTTGAGTGACTCTACAACACATCCTATAATAAAATAAGAAGCTATGCATAATAGTGAATGAAAATAAAAAGGATGATGAGTCTACTCCGTTTGTTTGTATTGTCATTGTGACATGGGATTGTTTCCATGTCATGGGGCAAGAGGTACCTCTTTGAGGTTCTCTATGATGTCATTAATACTTATTATGATTATACAAAGCTTATTAGGAATCTTAAGTTGAGTAATCATGGAGTAGGTTTTCACACTCACGGGGCATGAGGCTTTCAACCACCTTGTCATTCGCATTACTTCAACATTCACCATTTAAGATGCTAGTGATAAAGGGGCAATGAGAGTCCTAGATCAATGGATACCACATTTCAATTAGTAATTTTAGTTAAATAATTTAGAGGCTAAATAAGACTTGATCATGTTTTACCTCTACTCAATTTTCTCCAAAGTGTCCACCATATTTTCTATTTTCCATTATGCTATTCTTTGACCAATATAGGATTTTATTTTTAATTTTGTGTATGCATTTGGTCCATAGTGCTTTTATTTCATTATACACTTTGTGAACTTTCATGAAGCATCTTTGCTTGCATATTTGATATTTCTTACAACATGAATTGTATATTGCTACTCATTTCTAGTATTAATAATTTGATTATATGTAGCATGAATAATCCTCCTTGATATCCCATGATTGTTTCAATATGCAAAGTCCATGTTAGTTTTATCACCTTCATACTCAAGGACGAGCATGGGTTAAGCTTGGGGATGTTGATGCATGTAAAATGCATACATGAACTTTGCATGTTATTACTTGTTTTTCCTACATATTAGCAACTTATATTCATGTTTTATAATGATTTGGGAGATTTTCTGAACAATCCCCCTTCTTTTGGTTCTAACCCTGTTTTTCCAGAAAACGTACTTTTTAGTGTTTCAGACTTTCCGGGAGCTTCGGGGCTCCAAAAAGGGCAAGGCCAAAGAGCACGGTTCAGAATTTTTGAGACGAAGACCATGGGTCAAAGTAGAGGGCCAAAAGGCCAACCAGGTGGAAAAGAGGACCCTCCATGCGGCCAGATTCCTTGGCCGCGTGTGGGGCCCCCTTTTTGCCCCCGTGGCTCCGATGTCGTCGATCTTTCTTCTTCCGAGTGTCTCGTGACCTAAAAACGACTATATAAAGGGTCCCCTAGCCTTTTCGAGAAGGGGGCGGCGCCGAGAGACGAAACCACGAAACAGAGAGACAGAAGGCTGCCGTCGGAGAAGATCGGAGGGGGGAAACACCGCCAGGATCACCCCCGGAGGGCTCCACCCCCCCTACGGCGTGTTCATCATCAACATCTACAGCAATATCAGCTCCATCTCTCCACTGTAATCTCTTGGCAAACACGATGTATGATGCAATACTATATTCCCTTGATGTATTGTGTCTCCCCGTCTATGTTTGAGTAGTGAATTGTTCTTGGCAATGGTGAAATAGTTCGTTGATTGGTTGCATACAAGTTTGTTATCTTCTATGATTATCTTTATGTACAATATATGAGTGCACGCATATGTTGGGGAATGCATGTAAGGTGATCACCGGTAGCATAATGGAGTGGTGGTGACTTGGGAGTGACAGTAACCTGAGACCGAGCCACAAAGTTAAGTTATTGGGGGATATATATAGGGGACCTTAGAACGTAAGGCTATGGTGGGACTTTATGTCTTAATAAATCTTGTGCAGTCATTTACTTGGCCACATGATCCATCATAAGGGGTTGTAGATCATTTACTTGACTATACCTATTCATGGCTCCTTCCTAGAAGAAACAACTAAGACTAAAACACGTGCTTCACTAATTGTGACAACCACACGAACGAAACACCTATTGCTAGAACACTTGCTCCCTTGAGATACTTGAGATATTTGTTGTTTGGTACTTGTGAAACTTGCTTTAGAAACATGCTCTAGGATTACTTGCATTTTAAACTTGCTTCACTAGTTACTAGACAAACCACGCTCCACGTCACTTGCTTTTAATTAGTTAGTCCCTTTTAGTCAAACTTATTGCTTTGCATAAACAGCCATATAAGAGGGTTATAGGGCTTTAGAGAATAGATAGCTTACTTTCAGCTCCTCGTGGGTTCGACACTCAAATACTTATCGAAAGGTACTACAATTGATCTCCTGCACTTGGGAGTCATCACCATCACAAGTAGCAAGAATTTCTGGCGCCGTTGCCGGGGATTCAAAGCCATCAAGAAGCAACCACTCCCTCGTCAACTCTGCCAGCAATAAAAATTTCTGGCGCCGTTGCCGGGGAGGAAGAAGTCTTCTGGCAAGGGGAGTCTCTCACTCTCAACCTCTTTATTTTGTTTATTGTCTTGTTTTTATTTTTGTCTTGTTTTGCTTATTTATGTAAAAAACACACCAAAAAAATAGTTCTTATTCTAGTTGTTATTTTTTGATTTATCATGCTTGCTATCAATGTTTGATGTCTTTGAAACTAGATATTTTAGGCAAGGTGGGTTCACGGATGAACAACAAAAACATTATAAGGAACACCGCTTGTCACAAAAAGGGATACACTTATGGGAGCAAATTAATAAATTGCATGACTATGCTAAAAACTTGTGCTCTACTTATAATGTTACTTATTGCTTTGATAAATCTTGCTGCTGTAGGAGGTATAAACACCTCCCTTTTCAATGTGAGTATAATGATAATGTTACCATATCTTCTTATGTTAAGGGAAATTATGAATTATATGATGTGGAACAAACTGAAGAATTTATTGCTTGGAAGGGTGCATTTGAAATTTCCTATTTGCTTGAAAGTATTGATGATGCACCTTATAAATACGAGATTTATGCTATACTTGAATATTGCTTTGATAATTACAAAGATTGTAATTACTACATAATGGAATATATTAATAAATGCTCTCAACCTAAGGAAGAGGCTAATGCCTTGCAGGAGCCTATGGAAGAGGAAACTGCTGAATCTGGAAGCTCATTAGATGAAAAAGAGGAGGAGAGTGATGACCAAGAGGAGGAAAAACGGAACCCATGTCTACCTCCCAATGATAGTAACTCTTTAACTCGTACATTGTTTTATGATAATCCATGCTACTTTGATAAATCTTATGATAATCCTCTGTTTATTCCAACTATTGATATGCATGATAAGGGGTAATTTTGTTTAGAAAATTTATATGATAATGCTCTTGATGATGGTCCTATGTTATTTGACGTTATTAATTATAATGCTACTGAAAATAGGATTTCTATAATGTGTCCTATACCTTTTATGAGTGATCAATCATCTTGCTTTGCTATTGCTAAAAGTGGGAAAATATGGTTGTAGGAATTTTCATGTTACTAAAACACCTCTCTTTATGTTGAAAGTTTTGAAGTTGCTCTTGTTCTACCTTCCCATGATTTCTAGTTTGAGCTTCTTTAATTTATTTCTTTACAAAATTGCTATGCATAGGAAGTTCTAGTTAGACTTAAATTTGTTTTACATTTTCTACATGATGCTCTCTTTTTCTTCCATTCATATTTCTTATGTGAGCATCCACGTGATTCCACTTTTCTGGGCCTACCTAAAAAGCGTTAAAGAAAAGCGCTACCGGGAGACAACCCGTTTTATTTCTCCGTTTTCAACCCGTTTTTCGTCGTTTTCTTTTGTTTTCTTTGCACCTGGGTGTTGCCTATTTCCTTAGCAACCCCTCTGTATCTTTTATTTTGTGTTTTTGTTGAGCCAAGTAAATCCTCTAGTGGAAAGTTGAGACTATATTTCGGATTTCTGCGCAGGAAACAGATTTCTGGTATCCACTATTAAATTCTTATAAAATCACAGAAAATTCAAAATGATCTGAGTTTTTTCCTGCATAATCCTGGGCTATATACGCAATTGTTTTTAGTTGAACACTTTTTTATTTGAGCAACTGAAGATTTTTGAAAAAATCATCTTTACCTGCTGTCCTGTTTTGATAGATTTCTGCCAATAATTGCATTTGCATCTTAATCGTTTTCTTTTGTCGTTCTTTTGAGAAAAAGAGTGTTAAAAGAAGTTGTGACGGTAGCTAATGAGTTTATGAGTGTTAGGATTGTGTTGAAACTGAACCATGTGAATTTATTATTTCGATTCACTAACATTGCTAATGAAGATTGCGAGAATTTTGGTGTGAAGGAAGTTTTAAAGGGTCAAGAGAAGAGGATGCTATGACGTGATCAAGAAGAGTGAAAATCCTAAGCTTGGGGATGCCCCTGTGGTACATCCCAGCAAATTCCAAGAAGTCTCAAGCATCTAAGCTTGTGGATGCCCAAGGCATCCCCTTCTTCATCGACAAATTATCAGGTCACTTTTGAAACTATATTTTTATTCGGTCACATCTTATGTGCTTTACTTGGAGCGTCTTCTATTTTTGCTTTAAGTTTATTTTTATTTTTTTGCAATAATCTTGGTTGGAACCCAGCATTCTTTTATTGGAGAGTGACATGCTCCGCTTTATCATGGGAATACTTTGTATTCTTAATCTTTGTCTGGCTGCTGCATTTATTTAGCTCCTGTTTTGCATGTATCTCTTATCTAAGAGTTGTTAGTATTAGTAGTGTTATGTGAGTACTCTCATTTTTGCTTGATGTATCATGAAGAGTATTTTTTGTTATGTATCTCTTATCTAAGAGTTATTTTAGTTTTAAAGACTTGTGGTTATTGAGTAGCATGATTAGCCTCAAATAGTTGGGAGTGTTTAATGTGCCATTGAAAGATTCATGCGTTGTTCTTGTCATAGTAAAGCATAAATTTATGGTATTCTCTTTTGAATGTTTTATTTGGTTGACTTTGCGCATGCTCACACCATGTTTATGACTATGAACCAGTCACTAATAGCCTCCATGATCATTTAGTTTTTGAACTTGTGATACCTCTTATGCTTTGATTAATGATGTTTATGTCGCTATGCATGATTATGACTCTTATGCTCTCTTGATTTGTCGCTCTCAGTCTTTTGCTAGCCTCCACCTGTACTGAGTATGGAATTCTACTCGTGCATCCAACTCCCTAAAACCAAGTTTTCCCATTGTGTCCACCATACCTACCTACATGTGGTATTTAACTGCCACTCCAAGTAAATTGCTCATGTGTTACCTTTAAAACCTTCAAAAATTACTCCTGCTTTGTGTTCCTGTTTTTGCTCATGGGGACGTAAATAGAGAATCTTTATCTCACTTGTTGATTGAATTTAACACCCTGGACTAGTGGCTTCATCCGCTTATCCAAATGATAGAAGAGATGGCAGCATGGTGCCCAGCCCCAAATTAATACACACAAAATCTCTTCACTATTTTTGCCCCTGATTTATCAGTCAAAGCATAATTGTGTAAAAAAAGAGAAAGAGGGATGACCTTCTATACCAGTGGCGTCCTTCATATGAGAGCCTCTCTTGTGAAATCCATTTGGATTGTGACGTACTGTATTTTCTCTTTACCATTCATTGACATTAGCATACATCTCCCAAAATATAGACACTCCTCCATGGTATGTGATTGTTGGCAGGCACCCAAGGATTCGGTTAGCCATGGTTTGTGAAAGATGGATGGGAGGAGTGTCAAACTTTTAATACCTATGTTTAATAAAATAAAAATCTCTAGCACATGAGTGATCCCTGCTTCCCTCTGCGAAGGGACTTTCTTTTACTTTTATGTTGAGTCTCCATCTTCTAACTTTATGCACAGTTGAGAGAGCATTTTTGCCATTCTGAGTTTTATGTGCATTTGTCCCAGAAACATTATTAATTGATTCATGATGTGTTATTGCTTGTTCTTAAATTATTTGTTATATTCTTCCTCATGAACTTTGAAGGTGTCCTGACATTTATGTTTTGCCCCACTCTTAAGGACTAGCGAAATACCACTTTGCCATGCTTTCTCTATACTTGAAACAAATGTATATCTTTCTTTGCATTGTTATTCATGATCTTTTATTTGAGATACTTCTCATGATGCAAAGTAATTGCTATGCTTTATTATTAAAGTTCTATTTATCATGTTTGTGTTAAAGTTCTATGATCTCAGCTTACATATGGTTTTACATTTTTATGATCAAGATTGTGTGGTAGCATGTCACCCCAGAAATTATTTTGTTTATCGTTTACCTACTCGAGGACGAGTAGGAACTAAGCTTGGGGATGCTTGATACGTCTCCAACGTATCTATAATTTCTGATGTTCCATGATGATATTATTCCAATTGCTACATGTTTTCTCTCTTCTTTATGTCATTTTTATCGATTTTCCGGACTAACCTATTGACAAGATGCCACAGAGCCAGTTCCCCGTTTTCTGCTGTTTTTAGTTTCAGAAAATTTGTTCTGGAAATATTCTCGTAATTGGAAAATTCGAAGCCCGGAAGTCTTAGAATTCCCGAAGGTTCCACAGAGTCCCGAAGAGACCCGGAGAGTGGCCTCAGGGGGCCCATACCATGGGGTGGCGCGGCCCCCTTGGCAGCGCCAGGGGCTGGTGCAGGGCCCCCAGAGCTCCACCGCCTTTGCCCTTTCGCCTATTTATTCCCCTCCGAACGAAAACCCTAAGCACCTGATCAAAAGTCCCCGAAAAGTTCCACAGCCGCCGTCGTCGTTAACCCTAGATCAGGGGGGGTCAGAAGCTGTCTCCCGGCACTCTGCCGGAGAGGAGATCATCACCGGATGCCTCTTCATCACCATGCCTGCCTCCGGAGTGATGCGTGAGTTGTTCATCCTTGGACTACGGGTCCATAGCAGTAGCTAGATGGTTGTCTTCTCCTCCTATGCCTCAATGTTTAGATCTCGTGAGCTCCCTAACATGATCGCGATTGTCCTTATGTAATTCTATGTGCTGTGTTTGCTGGGATCCGATGAATATTAAACTTATGCCAAGTTGATTGTAGTCTTTATTGCATACGTTATTTGTGATCTTGCATGCTTTCCGTTTCTAGTTGTTGCTCTGGCCAAGTAGTTGCTAGTGACTCCAAGAGGGAGTATTTATGCTTGATAGTTGGGTTCATGCCTCCTTTTCGCCTGTGCTCGACTGACAGAAACGTGACGGGAGAGGATGTCCTGTTGCCACTAGGGATAAAACAGCGGTGTGAGTGCCCGCGTGCACAATCATTGCTTACATTACACACATTGCTTAATGCGATTATCTGTTGTTTGCAATTTAATACTTAAGGGGGTTCGGATGATAACCTGAGGGTGGATTATTAGTCATAGATGCAGTTGGATTACGGTCTATGTATATTATTGTAATGCCCGCACTAAATATCATAGTAGTCATCATGTCATGAATATGCACTACGGTGCAACCTCTATTTGTCAATTGCCTAGCTGTAATTTGTTCATCCAACATGCTATCTTTTATGGAGAGACACCACTAGTGAACCTATGAACCCCGGTCCATTTTCCTACATTGTTAAACAAACCACTATAATTTTCTATTTTCTTTTATTACTGCAAGCATACACCATTTTCCACACTATACGTCTAATCTTTGTTTTTAGCAAGACCGGTGAGATTGACAACCTCACTGTACCGTTCGGACAGAGTATTTTGGTTGTGTTGTGTGCAGATTCCGCGTTGTTGCTGACACCGGTGAGACATCACCACCGTGAGTGGCATCAATCTTCCGAAGATCCTCTTTCTCCTACTGGATTGATAACCTTGGTTCTTAACTGATGGAAATTCTTACCGCTGCACTCATCACACCCTCCTCTTGGGGTTCCCAGCACACAGGAATTTCTGTAGCAAGGAATTTCTGTCGCCATCACAAGTAGCAACCCCGTAGCAAAAGAAAAAAATGCTAGAGTAGCAAAAGTCGATTTCAATGTACACATGACCCGGAGACTCGCTCGCCGGAGAATTGCATAGCAAAAAAAATGTATTAAAATAGCAAAAACATATAATAATTGTAGCAAACATTTTATTCTATTATTGCAAAAACCGACCTCGCCGAAGATATCGTCGGATTTATCGTAGAATTTTTTTTGTAAAAAAGCAAAAAAAAAACATGTAGCATATTTGTACAAAACGGCCGGGTGTGGTAGCACCACCACCCGTGGTCTGCAGCATCCGAGTTTGCCGATGGAGCACCACCGTCGGCCCACCGCCGCTGTCCCGGGCATCACCATCGGCCACACGAGTTGGGGGGGATCCATGGCATGCGCCATGGGAGTTCAGCGGATGAGGGCGCGGCGACGGCTGCCAGAGCGCCGCGACGGCCGGAGACGACAGAACATGCGACTCGGGCCGGCGCTTGGAGCTTGTCATCGCCAACTACCTTGGTCAGGAAGTGGCGGCGGAGGACGTCGTGGCCAGGCTGGCGGCGAACGACCGTGGCGACGGGAGCACGTGGACGACTGCCCCGTCAATCTTCGTCGGTAGCAGAGGAACAAGAAAGATGTGTGCGGTTATGTGCAATTGGATAAGGTTGCCTGGTGGGTGGGTCCCGCGTGCGTGTGCGACGCCAGCAAGGCGGGAGATCGAGACGCACGATCCGCGGACGATTTCGTAGCGTTTTCCCATTTATAATGAGTTTTAGGTCAAAATATAATCATCCGCGGAAGGAAAGCGATGTTTTTCATAACCTACGAAAGGCCAACTTTTTTTTTGAACAAGAAGAGGGGCCTCGAAGGACCCCAAGGCTGCATTATCCCGCTGTCGGTGAAGTACATAGTACAAGTAGGACCAAGGAGAAAACAGAAATTACACCTGGGTCCTTCAAAAATACAAACAAGACCCTGGAACGAAAAGTAAAAAAGCAATCAGGTCTAGGCCTTCTTCCAGCTCCAGCTCCAGCTCCACTGAACACAGCTCGCATCAAAGCACGGTCAACCACAGCACCACCGGGGACTAGGCCACTTGGGGTACTGCAGCGGGAGCACACCGTACCAGAGCAGAAAACCTCCACCATGGCATCTAGGCCGGGAGGATGAACACAGCAGCTCGGCGTACAGCAGGCGCCGAGCAGGGAGGGAGTGGCCGCCGCACGACCTGCAAGTTCAACAGCTAAACTGCAGGACGCAGTATGATGAGCTATCGAGAGGGAACTCCCAAGGTTAGCCGCGGTTGCAGCCGCGAATCGCCGTCCTCCCGCTGCGACTAGAACAAGAGGGAGCCAGAAACTCTGCCCACCATGGCCTCCATGGCTAGCAGGTAATGGACTCCAAACTTCTTGCACCGTAGCTGAAGAACCGGCAGCATCAACCCCCAAGACTTGAAGGTGATCTTGGAACTTATTAGGGAGAGAGGAGGCAGCGCCGTCCACTTCTTCCTCCAGCTCCGACCACCGGAGCAGCAAGAGAAGAAGCAACAACACCCATCCACCGATGCGGCTCGGTCGCACGCGGCGATGAAACCTCCGCGGCATAACGCCAGACTGCACAAAGACAAGAAAAACAACAAGCTCTCTACTACTGTACCTAAACTACAGCTATACAGGGTGCACCGCGCTCTTCCCCCATCACAACTCCGGCCGGCGAGGCCGCTGAAGCTGATCCGAGATGGAGCCGGGCGACGGCGGCAACAGGGTCGACTCTCAAACCTTATCCACTCAGAAAGAGGGAGCAAAACTGTCCACACGAAAGGCCAACTTAGATATGAGAATGCTGGAAATGCATCCGCGAGTGTGGTAAATAGTTGAGCCTGGAGAATTGCAAAATGACCTCACCTAAACACCAACCTGTGAAGCTTACTATGTGAGTTTGGACTTTGATCAAAGTGATATACTACTGTAGTATATTGGAAGTGCCCGGCTTAACCAAGCAAGGAAAGCAGAGTAGCAGCCATGAAGATGGACATCGCCGTGATCCACGCAGGAACGCTCGCAGGATCCCGCCGGAGGAACATCCCTTGCAGTAGCGGATAGCTCAGCGCCGCGATGTAGCAGAGGAGGAACAGCTCGGCGGACACGTCCCCGCTGCCGCTGATCGCCACCTTCCAGACCCCTCCGACGAGCGCCACGTCATTGAGCAGGCAGAGCGTGGTGGCCGGCAGGAGCACTGTCGAGCACCCGGCGAAATCGAACACCCCGTCCCGGTACAGCCCGCCGTCGTCGGACGCCTTGCTTGTGAGGTCGAAGTCCACGGCACGCCCGCCGGCGCCGACCAGGTCCAGGGCGACGGCGAGGCAGGCGAAGAGCTGGCCCGTGACCGCGTTGAGCGCCCAGAACCTCTGCTCGTTCCACCACGTCCTGACCGCCAGCCTCCGCTTGGCGACCGACACCTCCACCAGGTGCTGCAGCGACGACGACGCGAACACGGCGGCGAACCAGAGGGTCGAGGCCTCGGGGAACGACGTGGCGCCGCGGAAGAAACGGAGCTGCGGCAGGGTGGCGTAGCAGAGCACGGGGAAGGCGTACATGGCCATGAAGGCGTAGTAGGCGAAGCCCATGCTGTTGGGCGCGGAGAGGGCGACGGCGGAGGCGAGCGGGCAGTACTTGGAGAGGCCGACGACCAGCATGCCGGACATCCAGCGCTTGTTCTGCACCAGCACGTCGTTGAGGTTGGTGGGTACGCTGCCGAGGAACGGCGGCGGCCTGGAGGGGGCTGGGTAGCAGTAGACGGACGTCCAGCCCCGGCAGTAGAGCTGCCGGTAGCCGGTGAAGTAGTCCTCCACTACCGACTGGTACAGGAAACCAACCTCCTCGCCCCATCTGGTGCCCGTCTCGTAGGCGCACGACGCCACAACAAGTTCTGCATCTTCCGGTGAGAGAATAGCATCACGTGGCGCAGTGGTGCTCGTGGATGGTGGTCGGCGCAGCGACGCGACGTGGCCGTCGGAGTGGCCAAACCTTGACTTCAGCTCGTGGACCTCCATACAGGAGAACTGATCCTGTGGGCTGGCCGGTGCCCGGCCGTAGATGGCGTCTCTCCTGAGGCAGAAGCCGGTGCCGGAGAGGATCGGGCCCCGGAGACCGTCCAGACCTTTCCACCGCGTCTGTAGTAGACCCACCGAGATCACTTAAAATGCTTCTCAAGATGCAATGCATGGTCGATTAAATTTATTTTCTTACCGAGAAGATGGATCTGAGCTCGTTGGCGTAAATGTCGTTGCCGCTGAGGTTGTGGAATTTCTGAGGGAACTGCACGAAGGCGAGGTCGTCGGCAGGGCGGCGGTGGTCGAGGTGGAAGCACATGGCCTCCAGGACGGAGCTCCGGGTGTTGCAGTACATGTCGCAGTCCAGCACCATGACGTACGGCGCGTTGCTCATCAGGCTCGACACCCGGAGCTGCAAGAAGGCGAAATCAGCTCTGCCAAAATACGCACGCATGTCTCAAGTTCTGATCGTCGATCGATGAACAGCTAGTGGAACTCACGAGGACGTTGAGCGCGCCGGCTTTGAAGTGGTGCGGCCACGCTGGCCGCTTCTCGCGAGACACGTAGACCAGCAATGGCATGGCGTCCTCCTCCTCGTCCTCGCCGTTGCTGCTGTTGTGCTCGTCGGTTATGATCTGGCATGACATGTGCTGATTACTGAGACGTGTCGATCATGTGCACCGTTTCGATATGTGATTAGTAGTACTACATTTGTACCTCGACGTGAGCATCGTGATCCTGACGCGCTGCTTGTGTCCAACTCCGAGACACGGCTGCGTCGTTCGTGGCCTCCTGGACACCCTTTTTAAACGTCTCATACATGTTCTGCAAAGTCGATAAAGATGTCACGTGTTTAATTACTGTTAGCTAGGGACTAACTAGTTTTTGATCTATCGCTTGCAACATATTTGGTTTTGGATGGAGATATTTTATACATCAAGGTGAAGGTAGCAATGTTGAGCACAAATTTAAGCTTAATTCGATGACACGCAGACCTCATGCGAGTTCTCGAAAAAAATGTTGAGCACAAAAGAGCGCGGATTGAAGATTTTGATCCCAACATTTAGAGATCAAGCTAAGACAACATATTTGACAATGGGTTCGTGTCAACCAACCTGGCGTAATTTTCCACGGAAGCTCCATTCAGAGGCAGATCAGATTATTTATCCAAATTTGTTACTCCCTCCGATCCGAATTAATGGTCGCACATTCACACAAGGCTTAGGCAAAACTTTGGCTAGCCCTCCGACCATTAATTCGGATCGGAGGTAGTAATAGATATTTGATTGTTTAAAAGTGTAGTGTGTAGAAAGATGCAGCCTTTTGCTTTTATCGTTTATCTCTTTAAGCCACCAAGAATAGGAAACTATATGCTAACGATACATTCGCCCAATTTTTTTGTTAATTAACTGAAAAAATGGGTTTAAAACTTCCACCTCTAATATTGGAAAGGTTTACAATAGTCATAACAAGACATCTCTACACTGTAATATATACATATTATACATATATTATGGGCCTGGTCGGGCACCGAGTCGTCGCACCTCTCGTCCTGCCCTGTGCGTGTGTATATGAGCGTTTGCATTTGTGTATTGTGTTTCTTGAAAAAACAAAACTAGGACACGTGCACTTGATTTAAAAAACCACGGAACAAAATGTTCATATGGTAGGTGGTCTCGATTCTTCGATTCTGTAGAACAAATGCTCCCTAGAATCGGGATCATGACTAGCAGCTTTGTGTTTTTCTCGATCGTGTAGTCTGTGAGCACCTTACCCATGTGATGTGCCCAGCATGGAACTGATTCTGGAGACGAGAACAAATGCAACACTCAACTAGGCCTGGTCCCGATTCGCTGGAGACGCATCAATTCTTGTTTGTGACGTGGACAGATATGTACTGTAGTCCACACTGTTGTGGAGTTGACTATCCAAGCAAAACCGTAATGCAATTCTTAGTGCCAATAAAATTATATACGCACCTTGACTCTTATCCTGTCGTCGGCGAGCTGATCGTCGTGGTGGTGACCGCCGTCGAGCTGGTCGTCGTCGTTGCCGGCGAAGAACCTGTCAGGACACGGGCACTGCACCCCGTACTTCCTGCAGAAGGGCACCCAGGCCTTGGCGAAGGCGTATGCCTTCCTGGCCGCGAGCAGGGTCAGCGGCGACCCGGCGTCGTCGGAGAGGTACACGGCGAGCCTCCGGCCGGGGTAGTCGAGCGCCATGGCGGAGATCACCGTGTTCATCACCTTCAGCGCGGGCTCCTTGTCCGGGTCCGCCGTCACCACCATCACGTCCACGGCCGGCAGAGCCGGGCGCGAGAGCCTGCCCGGGAAGGCGGCGCGCGAGACGGGGCGCAGCATGGGCGCCTGGGACAGCGCCCACAGGAAGAGCAGCACCAGGTCCGCCGCCAGCATGATGTCGTGGACGCCGCGGTGGGCGATGGCTGTGGCGGCGAGCGCGAGGTGGAGGGCGGCGAGGAGGCGGTTGACGGTGGCGAGGGGCTGGTCCACTTTCACGGCGTGGAGCTGGAGCGGCGCTTCCTCCAAAGGCACCGCCATTTCGCGATGGACAGTGATCGGTCGTCACACGGACCTCGTCCAAGCCGTTACATAGCACGCAGCTGCTGTGGTATTTCTTTTTTTTCCAGAAACACAGAATACCGAATATGACGTAGACACGTACACCAAATATGCACCACAGAAATGCCACGTTTACGAGAAACGCTTCCCCGCTTGGGTTGTCTGTTAATTATACAGCAGTTTTTCCTCCCGGCCATATGTTACGGAGCCACGGTCAAATATGGTGGGGATTTTAAACACGACGTCGGATGCTCGATGAAAATTTCCTGGAGTTCTCATTTTGGGTCCGAATCAGACTTTTCCTACTCCAGCGTTGAGAGTCTACCGTCGCTTTTCGCCGCCATCCCGTTCCTTCTCTCTCTCTGGTTAGCAGCGGGAGGATGGATTCAGTGGTGTGCTCCTTCTGTATATATGAGTTCTAGGTTTTAGTTTAGATTTGCTTTCGAGTTGGCCCCGTGTGGCGTATGGCGCTATGCCCTGCTGCTGCTTGCTTGCAAGTCAACGAGCAGTGCCGGAGATGCTCCTCTCCCCTTGGCTGGCTGTGGTCCATGGAGGACGGCGGCGGTGGTTGGTGGATGTGGGGTCGACTGCTTACATAATTAAGCTCGGTAATAGCAGATCAGCGAGCTTCTTCTGGAGGTCAGCTTCCCCCTTTGTTTCTTGCCATGGAGGTGAGGATGGAGATGGGATCTTGGCCCTGGTTGTGCGCTCGTGGCTTCTGCACCAGGGGTGCGGTGAAGCTTCGCCAGGGAGTGCTCTCACGGCGACGAGGATGTCGTCGTCGTCTCTCATGGTCGTTGGACGACCACTCCCGCCCCATGCGCTGGATACTTCGATACTCCGGCGATGGTGGTCTTTCTCAACCTCCTGGCTGATATGCCGAAGTGGAGGCCCTACAGCTACGATGCAGCTTTGCTCCCGCCTCGCGCGTACCAAGTGGTCTCGTCCCCGGCGGCGTCGAGGTTGGCTGCGCGCAGCCATGGATTCGATGCGGTGGAAGAGGAGCAGGACCGGATCGCGTTTTCTTTTTCTTCTTGAGGTCCACGATGCAAAGTGTTAAGGGCTCGGTTGTATTTTCATTTTTCTTGGAGGCCCTTTTTGTAAGTTGTACTTCCGCCGACAGACATCAATGAAGCTCTAGGTCCTTCGGAACCATCCCCTGTTCAAAAACAAATCGGGTCAGTAATATTGCAGTCCGAGCTTTAGAAGCCAATCGACCAGTTTCCTCTCGGAGAAGAGGCGGCCGTTCCTAGATCCAAATTCCTCGTCAGCGATTCCATCGCTCCCCTTAACTTCGGGTCGCCATCATGACGTTATAAGGGGGAGCTAACCTCTAGTTTCCATTTGTGCATGCTTTTAGTTCTAAATATTTTTAGGTTTCGATTTTTCCTTGTCGATGTCATGATGAAGCGCATGCTGATGGTACTAGTAGGAGTAACGGCCTCCATCCCTTACTCCTTGATCGCTGGAGGTGTTTCTGGTGCCGGCGAGAGGCTTTTCGAGTTCAAACTTTTGGAGAGATTTCGATCAAGCGTTGCGTATTGGCGTGGTGTCGGCGATGGGCTGCTTTTCGAGTGCGACGGTGTTGGCTATTGCGAATCTACGAAAGATGGTGGAGGACACGGACGCCTGCTGAAAGGTGGGGTCGCGCTGGCTCCAGATCCGGCGTAGAGACTTGAAGGGCTCATCCGTCTGATGTTCTTTAGCGGGCTAGATCCAACCTTATGGGTCTACTGGCTATTGTGGCTCATTAACACCTCGTGGCTACGGGTTTTTTAGCGTCAGGATGTCGACTAGCTGCCAGTGTTCTTTTTTTTTCTTGTGACAGCGAAGGATGTGGGTGCTTGATAGTTGTGGCGAACGTGCATTGCATTGTCGGCGCAGAGGGTCGAGACGATGCTCGACGAAGCGTCGGTGCAAGATTGCGGGGTTTCCTCCCGGGTCAGTGGAGAGATCGACTCTGTCCCTCGGTGGCGTGTCGAAACATGAAGGCAGAAAATGCCCATGCGGCTCGCGCGAAAGTTCAGGTCTCTAAACGTCAGATCGACCGAGAGCATCGAAGGCCGGGCGTAATGCCCGCAAGTGCGCGGTGAAGTCGAGAGATCCGAATTGGATTGAACCCCCTAGGATCGGCGAGTCACCACCCGTTGAAGATGAGGTCGTCGTAGCTGCGAATCCAATGCTCCAAGTTCCCACAGACGGCGCCAATTGTCGTGGGGTTATCACAACAAATCTCATGCTTGATATAATACGGTTTTTTAGATGTAAACGGTGTCATTGTTGGGACTACACCACCTAATAGAGAGAGGGGAACTATTTATCTAGGTTCAGGACCCTCGCAGAGTTGAAACCCCTACTCCTACTTGTCTGGTCTATATTCCGGTGAGTTGAAGGTGCTATAATGGAAATTACAGTGCATATTGGATCTAGGGAAAGGGTAGAGAGTGAGAGTATGAATCTAGGTCTTACCGGTGACCCCTTCAAGTCTTTATATAGGAGTTTATATGATATGCTTGAATTGAAGCCTTTGGATTCTAGTATTTTGGGAGTCCATCTTATTGATTCCACCGTTAAGAGACCTTTATGAAGGATTGATGATTTTCTTATTATTGGTAAAGATGATTATGTTCCCGTTGATTTTCTTGTTTTGGGTATTGAATGCAATGCTTATTATCCTATTATTTTTGGGAAGACCTTTTCTTCGAACCATTGGCGATGTGATTGATATGAAAGAGGAAATTATAAGATTTCAGTCTCCCCTCAAGAAGGGCGAGGAAAATTTCCCTAGAAAGAGAACGACGTTACCTTTGGAGTCCATTGTGAGGGATAGCTATGATTCTATTGATAATACTTGATTCTTGCTTTATGCCTAGCTAAAAGGCGTTAAAGAAAAGCGCTTGTGGAAGGCAATACACCTTTTTTTCTTTGTTTTTTTTTGTTTTTTTTGTAAGTCTTTGAAGTCGTTACCTCTGTAATAACCGCTATTTATCATTTTTATTTCATGTTTGTGCCAAGAGTAACCTCTATTTTAAAGGAAGTGCAATTTTTTTGTTTTTTTGTCCAGTTTCTTATGCTTCACCAAAAAAAAAGTGTATCTCTCAGCTAGAGTGCGATAAAATTCTGAAGAAATCAGGCATCTGCCCTAGGTTGTTATCTAAGTTTCATTAGTTGACCACTTTTTTATTTGAGCTACATAAGTTGAACGGATCGTATGGGGACATATAGGGGGGGTTGAATAGGTTCTACCTCTGTGACGCCCCGAGATCGGGCACTATGCAGATTTCAGCATTCCCGCCAGAATCCACATAATAACCGATTCCAGGTTGCCACTTGTGATAACATTACAACAGTTCACGAATAATCCACAACAACAACAGAAAAGATATATACAAGGTGACTCAAACGAGTCAAAGATACAACTGATACAATACAAAGATCCAAATAACAGCGGAAGAAACAACATAGCGTCCGGCTACGGACAAGATCCAAATTGGACTAAGAGTCCTGAAGATAACCGATGGCGTCCAATCCCTGCCCAGGCCAAGCCGGAGGGATTCCCAAGCTAACGTCGTCAGACTTCAAACCTGTTGACTGCAATTTGGAATATGCAGCCACGAAAAGGATTCGTGGGTCAGTACGGTTAAGTACTGGCAAGTGGATAACCCATACTCACATGATACCAGCGTAACCAATCATCACAAGATACAAATACTTTGGGTTCAACGGAGAGGAAAGGATTATTGCAAGAAGCGGCAGCGGGCTGCACTAACTAACTACAGAGACTCGCTACAACATCCGGCTAAAAGAAAGGGATAAGATAGCGCGACAAACCAACTATAACTACTCACCAAGCAATACCCATCCAATGTCACCCCCTACTAAGGAAGCAACCCAAGGAAACTCACACTGTTGATTAAGGTGGCAATCAGTTTCATGGTGGAGGTAATCTATATTACTATTCACGTTATCATCGTTAGGTGTAAGTTGTCTGAGTACTTGTTAGCCAGCACTTTCACCAAGTCATCCATAACCGCGGACAACACGGCTTCTCGAGAAGATTTAACCCTGCAGGGATGCACCAATTTAGCCGTACACGTAAGAATAACCCGCCAGACGGGGGATCAACCCACCAAGCGAGGTACTCAACACAACCCAACTCTTCTTCGCATCAAGCCCAAAGAACCCCGTGCAATTGAGCGCACGGCTAATCAAGCCCCACGAAGAAAAGGGGACCCTCATAGCACTCTAAGAACGTGTCTCCCTAAATGCCGACTACAAAAGTTCCACCCTGGCGCCAAGGGTTCGCACCTGCATATGCATGCGGCAAATGGAAAACCCGAACTAAATGAGGCGATTTGGACGAGATGCGAATCGAATCAGAGTTGCGGGGGCGCCCATACTCGCTTCCCACATGCGGTTAGTGCGCTCATCATGGATCAATGGACAAGACCCTTTTCCTAATTAGGGTCGACACTAGCAGGCCTCAAAACCACGCCGGGCCTCCTGCCGGTGCCTTATCATCAAATTATTATTACCCAAAACATTGACATGTTGTTGATTGAATTGAAACCCAACTATCAAACTAAACAGGTGATCAGACGGACAACAAGACTTGAGCGCAAACAACACTAAGCATGCAACTACGACACAAGGGCCAACAGGGTAAACAAACAACAGTTAATAGGAAGTGGGAGGAAGGCTATATCATGGCTGCAAGGTAAACATATGATAGGATCGAGACACAAGCATCGAATCATAGGGCTAGCATAAGAACAACGGAAAGAATCGGTAACAAGTGATGAAAGGCAGCCATAGGCAGCAAGTGAGTATACTTGCCTGAGATCCAGCAAGTAGAGGTACATCCGAAGAACTTGTCGTTGCTCACATCATCTCAACGTCCTATCCGCGAAGAAGGAACGAACCTCGAACAAACACCGGATGCAACAATTACTACTACGGAAAAAGACCCAGCATGATCAAGATATGGATGCATGACAAGTTTAAGGATGCATCAAAGATAAACTAGTTGACATGGTAAACATATTCAAATGGGCCCATATGCAATTTGGATTGCATATGGAAAAGCCCATGAATTAATGTGGAATTAAATGATCTACAAATAACCATCAAGTGAAAGTTGATTAGAATGATGCATGGATGATGAAAACAATAAGAAAACAACAATAGCTTCAGTTTGATATGTTGTTTACCAAGTTTGGAATTTTATTTATTAAGTTATGAAATTTGGCTCCTTAAAGGAGTTACACAGGCATTTGTTGTTTTCACCCATTTTAATTGTTCAAAACAGATAACAAAATTCATATTTGGAAAGAACACAAAATTTTAGATGGAATACATATTTCATTTGTTGAATTTGGATTTTAGATGAGCAAGTTATTAATTTGACAATTTCAAATGCATTAATTAAGAAACAGTTGTTTTCAGCAATTTAAATTATTCAAAACAGAAAGCAAAGGTTATATTTGGAAAGCTTATTCAATTTTGCATGGAAAACATATTTTATTTGTTGGAAAACAATTTTAAATGATTTAGTTAAGCATATTACCAATTTAAATGCATTAATTAAGAGGTGAAGCAAATATCCAACTTTAATGTTGCAAACCAGAAAACAAAGTTGATATTCAAGTGTAGCATTTCATTTTGGATGGATTTCATGTTTTGGGTTTTCAAGTTGGAGCAAGCATGTGAAAGTTATTAATTAGGACTTTTAATTAATTAATTAAGGCATTTTTAAATGAAATTAATTTTAATTGTCCAAATTGCAAAACAAAGTTGATATTCATAAAGGTGGTTTCATTTTGAGTGGAAAACATATTTTATTTGTTGAAATTGGAATTTAATTGAGCAAGTTATGAATTCACCATTTAAATGATGTAATTAAAGCAATAAGTAATGGCATTAATTTTATTTTTCCAAAACAGAAAACAAATGTTCTATTTGGAAAGAGCATGGAATTTTGGAGGGAAACATGTTTTATATGTTCCAGTTGAATTAACTTTGAAATAGTTATGAATGTAATCAAATTCAAAAGGGGTGTTTGAATTTGAATTTTTGGAAACCATTTGGAAGGTTCAAAATAGATAACAAATTTTATATTTGGGTAGAGCTTTTAATTTTGATTGGTGTACATATTTTATTTTTTGAATTTGGAGTTTGTTTGTAATTTTTATGTGTGTTTGAAGTTCAGGGACTGATCTGTGATTTTTTTAGGGACCTGCTGGTGAAAAGAAACCCTCAGATCTGGATCTGGGGTGATCCAGACCGCGCCCAACGCCAGCCACAGGCGCTGACGGGTGGCCCCTGCGCCACGGTGGCGCCAGCTAGCGCGGGGGAGGGACGACGTGGCCTCCAGGGCCACTGCCGTGCGGGCCCAGGCGCGTGCGCGTGCGAGTGAAAAAGATGGGGGCTAAATGCCTCCCGTGGGGATCGAACCCGTGATCGAGGCGTGCACGCGGGGGAGTGCTACCAGTGCGCTGCTGCTGTGTTTGTGTTCAGAGTACAGACGCGGTAGTTTTCAGATAAAAGGCGAGGCCTTGTGCCACCTGACGAAACTGAAACCAACTTCAGTTCGACGGCGACAGGGCAGCTGCGGCGCGGTAATGGATGACGCGCGGGCACGGCAGTCCTCCCTCGCTGCTCGCGGGCGTGCTTGCGGACAGGTGCAGTGGGGTGTGCAGATACATGAGGGAAAAGAGGAAGGAGGAAGGGGGATGCTCACCGGCTGCCGTCGAGGAAGCAGAAGGCGGCGATGTCGACGTGCAGCTGCGGCCGACGGCGGAAACGTGCGCCCTCCTCAGGCCGCCTCACGCCCCCAGAATCGACGCAGAGGACGCCGGGACGGTGGCCGTCCCATTCCCGCCCCGGGGAGGGCTCGATGACGACGGACGATGCGGCGCCGCGGCGAGGTGCTGACGGGAAACTCCGGAGGTGCAGGTTCAGAGGAAGGTGGTTCAGAGACAGAAAAGAAATTGGGAGGGGGAAGGAAGGAAAAGATGGCGGCGCAGGGGATGGAGCGAGGGTCTAGGGCGAGCGATGGATGCAGGAGGGGGGTGGTGGCTTTGTATGGAGGGCCAGAGCTGTACGGCAGGGCATCAGGTGGAGGAGAGGGGGATCATGTGGTGCTGCGGTGGTTCGTACAGGGAGATGATGTCCAGGTGGGAGATGACCAGGAGTGCATGGGCTTAAGTGGTGGGCTGGGGGAAGAGGGGAAAAAGGGCTGGTGGGCTGGCCTGCCTCCCCACAGCTCACCTTTTCTTTTTTTATTTTTCTTCCTTTCTTTTATTTTTTGCTTGTAGGAAAGAAAAAGAGAGAGAGAAAAGAATAGGGTTTGGGGTTTTAATTTTTTTTTAGGAAATAATGTTATTAATTTTCATAACAGTAATGTCAAAGCAATGTTAGCATTAATTTCAAAAATTGGAAATATTAATTTGATTTTAAATTGTTAGTTGAATTTCAAATAGGGTTTCATTTGGATTTTTGAAATAAACAATTCTCTTATTCAATAGCTCAACCAATTAGGAGAAATTTCTTGAAATTAAATGTTTGCAACATTTTAATTGTAAACCCCAATTGGAACATGCCAAGTAAGAATGATTTTGAATTGAATTTGAATTTACCATTAGGGTGTTGATAAAAAGGAATTTTTATTTAATAAGCAATTTAAATAAATTCAACTTTAAACTATTGAAAAACAATTTGAGTTGTTTAGTTCGCAACTTTTAATTGGAAATTTTAGACATGTTTTGAAAGTTTAAATTGGTTTGAACTTTTCAGTTGTTTTTGAAAACATGGTGCAATGCATATGATGCATGTGATGCAAAGCAAAAAGAAAAACAACCAACTTCTAACTTAGGGAAACACCCAGGTGTTACAACCTCCAAATTTTAATATATTTTTTATTTAGTCTTGACACAAAGTTAAATTCTCTAGATATGCAACTACAGTGAATTTACATATATGGAAAGAGCTACACTAAGCAATAGACAAACACAAAGTAAGATAAAGGGTAGAAGGAACCTATAGAGGAAGCACGCGGAGACAAGGATGTATTCCCGAGTTCCTCCTTTTGAGGGGAGTACGTCTCGTTGGAGGGGTGTGAGTTTCGCCATGGAGGCCTAATCACCTCCACAAAGGCCTCACCCTATTCTCTGATGAACCTCTCTACAAAGGTCTAGTTCACCTTCCACTATGGAATCCTTCGAGGAAGAACCTAGAGCCTTTAAAATGAGCTTGAGGCACACACCCACAACCGAATGATGGGCTCTCAAGAACACCAAGAATCTGTTGCAAACAAAAAGTGAGTAACAATGAAGTCTAGATTTTCCACAGGGAAACCCTAGACACAAATCCCTAAAGTGAATGAGGGGGGATGAAAAACGGCTTGGTGGAGATGTAGATCCAGGCCTTCTCCTTCGATCCTCCAAGAATCAATGAGTTTGTGTGGGGGGATTGGGAGATCTCAAGTGTTGGTGAGCTCAATTAATGAAGGTTTTCAATGTTGGACGAGCTAACAATAGGTGGAAGAAGGGGAGGGGGTATTTATACCCACTCCACAAAATCTAGCCGTTTGAGCTCTTTCTGGTCTTGTCACACCGGAGACTCTGGCCTTCCAGAGATTCCGGTAAGTTTCCGGAGGCCCCGAAACATTTCCCAAAGTCCGGAGACTCCGACAAGTTTCTGGACCGAGTCAAGTGGGTGACACCAAGCTTGACCTTCGTGTAGGGAAATCCTGAGGATGGAGATTCCGGCCTCTGTAGACCGGAGACTCCGGCCAAGGCGGAGAATCCGCCAAGTCTTCGCATAGTTTCCGTCCTGACTACAGTGGTTGACACCACTTGGCCATGTTTGCAGGGAAATCCCGAGTCCGGAGACTCTGGCCCCTGCACACCACAGACTCTAGCCAAGCCGGAAACACCGGACACTCTGCGGCAACTTTCCGGACTGGCATCAATGGGTGACACCACTTGGTCACCACGCTATGAAATCCGGAGTCCGGAGACTCCGGTCTAAAGCTCTGGAGACTCCGTCCCAAGGAATTATGTCAGCATCTCTAGATCTTTTCTCCCCTTTTTGGGAATAAGCCACCATCTGTAAAATATCTCAAGAGGACCTAGCAACATCAACACACTGTTAAAAACTACTAAGGTTGCGATCAAACACACAAAACATAATTAGGCGAGATATGCACTTTCAGAAGTGCCTCGGAAAATTTCTTCTTTACCGTCAGTTCTGTTTTGACAGATTTCTGCCTTTGTTTGGATTGCTTATTAATATTTTCCTTTTTGCGTTCTCTTAAAAGAAGTTGTGAAAGTAGATAGTGTTTAAATTGAGTGTTTGTCTTGTGTAAAAACTATCAAATTTGCTAGCAGTTTTACCATCTCTACCTAGTTCAGCACCTAGATTGTGACGAATGATTCCTATCTTGCTAGGATTTCTAGAAACAGGAGTAAAACCATGGGCTCTATTGTACTTATTTTGATCAAGGTTGAGCTCCAGCCTAACCTTTTCCAGTTCCTGGGCTTCCAGGAGCACAGCGTGGCGCTGCTGCTCGAGCTGCGCCCTCAACACCGCCGGATCCGCATCCGTGGCGAGAGGCATGCCCAAATTTTCGACGACATCAGCACGAGGCGCCGGTATCGCAGTCTATGTAGAAGGAGCCTTGTAGCCCGGTTGGTTCTGGGGCTTGTCGTATGGCTTGTGGCTCGGACGAGCAGCCGACTCGTCGACGACTTCGGGCGCAGTGGGCGCGCCTTTCCCAGCAACGATAGCCGGGCCAGTCATCATCACCTCCACGTTGCCTGCAGAGCCAGCGCTGGTCTGCCTGCAGACGACAAGAACGGTAGAAGGGTCCGCAGCAACGAGCACCACCTCGGGGTACTCGCGGATGACGGTGGTGGCGACGTACACCAGGTGCGTGCCGAAGGAGACGACGAAGCCGCCTGCAGGCACGGGCCTGCCGCCAAAGTCGCCCGCGTTGTCGGTGACGAAGTCGAGGTAGCCAAATCTGTGGACAAGGCCACAGACCACGCACTCCCCCGAACGAGAAACGGGTCCCGTCCAGATATGAACCCCTGTCAGCGCCGCTGCTGGCCCCACAGTCGGCGTTAACTGTCGTGGTGTGGAGAAGACAGATGCCATATGATGGCTAAAGTTGGGGCCGATGGACGTTGTAGGTATCCGGGGAGGGATCACACGCCTAACTGACGCGCTTAGAACACTGCAAAGAACACAATCTACCCAGGTTCGGGGCCCTCGTGTGGAGGTAACACCCCTACTCCTGCCTCTCTCTCGGTATAATGGTATGTCGAGTTCAAGAGTTCCTCTCTCTATGTGTTTTTTCTCTCTGTTAGTAGCTAAGACAAACATCATAATGCCCGACCCTCACGCAGGAGGGGGAGGCCACCTTATATACTGGTGGCCACCCACTATTTTACAGATAAAATGACTGACTAGACGACTCCACACTATGCAGTAGCGCACGCCTCCGTGTCTTCGCTGACAGAGTCGCCGAAAGTCTCTCCGGCTGGTCGCTGACATGTCCTGTCCCCTTTGTCAGAGACAAGATATCCCATTGCCCATACCGCACCGTACCCACGTAGGGATACGCATTACCACGTACCTAGTAAGTTGAACCGCATGCCTATACGGATCTTGGTTACACGGGATTCATCTCAACGGCTCCATTGACTTTGCCTCCGAGTAGAACAACTCCTTCTCTATCCGGATCACCCAAGTGCTACTCGGCTGACCCAGACACATACTTGAATCTTCCCTTGGTCTCATGTTCTCCCTGCCGGATAGCGCCCTACCCGGCTGGGTATCATCCTATCCGGCACGTACCAACTCGGTACGGCCGAACTCGGTAAACAGTACCTTGAAATCCATTTCATACCTATCTTACCCCTACTCGGGGGTAGCCCCCCGACAAGCCCCCTGGCCGCCCACCGACGTTGCCCTGTCGCCTATTTATACTTATCCACGGGTTAACCCTAAACACCCGAGCCTTTTCCACCAAAAAGATCTGTTGTGGGAATAGGTAAGGGGGAGCCTTACCTACCACCCACATAAACCGTAAAATGCTTTGGCCGGTTCCTATTTCTTTATCTGTTTTATAACCGAGAGAAGCTGGCTATGAGGTAGGGAGCAAGCATGCGAAGACCCGGGCTATCTTTATACATAACCCAGAAACAGAAGCAGGTCCGGCCGAGAGCCTTGGTCAGAGAATATGGAGGCCTGAGGCCGGAACAACGGTCCAAGTCCAGACGGATCAGCCGGCTTATGGATGAACCGGGCGAAGCATATCGAAGACCGGACGGCACGTGGACTCCGACAACGGGTATAAACTGGATACCTTTGTAACCTAGAGGACTCGCCCACAATATAAGGCGAGGCCCTGGGACGTAGAAAGACAGGTTCTATGTCGATAGCAAGAAGACTCGAGACGTCATAAGCCCGATTCGCCCCTTGTAATCGAGACCTTGTTTTCCCAATAGTAAGAAGGCAGGAGAAGGTTTTACCCTCAATAGAGGGGCCGAATCTGGGTAAACTCGCGTCTTTCATTTCCACCCTAACCCTTTCGAAACCTCGCTCAGTAGCAATGGCCTCACAATCTAGTTCTTAGAAGAGGATACTTGTCGTGAAAACCCCACGACAGTTGGCGCCCACCGTGGGGCCGGCTCGCGGAAGCGTCGTTTTTTTGAAAGGACCTTACCTAGGATCGAGAAGCTCGCGATCAGCCGGCTCAAGAGGAGCCGGCAAGGAAACTACTATAACCACAATACGTGGGGCCCAGACTTCGCCTTCATTGAATCGGGGTTTCGAGTTTCCTTCGTCGGGATCCATGTTTCATCGGTTTCGTAGGTGGAACCGGCCCGGATACAGAACATGAGTCAAATTCGGTTTCTGGAGAAGCCATGATCATACACTCTGATGGTGAATCCTCAGTTGGAAATAATGATGACCATGATGAGACAGGTTCTATCCACCAGCTTTTTGAAGATCGACTGGGAGGAGGCCTCGAACCGGATTTGCAAAGCCTGACGTATGCGGTTCATCATGCGACCGTTTACATGGCAGGACCAACACGGCCTACAGAACCCAGGTATGACGCAAGTGGAAATTTAATTACAAGTACAACTTCAGCTTCAAAACCGGTCCTAGGAGACATGGGCGTTTCAGGTTCTACGCCTATGGGGCCAAGGGCAGCTCCACTAACAGGACCCGTGCCGGCGAGCTCTGGGCCAGCGGAGCTAGTGATTAACTTGACAGAGCCTGCACCATATAACCCAAGGCCTGAATTGATAGTAACAATGGACTCGCTGAACGAGATGTTAACTACACCAATTACACCATAGAATTTGACGCAGCACAATGCGGAGATCGAAAGACTTCGACATGAATTGACTCGCGCCCGCCAGGAGATCGAAACAGAGGTAACATGTATAAATAGCGCTTGGACGTTTTGGTGGAAGCATCATGTTTGGAAAGAGAAGGAATTCATTTAAATTTCAGACAGAGGTAGTTGGCCTCGATACAGAACATGCGTCATCATACCCGGTTGAATAACGAATTTGGTATAGGCCTGGGACCAACCAATCTTCACAACTTGTTCTCGTCCCCGACTGGGACACCAGGTGCGCCAAACCCGGCTGCGCCGGTTCATCCAGTAACCCTACCAGGTTTCCCTATCCCGGCTCAACCGGTGCGTTTTCAACCACCCATCCAGCTGCACGGTAACCTAGTCCCTACTCCGGCCTATCAGCAGCCTCCGCCAGAAAGATTTCATACACCGCAAGGTCATTTCAACAATCCGATAGATAATACGAGACATAGAGTCGCAGAACTTGAACACAGAAATCTGGGTCATGTTCAGATTCCGGTTCAAAACCCAGTCTAGAATCCAGTTCCGACCGGGTCCCGCAGAATTGGAATTCAGTGTCTTGGACCTACGATTAGGAACAAAAGAATACCAGCTGACTTTAAAGGACCTCGCAGATTCGTAAACTATACCCCATACATGGAACCAACGGAATTAACTGATGCAGTGTGTGCATGATACCTAAGTCTGATGTTAAAAGGGCCTACAAAGTCCTGGTTAAAAAACTTGCCCGCAAATTCGATCAATAGCTGGCAAGAGCTGAAAGATCAGTTTATCAAAAAAAATCAAGGAACATGCAAACGTCCAACGACTATAACAGATATGGAAAATTGTGTTCAGAAGGAAGGGGAGTCTGCCCAACATTGGTCACGGTGTGTTGCGGAAGTTATTCATTTATCCGTCGGCCTCACATTCCAACGGTACGTATCAAGCGATACGTGAGCGATATGACCCATTGAAACATAAACTGGGACGTATCAAGCGGTACGAGAGAAACTGCAGATTTGACCCATTGAAACATAAGCTGGGACGTATCAAGCGGTACGTGAGCGATATGAGTGAGCTGATGGATGCTATGACCAAGTATGCAGAATCGGACAAAACAAAGGATGCGGATTCAGAAGATGAGAAGTCCACAAAAGGGAAGAAAACTGGGACTAAGGGTAACCAGAACCCGAATCAGGGTAACGGAAATTCCCAGAACCAGAATAATAACAAGCGCAAGAACGGGGAAGACACCTCAGATTTGGTGGCCAATACAAATACAGGTTATAGGAACCAACGTCAGGGTAATAACTTCAGAGGAAATCAAAAATTTCGACCAAACAGTTTTGCGCTGGCACAACAGGCTTTAAAGTGACCATGCCCTAGTCACAACAAAATTGGAAAGGTAGCAAATCATTCTTGGGAAAATTGCTTCATAATGCAGGGCTTCAGACCTAGTGGAAACAATAACTATGGACCAAGAAACAATGGATGTGGCAACCTAGGTAACATGGGAGGTGGTCATCCGGAAACCGGAAATTCCGGACCTGGAAATCATAATCCGGGTCATCATGGTCAGGGTAACCAAGGAACTAACCCGGGTAGCAGTCATCAGGGAGGAAATTACGGATTTCAAACCAATCCGAAGCAATTGAGTTCTGGTAAGTATCACGTATTTACCACTAGTTCACGCAGGAGAGAGAGAAAGGTGCAGAAGCGCGCGGTAAATGCAGTAGCTCCTGCGGTTCCTAGGTGGTTGAATTAGTTAGAGCAGCCCATAACCTGGAGTCGAGCAGATCATCCTCCATGAGTTGATAACCCAGGAAGTGTGGCTTTGGTTGTGGCTCCGCAAGTTGGAGGATATAAGTTAGACAAGGTGTTGATGGATGGAGGAAGCATCATAAATATACTTTATTATGATACCTTCAAAAAGATGAACCTGCAAGAAAAACAACTTCAACCATCATCAACCGTATTCCATGGAATTGTCCCTGGTAAGTCCGGCAGCCTATAGGAAAAGTATATCTTGAAGTTTCTTTTGGAGTGTTTGAAAATTACAGGACAGAGATGCTGCCATTTTAAGTTGCCAAGTTCAAAAGTCCGTATCATGCTCTATTTGGGAGGCTGGATTATGCCAAGTTTATGGCAAGACCCTATTATGTGTACCTTAAACTGAAGATGCCAGGTCCTCATGGAAATATTACCATTAATGGATACAGAGACATAGCTCTAGAGTGTGAGGAAGGTGATGAAACTTACGCACAATCAGCTTTTGCGGATGAGGAATTGAAGTTATATAAATTACAAGTCGACCCGGAGGATATGACCTCGCTCAAGAAACCGTCAGCACAGTCTAAATTGAAGTTTAAATATGCTCAAGATACTAAACTGGTGGATTTCACCCCCGTCGACTCATCTAAGCATTTCAGCGTGGGGGCTCATATGAATGATAAATGGGAAAGCGCGGTCATCAAGTTGCTCCGTGAGAATTGGGACATCTTTGCATGGAAATCTTCTGACATGCCATGTGTTCCAAGGAAACTTACTGAGCACAGTTTAAATGTGGATCCTAACCTGAAACTGATTTGTTAGCTCCTCCGCCGTTTCAATGACAAGATAAGAAAAACAATTGGAGGGGAAATAGCTAGACTCCTAGCAGATGGTTTTATAGTGGAAGTATTGCATCCAAAGTGGTTAGTCAATCTAGTTCTCGTCCTAAAGAAAAACGGGACCTGGAGAATGTGCATAGACTACACAGACCTGAACAAATCATCTCTTAAAGATCTGTTTGCTTTAACCCGGATTGATCAGATTATAGACTCTACGGTTGGTTGCGAACTGCTATGTTTCTTGGACGCTTATTCAGGTTATCATCATATCAAAATGAAAGAAGGGGATCAAGAGAAGACCTTGTTCATTACACCCTTTGGAGCATTTTATTATACGTCAATGCCTTTCGAACTAAAAAAATACAGGAGCAACTTATCAGAGATGCATCCGTAATTGTTTGGAGAAACAAATCTGGTGAAACATACACGCTTACGTGGATGACATAGTTGTCAAGTCTCAAAAAAGTGATACCCCGATCTCAGACTTAGAAGAAACATTTGCCAGTTTACACAAATACTAGATGAAGCTAAACCCGACAAAATATATTTTCGGAGTACAAGCTGGAAAATTGTTGGGTTTTATTATTTCAGAAAGGGGAATCGAAGTAAACCCGGAAAAAATTCAAGCTATACATAACCTGAAAAAACCGGTTTGTCTGAAGGATGTCCAGAAATTGATAGGTTGTGTGGCTGCCTTGAGCCGGGGCATAAGCAGACTCGGTGAAAAAGCTATACCCTTGTACCGGCTCTTGAAGAAAACTGACAATTTCGCATGGAATCAAGAAGCGGATGATCCACTGAAAGCCCTGAAAAAGTGTCTTTCCAACGCACCTGTACTAGTTGCACCTGAGAAAAAAGAGGCTATGTTATTATATATTGTTGCCAACAATAGAGTTGTGACTGCAGTCGTGGTTGTGGAAAGGAAGCTGGAAGGAAAAGAGGGTCTCGTGCAACGGCCGGTTTATTACGTAAGCGAGGTCTTGACAGAATCAAAGCAACGATACCCGCATTGGCAGAAACTAGTTTTTGGAGTGTTTATGGCTAGTCGTAAGCTGAAACACTATTTTCAGGAACACCCTATCACAATGGTTAGTTCAACACCGTTATATGATATTATTCAAAATATAGAAGCAACCGGGCGAGTTGCGAAGTGGGCCATCGAGATGGGTCCATATCACATCAAATATGAGCCAAGAACTGCAATCAAATCTTGAGCCCTTGTAGAATTTGTAAATGACTGGATACAGTTACAGGTTCCGCTAGATAAGCCAAATACTAAGTATTGGACCATGCATTTTGATGGGTCCAGACAACTGGAAGGATTAGGAGCCGGTGTAGTCTTGACGTCTCCAAGAGGTGATAAATTTCGATATGTCTTACAAATTTCATTCAAATGCACTAATAATGCAGCAGAGTATGAGGCTTTACTGCATGGGCTTCGAATCGCAAAGGAAATGAGCATAACCAGGATTCGTTGCCTGGAAGACTCAGACCTTGTTTCTCAACAAGTTACAAGAACCTGTGATTCTAAAGACCCAGTTATGGCAGCTTATAGACGAGCAGTTACCCAGCTAGCAGAACACTTTCAGGAATATCAAGTTGATCATATTGATCGACATCTTAATGAAGCAGCTGATGCACTGTCTCGTCCAGGTTCTCAGAAAAAAAAGGTTCCACCCAATGTATTTTTGGATGAGATTCACAGCCCGTCAGTCAAGGTTCCCACAGAAGAAGACCTGGCAAATCCGGATCCTGAATGAGAATTGGCAGCTGCTCTTCACATACCAGAGTGGAATGAACCATATCTGTCTTTTCTCACGAGAGGTGAACTCCTGCAGGAAGAGGTTATTGCTTGTCGGGGTATCGGACGATCCAAGTCATACACAATCATTAATGGTGAGCTATATAAACGAAGTGCAATCGGAATTTTTCAGCGATGTGTCTCTCTGGAAGAAGGGTGTCAGATTTTCAACGAGATCCACTCAGAAGATCGCGGTCATCATGTAAGTTCCAGGTCTTTGGTCAATAAAGTTTTCAGACATGGATTTTTCTGGCTAACCGCAAATGCTGATGTTGAGCGAATAGTACGAACATGTGAAGGGTGTCAGAAGTACGCAAGGCATCATATGCCAGCTCAGGATTTGCGCATGATCCCAATAACTTGGCCCTTCGTAGTTTGGGGACTAGACATGGTGGGACCTTTCAAAAAGTTGTCTGACAAAACGACTCACTTATTGGTTACAGTTGAAAAATTTACAAAATGGGTGGAAGCAGAACCAATTAGTAAATGTGACACGGTTATTGCAGTAAAGTTTTTGAAAAAACTGATTTTCAGATTTGGTTACCCACATAGCATCAGCACAGACAATGGGACAAATTTGTCAGAGGGAGCAATACAAAAGTTATGTGAACAAAATCATATAAGACTTGACCTTGCTTCGGTAGCACATCCACAGTCTAATGGACAGGCAGAGCAAGCTATTCAAGAGTTGCTAAAAGGTATCAAACCTAGACTTCAAGTCCCATTGGAAAGAACTTCAGGTTGCTGGGTTGAAGAATTACCTGCTGTTTTGTGGAGCATAAAAACTACCCCAAACAGGTCAACAAGTTATACACCATTTTTTCTGGTTTACAGAGTTGAGGCAGTTTTACCAAGTGCAATATGTCACGATTCACCAAAAGTAACTGCCTATGTGGAAACCCAAAATGAGATAGCTTGTCAAGACTCGCTCGATGCTTTGGAAGAAGCGCGTGAACTTGCAGCATCCAGGTCAGCCATATACCAGCAGAACTTGTGCTGCTATCATAGCCGCAGGGTTAAAACTCGAAGCTTTCAGGAAGGGGACTTAGTGTTACGCCTGATTCAGAAAAGGATGAGATGCACAAGCTAAGTCCACCATGGGAAGGACCATTTGTGGTTAGCAAGAAACTACACAATGGGTCATATTACCTCATTTATATGTGTGACGATGATAAATAACGAACATCTGAGGAAGAAACTGGAAGGCCTTGGAACATAGCCCAGTTGAGGCCATATTATACATAAGATCATTGTAATCACTATGTTATCATTGAAATAAAAAAGGGCAGACCTGGAATATCCAAGTTATTGGGATTTGTTTGACAAATTTATCATTGTCACAGAGAATTAAGTTCTCTTATATGATTACTTGGGGGCTTATGCTAGAGCACAATTTATATTTCAAGAATCTAGCATATGCCAAATTATATTGGTTATACTTGCCTGCCAGTCAGTGGTTACACGCATTTTTTATGACCTAGATGTTTAACCTGGGCGAGTCAAGCATACTATAACCCGGCAAAGCAGGGTTATCATGACTCTGAACTCGCTAGAGTTTAAAACATTAGAATAAGTCATGTGATAAACCGGCTGAGCTAGATAGCAAAGATAAACCAAAAAAGACAAAAGAAAGATTTGTTTCAGAACAAAGATGTTCAAATTCTCCAATAAAGATAGCACAATTTTTTTTGCATAAGCTAGAAAGAAAACCGAGTTATTACATACCAAAAGTATCATCAGTGTACATACGCACTTTCAAAAAATAGAGCTAGAAATAAATCAGTTTATCTAGCATATTACAAACCCATCAGGGCTAAATTATTTTCAAACTAACCAATGTTTATTTGAATTACACAACATATTTTCCCTTCTGTTTTGCAGATTCTAAACCGGCTCCAGAATCTGGGTCTTGTGTCTCTGGGTGCTCTTCACCATCACCTTGAATATTTTCTGGTTCTTGAAGTTCAGCTCCGGAAACATATTTCCACTCCAGCTGAGCCAAAGCGTTATTTGTGTTATCCGCTTCATACAAGGGACGTGGTGGAGCAGTAACTAAAAGAGTGGTAGACTGTGGCGCACCAGAGGATGAAGCTACAGAAAGCCGACTCTTCCACGGAATCTGACGAACATCAGTTATAACCTGAGGACTGAAAGCCGGCTTGCGATCACCTGAGGGGAGATAACCAGGACAAAGATCCTTCAACTTTAATTTCTACGCAATAGAGAAAGCTTGGAACCGGCAGTCTTTCTCGATCTTGGCAAAGTCTTTCCTCTCGAACTTAGTCCTATCAGCTCGGTACTCAGAAAAACCTCCAACCAGGAGATCCGGATTCAGCTCCGGGTGATTCGCCTTGGCCAGGAATATGACTTTGATCGCTCCACGACGGCAGGCTGAGATTATGTGCTCTTCAATTCATTGTGGAACATGAGTTAGTTCCAGAATCATGTAATGGAGTTTCATAGGGGCATTATCCCAATTTCTGATTGCCTTGATGCATATACCTCCCCCAACATATAGTTGCCGGATCAAGGTGAATAGGGCCTTCAATTTCAGTTCTGGAAGCTGGAGGTTATTCCCGTGCAGTCTACCTGAAAATTACAAGAGTGCATCGCTCAGAAACCGGATTATTATGAGGAAATACAGAGATCATGAACCGGAAGAAAATCATAGATAATGCACTACACAAGGAGCAAACTTACCAAAAACACTGCAAGTGATATCACCTAGCAGGTCCTTGATACGTCAGAAACGTATCCCTAATTTCCGATGTTCCATGTTGTTTTCATGCCATATGCTACATGTTTTCCTTACACTTTATGCCCTTTTTATCGATTTCCCGGGACCAACCTATTGACAAGATGCCATAGATCCAGTTCATGTTTTCTGCTGTTTGAAGTTTCATAAAAGTTGTTCTGGAAATATTCTCGGAATTGCACGATTCAAAAGCCAAAATTCTTAGAAGTCCCGGAGGGTCAAGGAAGTCCCGAAGAGACCCGGAGGGGGGCCACATCGTGGTCACACCATAGGGTGGCGTGGGTCCCCCTAGCCATGCCACTAGGTGGTGTGGGCCCCCTGGCCACCCACCAACATCGCCCTTTCGCCTATATATGCCCCCCCGATGCATAAACCCTAAAGGAATCAACCTTTTCCACCAAAAACATATGTAGCTCCGCCGCCGCCGACGACAAGTTTTGGGGGACAGAAATCTCTGTTCCGACACCCTGCCGGGACAGGGAAGTGCCCCCGAAGCCATCTCCATCGACTCCACCGCCATCTTCATCGCCGTTGTTGTCTCCTATGATGAGGAAGGAGTAGTTCTTCCTCGGGGCTGAGGGTTCTACCGGTAGCTATGTTTTTCATCTATCTCTCCCATGGTGTGATCTTTATGTGATCGTGAGGTTTGTAATCTAGTTCAATTAGTAGCTTCTACTCTTCATCTGTTATGCTACTCGAGTGGTTTTGTTATGAGATCTTCGTAAACACTTTGATCACGGTGTAAAGGTGAAAGTGTGTGCACTATGTGGTTTAGCATGATATTTATATCTTGTGTTGGATGATGTCCCTATGAAATTGTGGTGTTTGTCTAGTACCTTCTAGGGCGCTCATAGTGACAGCATGGGGTTAACTAGACATGGGAATGCGACTTTGAGGAGTGCTTTTTGCAGCCCTACACAATGAATTAGTGTTTGTTATTCGACCGGAGAGTGGTTCGGAGTAGCATAGTGAAGAGAGATATTTATGCATTCACTTATGTTATCATTGTTGAGAGTTTCCACTAGTGAAAGTATGATCCCTAGGCCTTGTTTCTAAGCATTGAAATACCATTTACATTCAGTTCTGCTACATGTTTGCTTGCTTCCATTTTTATTTCAGATTGCTATTATCAATTATAACCATCCATATTACGTGTATTTAAATATCTCTTCACCGAACTAGTGCACCTATACAACTTACAATTGTAGTAGGCGTGTTGGGGACACAAGAGACTTCTTGTATCGTAATTGCAGGGTTGCTTGAGAGGGATACCTTTGACCTTTTCCTCCCTGAGTTCGAGAAACCTTGGGTAATCCACTTAAGGGAAACTTGGTGCTGTTCTACAAACCTCTGCACTTGGAGGCCCAACACTGTCTACCAGAATAGAAGCGTGCATAGACATCAAGCTCTTTTCTGTGAGTGTTCGAAGCTATTTCCTTTAGATTCTGCAATTATATCTTTTTATTTCTTGTTTTTATTTTCACTAGTTAGGCATATTTTTACTTGTTCCTTGTTTTTAGTTTTACAACTTAAGATTAATGGAAAACAACAAAAATATGAGACAGCTTAATAATCTTTATCTTGAGTTAGGACATGAAGTGTTTCAAGAGAAAATTAAAAAAAACCTATGGAGCTTTATTTGCATGTTAGTAGCAATGTTATTAGTATAAATTCTTTGAACACCATTATTTCTAATGCTATGAAAAAATCTAAGTTTAGGGAAGCTGGTTTTGATGAATATGATATTTTTAGTCCCCCAACCATAGAGGAACAAAATTTCTTTGATGATACTTTGCCTCCAATATATGATGATTACAATGATGAATATGTTATTTTCAGTCCACCTACCATTGAGGAGAGAACTAGTTATGATTACAATATGCCTCCTCTATTTGATGATTATGGTGATGAGAATTACAATGATAGCTATTTTGTTGAATTTGCTACCACTGCTATTAATAAGAATGACTATGTTTATTTGGAGAGTAATAATTCTTTTATGCATGTGGCCACTGATAAGAATGTTTTATGTGATAGTTATATTGTTAATTTCATTCATGATGCTACTGAAAGTTATTACGAGAGAGGGAAACATAATTTTATGCATCTCAACAGTATCAAGTTTCCCCTCTTTATGTTGAAAGTTTTGAATTTGCGCTTGTTTTGCTTTCATATGCTAGCCACTCTATGCTTTATTGACTTGTTCTTCTACAAGATTCTTTTTCATAGGAAGTGGGTTAGATTTAAACTTGTTTTATATTTTCTTCTTGATGCTCTTTTTTTCTTCAATTCATATTTCTCATGTGAGCATCTTCTCAAATTATCATGCGTAGCTAAAAGTCTTTAAAGAAAAGCACTTCTTGGGAGATAACCCATGTTTTTATTTTTTCTTTGTTTTTATCTGTTTTGTTTGAGTTAAGGGGTTGTATACTTCTGTATCAACATAATTGTATCTTTATTCTCATGTTTTAGTTGTTCCAAGTGAAGTTTCTGACGAAAGTTGGAGTTGGTTTTAGATTTCTGCGCAGAAAACAGATTTCTGCTGTGCACCGTAAAAAATCGCTTAAAATCGAGAATGATCAGAATGGACTGAAATTTTTTGTGTTTATTCCCCTGCTAATTCCGAAACTTTTGTGTTCTTTAAGTTTTTTCGATCTGAGCAACTTAAGTGCCCCGAAAAAATTCTTTTTTACATACTGTTCTGATTTTGACAGATTCTCCCATTTTTCTTGCATTTGCTCTTTTATGATGTCAAGTGGATTTATTTGGTTCACGAAACATCAGTGGTTGTAGATAATGTTTGAAAGTATCAATATCAGTTGTTCCCATACAGAACCCATGGATTTTTGTTTGTTGCACTAACCCTCTAATGCGAATTACTCTTTGAGTGTGGTGTGAAGGAAATTTTCAAGGGTCAAGAGAAGAGGGTGATATATGTGATCAAGAAGAGTGCAAGGTCAAATCTTGGGGATGCCCCCGTGGTTCATCCAAGAAAATTTTAAGAAGACTCAAGCATCTAAGTTTGGAGATGCCCAAGGCATCCCCTTCTTCATCAACAATTTATCAGGTCACTTCTAGTGAAACTATATTTTTATTCGGTCACATCATATGAATTTTACTTGGAGCGTCAGTTATTTTTTGCTTTCAGTTTGTTTAGTTTTCTTTGCTGTAGTTTATGGCTGGAACCTATCATACTTGTGTGGAAGAGAGACACGCTCCGTTTTCATTTCTTAGAACACTCTAGTTTTCACTTATATTGTCCTGTGAGTGTTCACCTTTTGCTAGTACTGCTTTTAGCCCTTGTTTTCATGCATCTCTTTTTCAGAGCTGTTAATTTTAGTAGATTTGTGATAGTAATCTCTTGTTTCATTGCTATATCTCTTGGAGAGTTTTTTTTATTTGTTGTTTGGTAGAAAATGCTACGTGTGGTAGATGGTATAACGAAAAAGCTTGCATATTCTTGTAGATCATTAAACTGTTTCACTTGATTATTTGTTGTTGTTTTGAGGTATTAATTTTCTTAATGGTAAAATTGCTGGTTTAGTAGAGTAAAAACAATTAATGGTTGGTCTAGAAGCTTGAAACTATGCCACACTCAAATAACCAGTTGATAGGATAATGGTATATGACTTCCTTTGCTGATAGCAATCGTAATGGATTTTTGTTACACGCTACGGTCGGGGTAGCTAACAGTGACTTGTCACTGCCACGGAACCTCTTGGAGTGATTTTCATTATTCCTTGTGATATCATGATTTTATCTTTTAACTTGTGAGTTCTATGTTGTCGTTTTCTGGCACTTCCACCATCCATATTTGCTAGCCTCTTCGGTACTATGCATTGCTCATTCTCACATTGAGAGTTGGTGCAAACTCCACCAGTACATCCAAACCCCGTGGGAGAACTTTGTTCTTCTACACATAAGCCAAAATTTATCTTCCTCAAAACAGCCAGCATACCTACCCACCATGGCATTTCCATAGCCACTCCGAGATATATTTCCATACAACATCCATCATCATTATTTTACTTGTCATGCTTCATTGTTATTTTGCATACTGCTACACTGGAAGGAGCAATTAGTTTTATACATCAGAGATATTTCAGTTTGAGTTATGAGTACTAAAAGTGTGTTGATTCATTGTAAAATAGAGTGTTGCCCCTACTAGTGAGGTTATATATCAAAAAAAAAAGAGAAAAGGTCCAATAGAAAAAAAGGGGCAAAATAGACAAAAATAAAGAGAGAGGGGGCAACACTACTATTATTTATTCCACACTTGTGCTTTGTTTAGCATCATTACTTTAGTTTGGAGAGAGTTTTCATATTATGACTTGCATAACTATGTGGGGAACTTACATTATAGAACTTGGCTTGTATATTCCAATGATGAGCCTCCTCAAAAGAGCTCTAGGTCTTCGTGAGCAATCAGGTTGGATGCACCCCCCACTAGTTCTATTGGAGAGCTTTCATACACTTATAAATCTATGTGCATCCGATGTGTGGAAATCACTACTCCTTGTGTGACTTCGATTATAAGACTTACTCTTGTCTAATGATCACTTTTAGTTGTGTGAGACTTTCTTCCATTGACCATCCAAACCCCCCATAATGTTCTTTTAGCCATAACATCCTAGTGCCAGGAACCAATACAGAACGCTTGCTTGTTTTGAGTGCACAATTATTTGAATGATTTTTATGTGCATATTTTTGTCACTTGACTTGATCCTAACATGAGTTGTTGTGAGAGTTTGATGCCTTGGATGATTATATTGTTGTTCTTGAATCTTAAATCATCTTTAATATACTTTGCACAGTGGATTGTCTTTTAGTATTGATTCATTGAAAGGTTTTACTTTGTTATTCATAATGGTTTATACATTACTCTTTGATATTGATACGTCGAAAACGTATCTCCTTTTACGAACACTTTTCTTATTGTTTTCCTCTAAACTTGTGTGTTTTGGATACAACTAACACGGACTAACGCTGTTTTCAGCAGAATTACTTTGGTGTCACGTTTTTATGCAGAAAAATCAACTTTCAGGAAAATGCCAAGAAAAGAGCCCATTGATGTTTTCACCCCTGAAGACCCCAGGAGCCAGAAGGGGGCCAGGAGAGGTGCCACATGGTGGCCACACCCCCCAGGCGCGGGTCCCCTGGCCATGCCAGCATAGGGTGTTGGCCCCCTAGGACTCCCCTTTCGAGTACAAGTAGCCTCCAACCCTAAAGCCCGAGGGGGTTTGTCATATTCCACAGAAACACAACAGAGCGCCGCCGCAGTCCCGAACCTCGATTCGGGGATCAGAAGTTCCTGTTCTGGCGCCCTGCCAGGACGGGAAGTGGAGGAGACCATCGCCATCGTCATCACCAACGCCTCTCCATCGACCATCCATGTTTCCCCCATCCATGTGTGAGTAATTCCCCGTTGTAGGTTGAAGGGGATGGTAGGGATTGGATGATATCGTTCATGTAATAATGTCGTGATTGTTAGGGCATAGTGCCTAATGTCCTCTATTAGTGCTATTGACATTGTTGCAACTTGTTATGCTTAATGCTTGCCACTTTGGTCCCGAGTGCCATGATCTCAGATCTGAACATGTTGTTGAATCACGATGATAATTATTGTTTCTTGATCATACATGCAAGTTGTTTACGCATATTGTTGTCCGGAACCCGAGGACCCGAAGTGACAGAAATTGGGACAACCGGAGGGGATGGCTGCGATGTGAGGATCACATGTGTTCACGGAGTGTTAATTCTTTGCTCCGGTGTTCTATTAAAAGGAACACCTTAATTACTAGTAGTTCCATTGAGGCCCCGCTGAAAATGGGCTGGTAGGACAAAAGATGTTGTGCAAGTTCTCATTGCGAGCATGTACGACTATTTACGGAACACATGCCTATGGTTACTTAGTGCTTGGATGCTTTATCTTATTTATCTGCAATGCCCCTGACATGATCATTATTAGAACTTTCTTATCCATGCAACGCCCGTTCATCCATCCCTATGCCTAAAGTATTTAATCCCGTTATTTACTTCAAACACTACTTCTGCTGTTTTCCTCTCACTGCTGCTATTATTTCACTACTGCTGCTACTATAAAACTGTTACTACTGATAAACCACTGCGAACAAAAGTACTTTCAGGTGCAGGTGAATTGAAAACTCACTTGTTAAGGCCCACAAATATTCTTTGGCTCCCCTTGTGTCGAATCAATAAATTTGGGTTTTACTTCCCTCGAAGACTGTTCGATCCCCTATAGTTGTGGGTCATCAGATATCAACTATAAACCACATCCTTTTTTTTCATTTGATCCTAGTTTACATGTTTTACATTACTATGATGATCAAGTTTATGTTGGTAGCATGTCACCTCAGAAATTATGTGTTTTTATCGTTTACCTACTCGAGGACGAGTAGGAACTAAGCTTGGGGATGTTGATACGTCATAAACGTATCCTTAATTTCTGATGTTCCTTTTGTTTTCATGCCATATTCTACATGTTTTCCTTACACTTTATTCCCTTTTTATCAATTTCCCGGGACTAACCTATTGACAAGATGGCATAGAGTCAGTTCTTGTTTTCTGCTGTTTTTTGTTTCAGAAAAGTTGTTCTGGAAATATTCTCGGAATTGGACGATTCAAAAGCCAGAAGTCTTAGAAGTCCCGGAGGGTCAAGGAAGTCCCAAAGAGACCCGTAGGGGGGCCACTGGGTGGCCACACCATAGGGTGGCGCGGGTCCCCATGGCCGCGCCACCAGGTGGTGTGGGCCCCCTGGCCACCCACCAACATCGCCCTTTCGCCTATATATGCCCCCCGATGCATAAATCCTAAAGGAATCAGACTTTTTCACCAAGAACATTCGTAGATCTGTCGGCACCGACGACAAGTTTCGGGGGACAAAAATCTCTGTTCCGGCACCCTACCGGGACGGGGAAGTGCCCCTGGAGCCATCTCCATCGACTCCACCGCCATCTTCATCGCTGTTGCTGTCTCCTATGACGAGGAGGGAGTAGTTCTTCCTCGGGGCTGAGGGTTCTACCGGTAGCTATGTGTTTCATCTCTCTCTCCCATGGTGTGATCTTTATGTGATCGTGAGCTTTGTAATGTAGTTAAGTTAGTATATGTTACTCTTCATCTGTTATGCTACTCGAGTGGTTTTGTTATGAGATCTCCGTAAACACTTTGATCACGGTCTAAAGGTGATAGTGTGTGTACCATGTGGTTTAGCATGATATTTATATCTTGCGTTGGATGATGTCCCTATGAAATTGTGGTGTTTGTCTAGTACCTTCTAGGGCGCTCATAGTGACAGCATGGGGTTAACTAGACATGGGAATGCGACTTTGAGGAGTGCTTTTTGCAGCCCTACGCAATGAATTGGTGTTTGTTATTCGATCGGAGAGTAGTTCGGAGTAGCATAGTGAAGAGAGATATTTATGCATTCAATTATGTTATCATTGTTGAGAGTGTCCACTAGTGAAAGTATGATCCCTAGGCCTTGTTTCTAAGCATTGAAATACCGTTTACATTCAGTTCCGCTACATGTTTGCTTGCTGCCATTTTTATTTCAGATTGCTATTATCACTTATAACCATCCATATTACTTTTATTTCACTCTCTCTTCGCTGAACTAGTGCACCTATACAACTAACAATTGTATGAGGCGTGTTGGGGACACAATAGACTTCTTGTATCGTAATTGCATGGTTGCTTGAGTGGGATGCCTTTGACCTCTTCCTTCCTGAGTTCGATAAACCTTGGGTAATCCACTTAAGGGAAACTTGCTGCTGTTCTACAAACCTCTGCACTTGGAGGCCCAACATTGTCTATAAGAATAGAAGTGTACATAGACATCAGTCCTTAACCTTAGCAAATTTTATTCTGGTTTCTTCCAGCTCCTTCTCAGCAGTTTCTACCCTCTCAATAAGGGTTTTCTCCCGGTTCTCAAAATCTTGCTGAAGAACATACAAGGTTTTGGCAGCTTCTTCAATGTGCTTTTCTAGCTCATGCTGCAAATTTCTCGCCTCTTCAGTTTTCTGGGCCTCTTGTGCCAACAAGTTTTTCAAGTTTGAAATTTCTTTCTGATAGGAAGATTTGAGACACTGAAAAATGATAACCACAGAAGAATACGGGTTACAGACAGTTCAAGTTATCAGATCAATAAGTTGAAAAAAATCGGGTTTCCACAGGAGGACAACCCGGACCTTGGGGGCTACGATGATTTTTAGCCTACTAAAGGGATGGAATATTTACAAAGTCCCGAGTAGCTGCAGGCTCGCAACCCGGCACTTGGGGGCTACAACATTTCAGGTTAAACAAGTTTACTGGTTAAAAAGTTAAGACAAGTCCCGGTTCACAATTAATTTGTAAACCAGCACTTGGGGGCTACGATTCAAGTTCAAAAGTATAACAAGGAAATCTTCTAGTTTATTCTACAAATATAAACCGGAAGATTGAGGGATAAATGTTAAATCTATCAAGGTTACCTCATATCTTTTCTTCAGAAAGTCAATAATTCCATCTGCACGACGTCAGTTCTCAGAAAGCTCCTGAACTAGAACATCAAAAATTTGGCCTTCAAGATTCATGTTGGAAGGAATTGTTTTTTCCTACGAAGATGGTTTCAAATCTTTTATAACCTCGGATAGCACAGTCGAGGTCCCAACAGTTTTCACAGTTTCAGAACCGGTAATCTCCACATCCGGATCTGAGACATCCATGTCCTCAACCGGAGGATCATTATCAGTCTTATTATCAGCCGGATTCACCTCTAAGTCAGCAGCTTGTGCAGAATTATCAATAGGACCCGGCGATTGAGCAGCCGGTTCATCTTGGTTCTCTTCAACAGCTTTTTCCTCCAAGTTAGCTGCTAGAGCAGCGGCTGAAATTGGAGTAACTTTTATCACAGCTTGAGCCCTGTAACAAGAGAAAGGTCATAAACCGGATTGGGAAAAATTGTTTACAGTTATGATTAAAAAACTGAAGAGTTTGCTTACCCAGAATTGATGGAAATTTCACTGGCCCCGCTGTAGTGGGACGAACCGGAGTTGGGGGAATCTGTATGAAAAGTGTGACTCAACTCAGGCCGGATTTTCCTTACCAAAGGATGTGAATCGGTAGGAGAAACTCGAGCCTTGGAAACCCGGTGGGAAGGAGTTTTCTCAGGCAAACATGCTTGTAAATCACTCGAACCAGAATTTCAGGTTCTGCTTCTTTTGCTGGTATCCTCGTCATCCTACATTTTCTTCATATGTGAGGACGGGGTCAAAGGTGTTTTGAACAATCTAGAAAAAGGCACCTTTGCGACAGCTTGCCGGCTTCTCTTGTTGGTCACATGGGAATCTTTATCAACTACAACATTAGAGCCAGTGATGGGAGTAGTGGGGTTGAGATCCGGAATAACTTGATCCGGCGCCTCTTGGGACGCTCCCCCTGTCCTAAATCGGCGCCTTCTTGCTCAGTCGGCTCTTCCTGCGAGTAACTAGCATGGGAAAATTGGTTATGCAAGTGACCAAGAGAGTAAAATTTAGAAACCTCATCCTCTTCGTCACTTTGCTCGTCATATTCATCTTCGTCCGGAGGGAAAGTAGGTTCTTGATACGTCTCCAACGTATCTATAATTTCTGATGCTCTATGATAATATTATGCCAATGGCTACATGTTTTCTCCCTTCTTTAAGTCATTTTTACATGTTTTCCGAGACTAACCTATTAACAAGATGCCAAGTGTCAGTTCCCTGATTTCTGCTGTTTTTGGTTTCAGAAAAGTTGTCCTAGAAATATTCTCGGAATTGGACCCCACAAATCCCGAAGTGCCTATTTTCCCCGTAAGCATCCAGAAGACCCAAGAGGAGACGAAGAGGGGCATCAGGGGGCCCACACCATGGGGTGGCACGCCCCCCTTGGCCGCGCTAGGGGGTGGTGTGGGGCCCTTAGGGCTCCATCGCCTCTGCCCTTTCGTCTATTTATTCCCCCCGGATGGAAAACCCTAGACACGTGATCAAAAATCCCCGAAAAGTTCTACAGCCGCCGTCACCGTCAAACCTAGATCGGGAGGGGGGTCTGAAGTTGTCTCCGGCACCCTGCCGGAGAGGAGATCATCACCGGAGGCCTCTCCATCACCATGCCTGCCTCCGGAGTGATACATGAGTAGTTAATCCTTGGACTACGGGTCCATAGCAGTAGCTAGATGGTTGTCTTCTCCTCTTATGCATCCATGTTTAGATCTCGTGAGCTGCCTAACATGATCGAGATTGATCTTATGTAATTCTTTGTGCTGTGTTTGCTGGGATTCGATGAATATTGAACTTATGCAAAGTTGATAATAGTCTTTATTGCATATGTTATTTGTGATCTTGCATGCTTTCCGTTGCTAGTGGTTTCTCTCGCCAAGTAGTTGCTAGTGACTCCAAGAGGGAGTATTTATGCTCGATAGCGGGTTCATGCCTCCTTTTCGCCTTGCTCGAGTGACAGAAACGTGAAGGGGGAGGATGTGATGTTGCCTGCCACTAGGGAGAAAACAGCGGTGAGAGTGCCTGCGTGCATAATCATTGCTTACATTACACACTTTGTTTAATGCAGTTATCTGTTGCTTGCAACTTAATACCTAAGGGGGTTCGGATGATAACCTGAGGGTGGATTATTAGTCATAGATGCGGTTGGATTACGGTCTATGTATATTGTTGTAATGCCCGCACTAAATATCATAGTAGTCTTCAAGTCATGAATGTGCACTACGGTGCAACATCTATTTTTCAATTGCCTAGCTGTAATTTGTTCACCCAGCATGCTATCTTTTATGGAGAGACACCACTAGTGAACGTATGAACCCCGGTCCATTTTCCTACACTGTTAAAACAAACCACCACAATTTCCTGCTTTCTTTACTTACTGCAAGCATACATTATTTTCCACACTATACGTCTAATCTTTGTTTTCAGCAAGACCGGTGAGATTGACAACCTCACTGTACCGTTGGGACAAAGTATTTTGGTTGTGTTGTGTGCAGGTTCCACGTTGTTGCTGACACCGGTGAGCCATCACCATCGTCAGTGGCATCAACCTTCCGAAGGTCCTCTTTCTCCTACTAGATTGATAACCTTGGTTCTTAACTAAGAGGAAAACTCCTACCATTGTGCTCATCACACCCTCCTCTTGGGGTATCCCAACGAGTGCAAGATCTGCACCATCAGTTCTTCGGTGGTAACCCAGAAAGCATCCGAAAGCTGTAAACCGGAAATACTTCGGATTAGCTTTGCTGATACTTCAGTTCATAAGAGTAAAGAATAGTTCTTGAAAATATAAAATTACAGGAGGAGCCGGGTTAGAAGAGGAGAATGTTGCGAGCCCAACATCAAGGAGCCTATACTTCTTCAATCCCACAAGATCTTTTAACCTAGCCACTAAATCAGTTTTGGAGACATGGGTTGGGGAATATCTCTCGGAATTTGATAAACCGGAATCCTGGTACAGTAGCTGTTTCCTAATGCTGAGAGGTGGAATGCGCCAGCTTACCCAAGTTTGGGTTAAGTCTAAGCCGGTTAACCCGTGAACTATCAGGGAGGTTACACGTTTGATAAGTGGCTTGACCTTAACTCTATCAACCGACATAGCATAGGAGTTCATTTAGCTCGTGTAAACGAGACGCTTAGGACGATAACCCGGCAAAGTCGGCTCATCAGCAGGGGAAGTATTTTTGCAATAAAAATGATTTTTTCCAGAGTTTCGGGTGGCTATCTAACGGGATACCCGGATAAGCTATATCCTTTCATCTCTGGAAAGAAACACCACCACAGTGGATCAGGTCACCCCCGGATACTTTCGGATGTTTGTTACAGTAGAAATATTCAAGGAAAAGATCTAGATTGGGTTCTACTTGAAGATAGTCCTCGCAAAGAACAACGAAATTGCTGGCATTAAGGATAGAGTTTGGGGGGAGATCCTAAAGGTGAAGGTTGTAATACTCTAAGAGTCGGTGAAAGAAATGAGACCCGGGTGGATGAAACCCACAAAGAATATGGGCCTCGAAGATTATTACCTCACCCGGCCCAGGCTCAGGCCGGATCTCGTTTCCAGGAGCACGCCAGGAGATATCTCCTAGAAGTAAGCCGGAATCTTCCATCTCCCGGAGCTGGGCTTGAGTCATTTCTGACTTGCACCAATTTACTTGCATCAAACCCCTGTTGGACTTGGGTGCTGCAGAACCGGAGGCACCACCGGTTTTCTTCTTCTTGTCGGTTCATGTGGACATGGTGGCCAAGCTCTTTGATACGTCTCCAACGTATCTATAATTTCTAATGTTCCATGTTGATATTATGTCAATTGCTACATGTTTTCTCCCTTCTTTATAGCATTTTTACATGTTTTCCGGGACTAACCCTATTAACAAGATGTCAAGTGCGAGTTCTCTGTTTTCTGTTATTTTTTATTTCAAAAAAGTTGTTCTGGAAATATTCTCGGAATAGGACCCCACGAATCCCGAAGTTCCTATTTTCCCCGGAAGCATCCAGAAGTCCGAAGAGGAGTCAAAGACGGGCACCAGGGGGCCCTCACCATAGCCAGGCGCGCCCCCCTTGGCCGCTCTTGGGGTGGTGAGGCCACCCTGGTGGCCCACCGGCATTGCTCTTCCGCCAATTTAAGGACTTCCTCCTGAAAACCCTAACCTAATCGTCAAAATTCCACTAAACCTTCCGCAGCCGCCGTCATCGTCGATCCATGTTTTGGGGGACATAATTCTGTTCTGGCACCCTGCCGAGATGAGGAAGTGCCCCCGGAAGCCATCTCCATCGACTCCACCGCTGCTATCTCCTATGATGAGGATGAAGTAGTTCTCCCCCGAGGCTGAGGGCTCTACCGGTAGCTATGTGGTTCATCTCTCTCTCCCATGGTGTGATCTATATGTGATCGTGAGCTTTCTAATCTAGTTGAATAAGTAGATGTTACTCTTCATCTATTGTGCTACTCAAGTGTTTTATTAATATGAACTTTGGAGTCACCTTGTCCCGTGGTGTGAAGGTGACAGTGTGCACATCGTGTGTGTCTCCTCTATGAATTGTGGTGTTTGTCTAGTACCTTCTAGGGTGCTCAAGTTGACAGTGTGGGGCTAACTAGACATGGGAATGCTTACTTTAAGGAATGTTTTTTGCAGCCCTACACAATGATTAGAGTTCGTTATCCAACCGGAGAGGGTTAAGAGTAGCATAGTGAAGGGAAGATATTTATTTATTCAATTATGTGATAATTGTTGAGAGTGTCCACTAGTGAAAGTAGGATCCCTAGGCGTTGTTTCCAAGCAATGAAACACCGTTTTCCGCCTGTTCTGCTACATGTTTGCTTGCTGCCATATTTATTTCAGATTGCTATTATTACTTATAACCATACATATTACTCGCATTTCACTATCTCTTCGCCGAACTAGTGCACCTATATACCTGACATGTATATTGGGTGTGTTGGGGACACAAGATACTTCTTGTATCTTAATTGTAGGGTTGCTTGAGAGGGATATCTTTGACCTCTACCTACCTAAGTTCGATAAACCTTGGGTGATCCACTTAAGGGAAACTTGCTTTTGTTCTACAAACCTCTGCACTTGGAGGCCCAACACTGTCTACAAGAATAGAAGCGTGCGTAGACATCAAGCTCTTTTCTGGCGCCGTTGCCGGGGAGGTAAGGTAAAAGGTACTCACATCCTCGGGTGTGAGTGCTCGGAGTTATTTCCTTTAGATTCTGCAATTTTATCCTTGTGTTTCTTGTTTTCACCAGTTAGGCTTATTTTTTACTCGCTTCTTGTTTTTATTTTTACTAGTTGTCTTAATGGAAAACAACAAAAATATGATAGAACTTTCTAATATTTATTTTGAATTAGGACATGATGCTTTTGAAGAGAAAATTAAAAAACCTATAGAAGTTTGTTTGCATAATAGTGATATCAATTTTATTAGCATTAATACTTTGCACCCCATCATTCCAAATGCTAGGGAAAAGTCTAAGCTTGGGGAAGCTAGTTTTTACGATATTTTTAGTTTTCCAGCTATAAAGGAGATAATTTGCTCTGATGATACTTTATCTCCCATATGTGATAAACCTAATGATGCTTGTGATATTTTAAATCCTCCTACTGAAAGCATTCCTTTTAAAATACTCAAGAAAATTGTTGAACTTGTCATGGATAACCGTTATTTTGGAGATGGAACTGTCCATCCTAGTGATCATTTACACTTTATGCATGAGTTATGCGAGTTATTCAAGTGTGCAGGTATCTCAACGGACAAAGTTAAGAGGAGGCTATTCCCTTTGTCACTTAATGACAAAGCAAGGTAGTGGTATGGACTACTAGATGATCCTCATCATTTGGAGTGGAAGGAACTTGAATCTCTCTTTTACTTTAAATTTTATCCTTCTCGTGAACTATATTTAGATAGTAATATCATTTATAATTGTTGGCCTCATGATGGAGAAAGCATTGCCCAAGCTTGGGGAAGACTGAAAACATTAATACTCAAATGTCCTAACCATGAGATTCCTGAAAAAAATAATTGTTACTAATTTTTATGCAAGGCTTCCAGGACATTGGAAGGATTATCTAGATGCCTGTTCAGAGGGTTCTTTTTGTAGTAAGAAGGTTGAAGCTAAGTGGGATCTTCTCGAGAGAATTCGAATCAATAGTGAAGATTGGAATAACAAGAAAGGTAAAGAATCAGGTATAAACTATGAGTATGATTGCATTAAGACTTTTGCTGAAACTGCTGCATGAGCTTAATGCTAAATATGGTCTTGATCCTCAAATAGCTGTCGGTTGGTATAGATCCTTTGCTTCTTATATTAATCTTCCTAAAAATGGGGACATATATCATGAACCTCTTAAAGACACTTGCATGAAAAATGAAATTGTTATTGATGATTGCAATAAACATGCTCAAACTTCTGAAAGTACTATTTCTTATAAGCATATTATTTTCAGTGCAACACTTCGACCTTGTAAAAAGAATCAAATCGAAGAAGAATATTGTAACCATCATAGGAATGAAAAAACTAGAATGTGGGATAGGTCTCTAAATGATCTTGGTGAAAAAGTTTGTGCCCTCTATCCTTTTATTTATGAACTTTGTTGTAAAGTGGGTCATTTTAATTTTCAATGCTCAAGCCATGCTAGTAGCCTTTCGAATCCTAGGAGTACTGCAAGTTTGTATTGTGATGACATGATCACCCCTAATGAGCATGATGAACTTACATTATTTTTGGGGTGTGAAGAGTTATTAAGAAAATCTTCTTTGATTGATATGAGTGCTTTTGATATGAATAGTGTCTTGCATGAATGCCATCTTTATTGTGTTGAAAATTGCCATGCAAATACTTACATACAAAATATTCTAAAAGAGGACACTTTACCAAAATATGACAGGACTAATATGAGTTTTGTTCTTATTAATGATGAGGAGGAATCCTCCAAAGTTCTTTCTATTGTTTCTGACAGTAAACCAGGGTATGTGGAGAAGCTTCCTTTTAAGCCTCTCCCTCCTAAATAGGTGAAGAACAAGAAGAAAAGAGGAGTAAAAGGAGAGAGGTAACGATATCTCTCCCTAAGCATGTTGCTCATATTATAGATTTTGCTGATGAGTCTGAACTCGATGATTTTCCTATGCCTGTTATTTATGAAAGTGATCACGATTGGGAGAAACACACTACTTTTGATATTGAAAATATGTTTGGTACCAATTCTGAAAACGATGATATTAATAATTGTTGTACTATTAGTACTATCCATGCTCCTTCCAATGATAATATAGAAAGCTCTAATCTTGTGGATGATGTGTTTGAAAATCCGTTTGCTATTAATGATTATATGCTTGATACATCTCCTCCTAGTAAAAATGATGATATGTTTACAAATGAACGCCTTTTGGAAGAAAACTATTTTATTGCTTGTGATGATACTATGCCTCCAATATATGATGATTGTAATGATGAATATGAGATTTTTAGTCCACGTGCTATTGAGGAGAAATTAATTATGATTTCAATATGCCTCCAGTCTTTGATAATCATTATAAAGAAAGTTATAACATAGGCTATAATTACAATCATCCTCATGAAACTTGCCATAATTATGGTGGGATTACCCAAAACCATCTCTTTAGTATGCAACTTGTCTATCATATTCGAGTTCTTTATGACAATCCTACTCCCGTTGTTATTAATAAGAATGACTATGCTTATGTGCAGAGTATTAATTCTTTCATGCATGTGGCTCATGATAAGAATGTTTTATGTGATAGCTATAATGTTAATTTTATTCATTATGCTACTGAAGGTTATTATGAGAGAGGGAAACATGGTTTTATGCATCTCAACAATATTAAGTTTCCCCTCTTTATGTTGAAATTTTTGAAGTTGCACTTATTTTGTCTTCCTATGCTAGTCACTTTGTGCTTCGCTGACTTGTTTTTCTATAAGATTCTTTTTCATAGGAAGTGGTTTAGACTTAAATGTGTTTTATATTTGCTTCTTGATGCTCTCTTATTGTTCTTCAACTCTTATTCTTATGTGAGCATCTTTTAAAAATCATTGTGCCTAGCTGAAAGGCATTAAAAGAAAAGCGCTTCCGGGAGACAGTCTGTTTTATTTCTCCGTTTTCAACCCATTTTCCATCGTTTATTTTTGTTTTCTTTTCAGCTGGGTGTTGTCTATTTCCTTAGAAACCCCGTTGTATCTTTTATTTTGTGTCTTTGTTGAGCCAAGTAAAGCCTCTAGTGGAAAGTTGAGACTATATTTTGGATTTCTGCGCAGGAAACAGATTTCTGTTGTCCACTTTTAAAATCGTATAAAACCACAGAAAATTCGAAATGACCTGAGTTTTTTTGGGCGCCATCCTGGGATATATGCGCAACTTTTCTTAGTTGACCACTTTTTTTATTTGAGCAAGAGAGGATTTTTCGCAAAAAATCATCTTTACGTGATGTTCTGTTTTGACAGATTTCTGCTAATAATTGCATTTGCCTCTTAATCTCTTTCTTTTGGTGTTCTTTTGAGAAAAAGAGTTTTGAAAGAAGTTGTGACAGTAGCTAATGCATTCATGAGTGTTATTCTTGTGTTGAAACCGAACCATGTGAATTTATTATTTCGATTTGCACTAACGTGGCTAATGAAGATTGTGAGAAGTTTGGTGTGAAGTAAGTTTTCAAGGGTCAAGAGAAGAGGATGATATGATGTGATCAAGAAGAGTAAAAAGCCTAAGCTTGGGGATGCCCCGGTGGTACATCCTAGCAAATTCCAAAAAGACTCAACCATCTAAGCTTGGGGATGTCCAAGGCATCCCCTTTTTCATCAACAATTTATCAGGTCAATTCTAATGAAACTATATTTTTATTCAGTCACATCTTATGTGTTTTACTTGGAGCGTATTTTATTTTTGTTTCCAGTTTGTTTGGTTTTCTTTGCTGTAATAAATAGTTGGATCCTAGCATATTTTTTTGGGAGAGAGACACGTTCCGCTTTTTTTGTTAGAATACTCTTGTGCTTCACTTATATTTGTTGAGTATTCATGCTTAGATATTTTAGTGCTTCCAGCTCTTGTTTTACATGCATCCTTTATTCAGAGCCGTTAGATTTTGTAGTTACGTGGTTCTCATATGTGTGTTTGCTTGGAAACAGGAATGCTATTGTGATAGTTGGTATAGTGGAAAAGATTGCATGGTCTTGTAGATCACTAAACTACTTCACTTGAATCATTGTTGTTGTTTTGAGATATTAATTTTCTTAATGGATAAACTGGAAGGAATAGTAAGTAGAAACTTTTAATGGTTGGTCTAAGAAACTTGAAGTTGTGCCACACTTAAATTACCAGCTCATAGAAACAATGGTATATGATTGCTACGAGTGATACATTTCCGATCGGCCTTTTGTTACGCGCTACGGTCGGGGTAGCTAACAGTGACTTGTCACTGCCACGGACCCTCTTGGAGTGATTTGCATTGTGCCTTGTAAGATGATTTTTTTGATGTAAACTTTTAACTCGTGAGTCTATGTTGAGGTTCCTGGCACTTCCACCATCCATATTTGCTAGCCTCTTCGATACTGTGCATTGCCCTTTCTCACATTGAGAGTTGGTGCAAACTTCGCCAGTGCATCCAAATCCCGTGGGAGGACTTTGTTCTCCTATGCATAAGCCCATATATTCTTCCGCAAAACAGCCACCATACCTACCTATCATGGCATTTCCATAGCCATTCCGAGATATATTGCCGCACAACATTCACCTCCATTATGTTACTTGATGATGAGCTTCATGGTTATTTATGCATACTGCTACACTGGCAGGAGCGTGCAGTTAGAGACATCAGAGATATTTCTTTATGAGTTGTGAGTACTAAAAGTGTGATGATTCATTGTAATATAGGATGTTGCCCCTACCGGTGAGGATATATAAAAAAAATGAAAAAGCCCAAAAAAAAGGGCCAAAGAGAGAGGGGGCGCATCACTATCCTTTATAACCACACTTGTGCTTCATGTTTAGCACCAATACTTTAGTTTGGAGGAAGTTTTCATATTATCATTCATTCATAACTATGTGGGGAACTTTACATTATAGAACTTGGCTTGTATATTCCAATGATGAGCCTCCTCAAATGAGCTCTAGGTCTTCGTGAGCAAGCAAGATGGATGCACCCCCACTAGTTCCATTGGAGAGCTTTCATACACTTGTGCATCTGTTGTGTGGAAATCCCTACTCCTTGCATAGCTTCGATTGTAAGACTTTCTCTTGTCTAATGACCACTTTCAGCTTTGTGAGACTTTCTTCCATTGACCTTCCAACCCCCCCCCCCCAATAACTTTCTCTTTTTCATAACATCCCGGTGCCAGGGACCAACGCAGAACACTGGCTTGTTTTTAGTGCGCAAATAGTTTAAGATTCAAGCATTGCATCGTGTGGAAATCTTGACTTGATCCTAATAGGGGTTGCGATCGTTTGACGTGCATGATATTGTTGTTCTTGAAAGCTTAAATTATCTCTAATAAACTTTGCACGGTTGATAGTCTTTTAGTATTGATTCATTAAAAGTTTTGCTTCTTTCTTCTTATTTTTTTATGCATAACTTATTGATATCAAATATAGATCCCAGCTTTGGTTCATTTGATCCTAGTTTACATGCTCTGTTTTACATATTATGATCAAGATTGTGTGGTAGCATGTCACCTCAGATTTTTTTTTCTCGTTTACCTACTCGAGGACGAGTAGGAACTAAGCTTGGGGATGCTTGATACGTCTCCAACGTATCTATATTTTTTTATGTTCTATGTTGATATTATGCCAATTGCTACATGTTTTCTCCCTTCTTTATATCATTTTTATACGTTTTTCGAGACTAACCTATTAACAAGAAGCCAGGTGCCAGTTCCCTGTTTTCTGTTGTTTTTTATTTCAGAAAAGTTATTCTTGAAATATTCTCGGAATTGGACCCCACGAATCTCGAAGTTCCTATTTTCCCCGGAAGCATTCAGAAGTCCGAAGAGGAGTCGAAGACGGGCACCAGGGGGCCCTCACCATAGCCAGGCGCGCCCCCCCCTTGGTCACGCCTGGGGTGGTGAGGCTGTTGGGAATATGCCCTAGAGGCAATCATGTATGATATTATTCCCAGTGTAATCATAAAGTTATTAGTTGTCCTTGTTTTGAACATCTGATATATGTAATTGAATATGTGATTCGATTGTGGAACTATGTATTCATGTTGTTCATACTAAATTGTCCTCGGTCATCAAGGTTGTGCTGGACACACACCCTAGACTAATGTGAGTGTTGGTTGATGACTCGGTTCCACTTGTCATGGGCATGGCGATGCCATTCCAACGTTCACAGATTTGGCTAAAGAGTTTAGCAAGTCGGACCGACCCATATTGAGATGCAACGAGTAAGTCGTCATTTGCATGTCTTAATCAATGTAATCCTTAGACCTGAGGTCGTCGCATAATCCGAGTTGTGGATCACCGACTTAGGTTCTGTCAAACGATGTTCCGTGACAAGGCAGTAATAAAGGCAGAGTTCGGGTCGAATGAGAAGCAAACTGCGTGATGTGGATAATCAAGATGGGATTTTGCCCCTCCGAATGGAGAGATATTATCTAGGCCCTCTCGAGTGATATGATTCTGGAAGCATGGCCATGCTCGACTCGGTTAAGTGTTAACTGAGTCTGTTGACTAAGAGTTAGTCATATGAATCATATATCACGGACCGAGAAGAGAGTTGAGCTATTAAGGGATGACAATAAATCGCCTATAGTTCGACAAGCTATATCGTGAGGAAAAAAGGACTAAGATGGAAGTCACATTAGAAGGTATGTCGTCATGACTCAATGGGACTTGGAAGTCGGCACGTTCTGCTAGGAGCCGCTACCGATTGATCGATTGGGAGTCGGACTCAAATCGTGTCCAAGTCGCCATGAGCCTGCAGGGTCACACACTTAAGAGCGGGAGCAAATGTATTGGTCGGGTTGGACCCGAACCAGAAATGGACCGAGTTTGTGAGTCGGACTCACAGAGGGAATGAGCCACAAGTTTTGTGAAGCCCACTACCATTCTCTATATAAAGAGGGGCGCAGGTTGCCCAGCGGGCACATTACTCCACTCCCATGCGTTGGGAACCCTAGCCCCACTCAGTCCAGCCGTCACACCGGACCTAGCAGTCCGCTGTCGGAGCTCCTCCTCGTACGTGTGGATACCGGCTGATGTGTTGTATGTTCAGCACTTCGACGTTCGTGGGATTGGATCGACTGGATTGGATCGTGGGACTACACTGCAGTGACGTGCTTCATCGATTATCCGCAACCGCGCTTCTAGTGGTAATCCTCGTGGCCTTCTACCTCGGCTAGATCTTGGAAGTACCGCGTACAAACGTTTTCGTTTATCTCTACACGTTCCAACAGAGGCCACCCTGGTGGCCCACCGGCGTTGCTCTTCGCCTATTTAAGGCCTTCCTCCCAAAAACCCTAACCTAATCGGCAAAATTCCACGAAACCTTCCGCAGCCGCTGTCATCGTCAACCCAAGTTTCAGGGGACAGATCTCTGTTCTGGCACCCTGTCGGGGTGGGGAAGTGCCCCTGGATGCCATCTCCATCGACTTCACCACCATCTCCATTGTCGTTGTTGTCTCCTATGATGAGGAGGAAGTAGTTCTCCCCCGAGGTTGAGGGCTCTACCGGTAGATATGTGGTTCATCTCTCTCTCCCATGGTGTGATCTATATGTGATCATGAGCTTTGTAATCTAGTTGAATAAGTATATGTTACTCTTCATCTATTGTGCTACTCAAGTGTTTCATTAATATGAACTTTGGAGTCACCTTGTCCTGCGGTGTGAAGGTGACAGTGTCCACATCGTGTGTGTCTCCTCTATGAATTGTGGTGTTTTTCTAGTACCTTCTAGGGCGCTCAAGTTGACAGTGTGGGGCTAACTAGACATGGGAATGCTTACTTTAAGGAATGCTTTTTGCAGCCCTACGCAATGATTAGTGTTCGTTATCCAACCGGAGAGGGTTAAGAGTAGCATAGTGAAGAGAAGATATTTAGTTATTAAATTATGTGATCATTGTTGAGAGTGCCCACTAGTGAAAGTAGGATCCCTAGGCCTTGTTTCCAAGCATCGAGACACTGTTTTCCGCCTATTCTGCTACATGTTTGCTTGCTGCCATATTTATTTCAGATTTCTATTATTACTTATAACCATCCATATTACTCTCCTTTCACTATCTCTTCGCTGAACTAGTGCACCTATATACCTGACAAGTATATTGGGTGTGTTGGGGACACAAGATACTTCTTGTATCTTAACTGCAGGGTTGCTTGAGAGGGATATCTTTGACCTCTACATCCCTGAGTTTGATAAACCTTGGGTGATCCACTTAAGGGAAACTTGTTGCTGTTCTACAAACCTCTGCACTTGGAGGCCCAACACTGTCTACAAGAATAGAAGCGTGCATAGACATCACTCTTCTCCTTCACCATGGCTAGGCGAACACCGAAGCTCTGGCCGCGGCGACGCAAGCGAGAGAAAGGAGCTCTCAAGCTTTTTCCAGAGTAAGAAGATGAACTGGGAGGCGCATGATGCGAATGACCGTGGTGGATGCCCTGGGGGCTATTTATAGGTGGGAGACCTAACCCTAGGGTTAAGTGGCAATTTTACATAAAGGACCCCATGATTAATCTTTTTTGAAAATTTGAGGAAGATTAGATCTACAAAGGTGGAAGGATAAACGAAGATTCTCCGGGAAAATGCATTTAATGCGTGGAGAAAAATCCGGGACACACCAAAATATTTTCGGTTCCCGAAATCTTGGAGATGAAATTGCGAGGTTATCCTTCCAGGCTAAAAAAAACTGAAGGATATAATCCTGGAGATAAAGATGATCCCCGAATAATCCAGATCAGGGATTTTGGACTTCTTGAACTTACAGATTCGCATCTAATATTTTCTAGGAAATCTTAACGTGAACGACGTAAGTTTGAACTTAAGTGTTCATGTTAACCTGGGGGCTAATGTTAAGGGAATAGGTAAGGGGGAGCCTTATCTACCACCCACATAAACTGGAAAATTCTCTGGCCGGTTCCTATTTCTTTATCCGGTTTATAACCGAGAGAAGCTGGCTATGAGATAGCCAGCAAGTATGCGAAGACCCGGGCTATGTTTAGACATAACCCAGAAACAGAAGCAGACCCGGCCAAGAGCCCGGGTCAGAGAATATGGAGGTCCGAGGTCGGAACAACAGCCCAAGGCCAGAACAACGGTCCAAGGCCGGACGGATAAACTGGCTTATGGATGAACCGGGCGAAGCATCTCGAAGATCGGATGGTGCGTGGACTCCGACAACGGGTATAACCCTGATACCTTTGTAACTCGGAGGACTCGCCCACAATATAAGTCGAGGCCCTAGGACGTAGAAAGACAGGTTCTAAGACGATAGCAAGAATACTCGAGACATCGGAAGTCGGAATCGCCCCTTGTAACCGAGACCTTGTTTTCCCAATAGAAAGAAGGCATGATTAGGTTTTACCCTCAATAGAGGGGCTGAACCTGGGTAAACTCGCGTCTTTCGTTTCCACCCTAACCCTTTAGAAATCCCACTCAGTAGCAATAGCCTCACAATCTAGTTCTCAGAAGAGGACACTTGCCGTGAAAACCCCACGACAAGATCCGTAGCCGTCGTCATCGTCAATCCTAGTTCGGGAGGGTTCTGGAGCTCTCCCCGGCACCCTGCCGGGAGGGGGAATCATCACCGGAGGGCTCTTCATCACCATGCCCGCCTCCGGAGTGATGCGTGAGTAGTTCATCCCTGGACTACATATCCATAGCAGTAGCTAGATGGGTTTTCTCTCCTCTTTATGCCTCATGTTTAGATCTTGTGAGCTTCCTAACATGATCAAGATCATCTTATTGTAATGCTACATGTTGTGTTGTTGGGATCTGATGAATATTGAATGTTATGTCTAGTGATTATCAATTTATCATGTTCTTTTATGTGTATGTTATTTATGATCTTGCATGTTCTCTGTTACTAGTAGATGCTCTAGCCAAGTTGATGCTTGTAACTCCAAGGCTGGGTTTTTATGCTCGATAGTGGGTTCATGCCTCCCTTTCACTCACTCTCGAGTGACAGAAACATAACGGGTGGGGTATATGTTGTTGTCATTAGGGAGAAAACAAAAATAATATTTCTAAGGAAGATTTTATTGTTTACATTACAAACTTCGCTGAATGCAATTATCTGTTGCTTGCAACTTAATACCCAAAGTTTGCTCGGATGACACTCTGAGGGTGGATTATTAGTCATAGATGCAGTTGGATAATGGTCTATGTATTTTGTTGTAATGCCCGCATGAATCACATAGTAATCATCATGTCATGCATATGCAGTACGGTGCATCTTTTATATCTGTCAATTGCCTAGCTGTAATTTGTTTACCCAACATGTTATCTATCTGTTTTGTAGAGACACCTCTAGTGAAATGTGGACCCCGGTCTATTTCTTTACACTGATATACAACCACTACGGTCGTTGTTTCACTACAGCTGTAAGTTTTTAGCTAACTTTCCTCCGACGCGGCCAAGCCAGATTTAGCTAACTAGCCTCGATAGCGGGTGAAGTTTTTATGCACTGACTCCAAGCCGACCACATGTTGGAGAAGAGCCAACTATTACTATATTGTTTGTTGGTATGAGCGGAAACTCGATTAGATGAAGTCCTTCTTAAAAAACAATGTGTCGAAGTCATCAGCACATATCCTCATCCCATTCATGAGATTCTCAAATTATTTACCTCCTTCGAACCTGATCGAACTGCACTTTCTTTCATGGTTTCAGCCCTATATATAGCAGTTAGCACAACTGTGTAGTAGACAATGAGATCTGTTAAAGATACAAACATGGCGGCTAGGCGAGCAAGACCTCGCACGATCCGTAGGCCCACCCACCCCCTGCGGTAGGAAGATAGACTCAGGAGTAAAGAACTGGAGAGAGAAAAAAAAACCTAGAACATAATAAGATAACGAGGATGTGCCACCTCTCTCCATTTGTGTCCCAAAATAGAAGATGCAGAGAGGCGCCAAACCAAGTTTGGGATGCTTGATCTTTCCACAACCCGACCTCTCAGCCTAGTGCGAGTTCCAGAGAACACGAATTAATCCAAACTGAAAAGCATGCACGTTGGCCAAATCCTATTTTCCGCCCGTTGCGGCGTGAGAGGCTCACGCCGCGCACGCCCGTCGCCGCAATGTGTCAGCCCATTTTGCTCATATTTATATCCCTTTTATTTCTGTTTTTCTTCTTTTTTTATTTTTTTCTGCTTCTTCTTCTTACTTTACATTTTTAGGGTTTTAAAATATGTTAAATTTTAAAATTAATCTATTTTGAAAATTTCAAACTAAGAAAATGTTTAAATTTGGAAAAAAACAGTTTTGAAAATTGTTTAGATTTGAAAAAGTGTTCCGATTTGAAAATTGTTCTTTTTTTACTTGTTTGATTTTTTTTACCTTTTGTTTTAAATGTTTAATAGATAAAATTAAAAACAGAATATAGGAAACACAAAATGAAAGAAAGGATAACAGAAGAGAAAAAAAAACGCGACCTAAATGGGGCGGCATATAGGAACGCCCTGCATGTGGCCTTGTCTAAAAGAAGGTGGAATAGCTGGACTGGGCTAGGCTTCACTCGTCGATGTTTCTGTACGTGCTATCGTGAGCTTTGTGCCTCGTTCATCTCGCGTCTACTATATATATTGCTTATTTTTCTCAAAAATAAAAAATATATAGGGATCGAACCTTGGACGTTCCGTTCGTGGCTGTAGCGGCACAACCAATGGGCTAGAATATATTCTTGTCATAACATCTTTCTTAATTTTTTTATAGTCTCCTTTTTCTGTTTTTATTTTTTTTCTCATTTTCTTTTCTGTTTTTCTTTACGTTTTATTCTTGCCTTTTCTGTTTTTAACTAAAAATTGTTTGTTTAAAATATTCGAACAAAATCTGAATATGAATAAATTTTGTAAATAAACAAATTTCTAAAATGAACAAATTTCAAAAATAAACAAATTTTTGAAATGAATAAATTTTTGAAATGAACAATTTTTTAATTTGAACAAAAAAATTCTGGCGAACAAAAAAAAGAAACTGAAAAGAAAACTAAAATAGAAAAAATGCAATAAAGAGATTAAAAACGAAAAAAGAAAAAAAAGAAATAACAAGTTAAAAACGAAAAATCTACACAAAAGGCCATTGTAGCGCACTGGCTATGCCCTCTTACCTGCAGCCTAGGTTCCAGGTTTGAACCCTTGTTCTCACCTTCTTTTCTTCTTCAAATCAAGTGTTCATGGGTCGTCCTGTTAAGGCCTTGTTTACTTCTAGTGTATTATAGGGAAAAGTAGGGGATTTTACCAAATCCCGAAAAATCCCCACTAGTCCGTTTACTACTCCGGTTTTGGAGGGGATAATCGCCACAAATACCTCACCAACCATCTCAATTTTGTCTAGATTAGAAACTCTACCTCATGCTAGTGTATTATGGGGGAAGAGTATTTGAGGGGATTTGATGATCATCAAATCTCGTTTCAACCCGAAACTTCCCAACCCAACAAATACGAGAGAGGTAAACAGGGCCTAAGAAAATATATATGGGCGAGTCGGTACTATGGATCGCAATAAGCAATACATAGGGGATCCCCATTTCGCCAACAACCGCATCCCCGCACGATTAGGTCAGGTGGCCCCAGAACAGAAGAAGAAATATACTACCCCTACTATTTGGAGTTTGAAAATGCGACCCGTACGTGAAGCACACTTCAGTTCGTCGCTGGAGCCAGAGCCATCGACTTCAGACCTTCTAGATGACAACAGCACGTCACCTAACCTTCTAGAAACAATTAGTAGTGGAGTAATAATATACAATGTTGGAAACACATACATGTAAACGTACGGACATTCCATAAACTTACCAAACACGCGCTAGTGCACCCACTGCCGACGCCGACTTGACTTTTTGTCCAATGTGGCCATGCTGCAGCCGTCGCGCGCGTCACCAAGCACCATGCATGCATCCAGACTTTGCTCCATCGACCGTCACTCATGTCGATCAGCAGTACTTTTGTTGGGAATTAAGTTCACTGAAAGTGTCCACACTTAGCCCGCCTACCCCAGACCTCTACCTGGAATAACATCAGAACAAGTAGTTAAGCAACAAACACCTAACAGCTACGTTGCAGAAGCTGGCGGATTATATATAAGTCTCCGGCCGAGACAGCACGTCGCAGAAGTAGAGCGATCGAGTGGGAAAGCCGAGAGCCTGAGAGGAGACTACACACACACACATTAGCATTAGCGTTAGCCATGGGGTTCGGCGTGGTGTCCATCCTCAATGCGGTGTTCCGGCGCGCCTTCACATCGGCCGGCCTCCGCTGCAGCATCGCCAACGTCGACGCCGACACCACGCTCCACTTCTGGGCCAGCCAATCCCTCCTCCCTTCCCCCTCCCCCGACTCCAAGAACGGCACCAGCAGCAAGGAGCAGCAGCAGCGGCGGCCGGTGGTGGTGCTGATCCACGGCTTCGGCCCGGACCCGACGTGGCAGTGGGCGTCGCAGGTCGGCCCGCTCTCCAAGCACTTCGACCTCCTCGTCCCCACGCTCCTCTTCTTCGGCGCCTCCACCACCCGCGCCCCGGACCGCTCCGACGCCTTCCAGGCCGCCGCCATCGCCGCGCTCCTCGCTGGCGTCGGCGGCGAGGGGCCGCGTGAGGTGCACGTGGTGGGCACCAGCTACGGCGGGCTGGTGGCGTACCACCTGGCGCGTGCCCTGCATGAAGCAGGAGGAGGCTGGAAGGTGGGGAAGGTGGCGCTCTGCAGCTCGGACCTGGCCAAGGGGCCGGAGGACGACCGCACGCTGGCGGCGAAGGGCGGCGTGGCGGAGGTGACGGAGCTGATGGTACCGGCGGACACCAAGGCGCTGCGCCGGCTCATGGACATCTGCGCGCACGGCCCGCCCAAGTACATCCCCGAGTGCCTCGCCCGAGATCTCCTCCGGGTACGTATACACAGGGGCGGAGCTGGAGCTCGAGTCACCCTGATGCACAACTTTCTCATGGCACAATTTTTTGTGAAAAAAAATCACTATGTAAAGGTATTTGTTTGTAACTTCTAACATATATGATGTGGCACAATAAGACATAACGTATAAATACAAAGAACTTGCACTAAAAAAAAGGTCTACTATATTGATAAAACAAAGGACAAAGTTACATGTAAAAGATGTCTTGTATTTTTGAATTTGAAAATACATCACCAAACACCAAGATCCAATAACCTGCAAGATAAAAAGTAGAATTAATTTTCAAGTTGAACATAGTAGAGTGATAAAAAATATATGCTACTCAAGTACTTAATTTTTTCACACTACCTTTTACTCTTCTAGTATATTCGATCCTTCAAACTCATGAAATACTTAACCACTTGATCATTGGTCACTTTCCTCATTTCTTCTTTCTCCACATAACAAATAACATCATCACTCAAGCTGTCATCATTGAGTCGATTGCGCAAAAACGTTTTCACTAGTTTCATGGCTGAAAAACACCTCTCAACTGTAGCAGTGGCAACAGGCAACACAATTACTAGTTTCAGCAACCGATAAAACAAAGGATACATAATATGCCTCCTTGTCTCCACCATTTTTTTAGACAACTCAATGATTGTTGCCAAGTCTGAAAAGCTATCATCTGTGCGTACGTCAGCAATATAGAGGCGTAGATCCTTATCAAGATCCCTGAGTTCTCCAGAATTAAAATCTTGCGGATATAGTTTGGCCAAGTTTACCAAACTCTCCAAATTAAAATCACGAAATGACTCCCTTGGACTCAAAGCCGCTGACCAAACAAGCAAATTGGAGGATGTCTCACTGAACCGACCATCAAGCTCTTGAACTAACCAATCAAAAACATCATTGAAGCAATCAACTAGATAGTGATGCTTGTTTGTAATTCCAGTTACCTGTCTTCTCTTTTTTGGATTAACATAGGCTTCTTCCATGATCAACTCTTCAATGTCGTGCTTCTCACAAAAACCATGAACTTCAACTAGTAGAGAGTCCCATCCATGTTCTCGAAGTTCATTCAAAACAGTTCTAGTTGACTTCACACATTTCATGGCATTTACAATGTCTTGATCCTTCCGCTGCAATGCTAATGACAATGTGTTTGTAGTTGTAAGTATTGTCAACATGAGATGCAAATAAAAGACAAAGTCAAATGACTGGAAGTATACAAGTAGACCATTTGCTTGATCTCTATTTGTTCTATCAGTGTCTTCTTCTCCCACAAATTCTAAAACTTTGATAACTGATACGAACAAGTCAACCAAACTTGTAAGTGTTTTAGCATGAGAACCCCAACGAGTGTCTCCGGGTCTTTGAAGGCATTGCTCTTGATTTAGACCTGTACCTGTTGTAAGCTGCCCGCACCCCAAAGCTTTGCTCATTTCCTCAAGATTAATATCTCTAATCATGTCCCTCCTCTTGGAAGATCCACCCACCACATTTAACAAGACAATAATCATACTAAAAAAATTACTAACTTCCTTATGTTTTCTTACCACAGCCACAACAACTAACTGAAGCTGGTGAGCAAAGCAATGGACATAATAAGCCGTGCTATTTTCTCTCATTATAAGTGATTTGAGACCATTAAACTGACCTCGCATATTGCTAGCACCATCATATCCTTGTCCTCTAACTTGATTATAACTCAACTTATATTTTGCAAATAGAGAATCAATTGCACCCTTGAGATACGAAGAAGTTGTTTCTTTCACATGAACAAGACCAACAAAACTTTCTTTAGAATCTCCAGAACTGTCAACATACCTCAATGCCACTGCCATTTGTTCTTTGCAAGAGACATCCCTAGATTCATCAACAAGCAAACAAAACACATTATTGCGAACATCTTTGAGAATAGATTGCACTATCACATGTGCAAAACCTTCACAAATATCTTTCTGGACCTCCGGAGACCCCATCATAGCATTCTTTGCCGCATCTTTTCCCATGGCCTTGCCTATGACTGGATCATGATCAGCTAAGAAGTCACGAAGTTCCAAGAAGTTACCTTTATTGTAGGAGCTCTTCGACTCATCGTGACCTCGGAAAGGTAAACCCTGCTTGAGCAACAATCTAGCTGTGTCAACTGAGGCATTTAGTCGAGTAAAATAAGCTTTCTTTGCTGCTTCACTTTGAATGTTAATTGCAACATCAATGTGCTGATCCTTTTTTAGCAAGTCAAGACATTTTTTCGTTGCTTGATTATGGACACTATCCACATCACCAACATGATCTTTGAGCCTCGCTTTTGTGTTCCAGCTATTCCAACCATTAACAACAAATGCCTCGTACCCAGCTTCCTTCTTGTTGCCTCGGTCCCTAAATAAGAAACAACAAAAGCAATATGCTTTGTCCTTTGATTCACTATATTCAAGCCAACTTCCAAATTCATCAAACCAATCAGGCATGAACCTTCTTCTTTTCTCCCCAAAATTTGAATATGGAAAAGCAATTTCTCTTGGCTGACAAGGTCCATTAACCAAGTATTTTCTTCTTACCATTTCTTTCAAATTAGGATGATATTGCTCTATCAATTTTCTCTTGCCTGGATCATACTGAATCTCCTCTTTCCAGTTCATATCTTCCGGTACATCTTGTGATGGGGCTTTTCTTTTAAGAACATATCTGTCCATTGTGTACCTGCATTGGATACAAAATATTTCATTCAAGACGAATCGCCACAATTTTGGAAAATAATGAATATAAAATTCTTGCAAAAGTGAGTATAAACCTTCTGATAAATTACCAGAGGGAGTAGTGGCAGCTATAGTCGGTAGAGTTGAGAAAAAAGTCGCGATCGAGACTAGCAGAGATAGCAGGTCAGCAGCCAACTAACAAAGATACGAGGGATAAATCAATAATCAATCCCTTGGATTTCCCGGACAAACAAAGATTGAAGAGTTTGGAGACTGGGCGAACCTGCACACGACCGCGCCTTTTGGTCGGCGTGCGCGGCAGAGCTCCCGTCGGCGCCTCGGGACGTCAGGCGAGATCGATCGATTGAGATCGCGGTTGAGGTTTCTGTTTTGGCCGGAACGTGCGTACTGGTATGGCAGGCCAGGACGTGTTTAAGCTGGCCTCGTTCACTTTGCCTTTTTTTTCACGTTGATCGATCGGTTAAAGAACAACCAGCAGTAGGATACGTGTACGTGAGAAAACATGATTCGTGTACTGTCCAAGGCCCACCCTGATGCACCGGCCTGTACTGAACGGTAAGTAGTATTAAGAAAAAAAAATCCAACCGCATTCCTGTACATCAGGGTACATGCATACAGCTCCGCCCCTGGTATACATCCGCCATACAGCGTACACAATACACATCCATGCATGTTAGTAGAGTACTAGGTAGATGTACATAGCTGTGCATTCGCGTTGGTTGACGTACAGTACCTAAAATCGTAAAAGGGTAGTACTTTACACATTGATTGAAGCTATATATGCGTCAACTAGTAATTGAAAAGGTGGTAGTACGTCGCAATAATAAATAATTGTCCTCCATGATTAAAGCTAGTACCAAATCGTGCATGTTCTTTAAGGAAACCTTTGCAGATCACCGCTGCTTCCCACCAACAATTTGGTAGCGGATCACATCCGCGAAAAGATCGATTTCCCGTACTTCAACTATGATTCGTCACCATGGGGAATTCATGATGCATGTCACGACTTTGTAATTGACGCTTTTGAGTAATTCTAATTAATAGCGAGAAAATAGGGCGGAAATAATGCAATTTATGCTCGAAATGGCGAAAATTAACCAAGTCCAAACTATATTTTAAAATTACTTACAATTAGGAAAATATATGTATACAATGTCAGGGAAGTGATGTTCTACAAACATGTAAAATTTCAAGTTAAATAAACTCCATTTTAGAGGTCTTAAAAGAAAAAGAAAAAACAACAATAAACAGTGACAAACATTTTATCATCGCTATTCATGCATATTTTGTTTTACTCTTGCCTCCAAATAAATATGAGTTTGAAATTCATATTTTACATGTTTGTAGTTTGAGAGAGTTAGAATGTTCCATCTTGTTTGGTAGATTGCAATTATAGTTACTTAATAACTACATGAATAATGTAGAAATGCTTCGCTGTCCAAAGAGAGGGGAAGATACAACTCATCAAGGGGATCGCCACTGGGCATGGCTTCCAAATCTCTCCTCTTCCTCAGGTAACTAACCAAGTACCACCATCATATTAGTTACCACCATGTTAGTTAACTGCCGACTAGATAACAATATTCACATGATCACACAATATGTGAATCTTGCAGGAAGTGTTGATCGTGTGGGGAGAGTTTGACCAGATTTTCCCGGTGGAGAAAGCGCACAAGGTTAAAGAGTAAGCTTCGATCCGAACATACATGCTAATAGTTTCTTCAATGATCTTTCTCCCTCGAAGAGTGAAAACTAGCACATGGTTTTCATTGACACCGTGAATGTATATGCGAAATTGATGTAAAAACTAATTAATTATCCGCAGGAAGCTTGGCGAGAAGGCGACGTTGAAAATCATACCCAATACGGGGCACCTGCCCCAACAGGAGGATTCCAAGCTCTTCAACCAAATCCTCCTCAACTTCTTGCTACCTCCGCCACCAATCGCCGCCTCTGCGAAATAACACTCGCTTTTAGAGATGCAACGAGTTTGTGGTCATGTAACGGGTTATAAGAAGAAAAATACACATCCTGTTTTTCACTCATTAATATACCTTGGTACTCATCGATTGGGATTTTCTTATGTCTCAATCGGTTACAAAAGGTTGCATTTGCCTAGAGTTGCACTTTTCGGAAATAGATTGAGAATAAGCCAAACCGTACTTATTTTTCTTCCTCTTTGAGAGAGGGAGAGGGAGAGAGAGAGAGGGAGGGGGGAGAGAGATTTTCAAGGAGTGGGAAGAAAAGCAGGGTGACTTTTCGAGATCTCTGATAAAAAAAAGGGATGCAGGTAAAGGAGTGAGATTTCTAAGGTTTTTGTGGAATGTGAAAAAATGTAGGGTAAATTGGACAAGAACCGTCATATAAAGATAGGGGATTTTTTTTCTAACCATGTATTCCACATGGTAATTGGGGATTTGTTGCGAGCACAATAACATCATATATACATCATTTTAATTCAAAAATAAGTGACGATTGTTCCAAAGAGATCAACAGAAAAAAAATTGGGAAGAAAGAGATTGACAAATAGCATAACCTTTTTTAAATACAAACATAGAACTCAAGAATATAAATACAACAAAAGGGCACATTCTATAATTTGTAGCATAACTATATATACACACACAAAAATGGAGCAAGTGTCACTACTTCTAGGTTCCCTTTTTGAACAAATTAACTAAGAGAAGGTGTGTTATCTTTTTCCATTGGTTTGTGAGGTGGTATTAGACAAGGGTTTTGGGCTGTTTGGCACACCTCCAACGTGCGGTGGCCTTTTCATTATATAGGAGGTACATCATCGTGTGCAGATACAAATACAGATAGGAATCCTAACTATGTACAAAGTCCTAGTATATACGGAGTCTAACACCCTCCCTCAATCTCAACCGATCTCTGAAGAATTCACCGGGTTGAGATTGCGCCTACAGCCTTCAAACTGAGGTAAAGGCAGCGGCTTCGTGAAGATGTCAGCAAGTTGATCCTTCAAAGGGATGAACTTGATAAGAAGCAGTTTCTGAGCAACACGTTCCCTGACAATGTGATAGTCAACTTCGATGTGTTTTGCTCGGGCATGAAACACTGGATTCGAGGACAAATATGTAACATCGATATTATCACACCAAAGAACTGGAGGCTGCTCCCGAGAGATCCTCAACTCTCGTAACAAGGACTGTATCCAAATAAGCTCAGCTGTGGCATTTGCAACCGCTTTATACTCAGCCTCAGTGCTACCGCGGGACACTGTGGCTTGTTTACGAGCACTCCAAGCGATCAAGTTAGGACCAAGAAACACTGCATACCCCCCCTCCCGTTGATTGTTGTCATCTGTACTAACAGCCCAGCCGGCATCAGAGAACGCAGACAGGACTAGAAGGTGCCGGTTGCAGATGCAGTCCATACGAAGCCGTGAAGCAAATATAGCGCAGGATGCGCTTAACAGCAGTCCAGTGAGAATCCCTAGGCGCATGAAGGAACTGACAAACACGGTTGACATCATAGGAAACATCAGGACGAGTGATAGTCAAGTACTGCAGACCACCAACAACACTGCGGTACTCGGTGGCATCGTCAGCAGAAAGAAGAGCACCACCAAGAGCGGACAATTTATAAGTAGGGGACATAGGTGTAGTAGCAGGCTTGCACTTGAGCATACCAGAGCGCCGAAGAAGATCCATAGAGTACTTCTGCTGAGTTAAGGTCAAACCAGAACCAGAGTGAGAAACCTCTATACCAAGGAAGTAATGCAGCTTGCCAAGATCCTTAACAGAAAAATCACCACTCAGAGCAGAAACCAAGCGATCCGCAACAGACACCGAAGAGCTGACAAGAATGATATCGTCAACGTAAACCAGCAGATACATAGTAACTGTAGGGCGCTGAAGAAGAGACAGGGAGGTGTCAGCTGTAGAGGGAACAAAACCATGAGCCCAAAGAGTGGTGCCAAGACATGCATGCCAAGCACGAGGAGCCTGCTTCAGACCATAGAGAGTCTTAACAAGGCGACACAGATTCTGTGGACGATCTGGATCAACAAAACCAGGAGGCTGACGCATGCAGACCTCCTCCTCAAGTACACCATGCAGAAAGGCATTCTGAACATCAAGCTGACGAAGAGACCATCCTCGAGTAACAGCCAGTGAGAGGAGAAGACGGATAGTGGTGGGCTTGACCACCGGACTAAAGGTGTCCTCATAATCAAGACCATAGCGCTCTTTGAAACCTTTAGCAACCAGCCTAGCCTTGTATCGTTCAATAGAACCATCGGCATGTTTCTTTACCTTAAAACCCCACTTGGAATCAATTATATTGACACCATCCTTGGGAAGAACCAAACACCATGTGTCATTTTTGAGAAGAGCCTGTTATTCTTGTTCCATTACAGCTCGCCAGTGAGGAATACGCATAGCGGCCTAAAAATGTCGTGGTTCAGCAGTAGCATCCGACAGTGCATGCGCCATGCAAGTTTCTAGCCAAGAAACCGTGCCGTCGGTGCAAGAGGACGAAACACCCCACTCTTGCTCCGTGTATGGGGACGCAACACGGGGGGGGGGGGGTTGGAGCAGGAGGTGAGGGCGTCGGTGACGGTGGCTCGGAGTGCACAACATCAAGCTCGACGGTGAGCGACGGGGAGGAGAGCGTCGACTGTGGCGACGCAACAGGTGACAACGGCCTGCTGAAGGGCGATGCCGGCCCATACTAAGTTAAAAGAATAGAAAGAAGAAATAGAGAGAGATAGAAAGATAGAGGGATTGTTCTCCTTCTTCATTTCTTCTTGCACTTGTATTTGCTTATGTTTCTTCTAGTTGAGTGGAGTCTAAGTCCTTCCTTAAATTTCTTCTTAGGCCTTCCTTGTAGCTCTTCATGTTTTCCACCAAGTTGAATTTGAATTATCCCCATGTGCTTGAGTCTCGATAAATCTTGAAGTAAGAATTAGAGAAGTGGACAGAAAATAATTGTACTTTTGTTTTGACTTTACTAGTTGGCTAAGTAAATACTTGAACCATACTAAGGACTTAGTCTTGTTCCAAAATAGCCACAACACATAAAACATATATGCAAAATATTTTCTAAGTCAAAGGCAACAAAGAAAATAAATAAATAGTGAGAGTGAAATTTTGACTAAGTCTTCATGAAATTCTTCTTGATTCCTTCTGGGGTGCTGACTCCATTGCTCCTTGAAGGACTTGATGATTGTGGTACCTTCATGAAGTCAAATGGAAAAGAAAGAAGAGGGGGAAAAGACTTAAGAGAAGAACGGGGTTGGTCTTCTTGAAGTTTCTTCATGTTTTCTTCTAAGTACTTCTGCATTCTTGGAGAGGTTTCTGAAGTCATATTTTCTTGGCTAAGTCCTTCATTTGTCTTCTTGCTTCATGTTGAAAATATTCGAGTTGACGATTGTAGCATTATCTCCATGGCTTTTCACTAATCCAGACTTAGTGGTTTTCAACTAGGAGGGCCAACTAGGAAAAATAACTTAGAAATATTCTGAGGGCATTGGTTTTTGTCTCTCTAGTCTAAGGTTAGTCTTTAGCATAAATTAGGTAGAGAAAACATATTGAAAATAATTAGAGAAAATAAACTAAGTCAAAAACAGTCAAATGAGCATATAACAATCAAAATTATTTTTAACTTAGCCAAAAATTATTTTGGGCGCAAGGGACTGTTAGTACACATCCTAAGATCTCCAAAAATATTTTATTTGCAATTTTTGGATTTATAAAATTAAAACTATGCCAAAAATCACCAAACAAGCATATTTGAAATTGAACAAATTTTAAATAGTCTATTTTAGTTTTGGCCATTACTAACAGAGTCTACATGTTCAGGGCTTTTTAAAAAGTCCAAATTTGCACAAATTGAATTTATAAAACAAAAGTTATTAACAAATCATGGTTTACAAAGATCTACAAATAACAAGTGTGTTCACGTATCAAAAGTGAAATTTCTTGATTCTAAAGTGTTCTACACAACTTGCTGATTTCAAAAGGTACAAAATTACTCAATTTGGCCAAGGGGTTCAAAAGTTATCAAGGTTCTAAGCTGGGGGGGCTTTTGTGCAAAATCACAGGGGTTATTCTGTTTAACTAGAAAAATAGGCAATCCGGGGGATAACGAACGGCGCCTCCTGATTGAACGATACCGATTCGGTGCGGATCGGGGCTGCGAACCGTTGGATCTAAGTGACAGCGGGCGCACGGGATTGCAAGATACCTTTTTGGTCGAGGATCTAATCTGGGCACTTGGATCAGGATCCGACGGCTGTGGGTGACGGAGGGGCTCGAGGTCGCCGGCAATGGAAAACCCGACGGTTCTCCGGTGAACTGCGGCTCAGAAATCGATGGGGTTGGCCTTCCCGTGGCTTTCCGGCTCGATGGAGGTGACGAAGAGGTGCAGCGCGGGATGGAGGTGATGGCGTGGTCCCTCGTTTCCTTAGGCGACGGCGAGGCGCAAGCGGAGACCGTGTGGGCTCCGGCGTCCTCGGGTGAACACGGCGCGGCCATTTTGCTGCGTACAAAAAAACGAAGAGGGGGTCAGGGACGTGCGCCTCGCAGAGGGGAACTGTATGGCTAGGTATGGGCGGCGGAGACTCACGTTCCACGCCGGAATAAGCAAAACACGGCGACGACTGAGATCTATTCCGGCGAGAAATTTTTGGAGCGTGGGCGCATGATTTCCGGAATAGGGAGAGGGGAAACGGATAGGGGGTCTCGGGCTTTATAACGGAAGGATCGGGGCTAGGGATCGTGGCTTGGGTCGCAAGAAATTCCGCCCGACGGATCGTCCCCGAGACGGACTCTGTTCTTGCACGGGAGGAAGGAGATGTGCTGACGTCACGCCTGACGTCATCGCGGCCCGGCCTGGCAGTGGCATAAAGGGAGGGGCGGGCTGATGGATGCTTGCTGGGCCTTGGCGCGCACGCGAGCGGTAGATAGGAAGTGGGCTTCTAGCGGGCTTGTTGTTGCACCGTGCGGGAGAGAGGGAGGGTGAGAGAGGAAAATGGGCCGGGCCTGCTGTTTGCTTCTCCATTTTTTGTGCTCTCTTTTCCTTTTCTGTTTTTAACAATTATATCATTACTTTTAAAATATGAGTCCAATTAACCTCAAACAAAATTTTGTAGTTTTGTAAAATCTATATCTTTCAAAAGGAAACATTTATGTGTTGTTTTAAACACATTTATAATATTACACTTTAAAATTTTAAATAATTGACTAATAGTCACTTGTTATTATGTTTTAAAAAAATGAATAATTGGTCTAATAAAATTTGAGGTTTTAAAAATGTAAATATTGTCTTCTATGTAAATTCCAAATTTCAACATTACTCAATTCTTGATATAGCAAAAGAAAATACTTATGATTGATTTTGGGATTTTAAAATAGTTTTAAATATCTAAATGCTGGCAAGGTAGATACTCCTAGTAAATTTGAGTTTGAAACCATTTGGAAAACTTATAGTTAAGAAAACCCTTTTGCATTCTTCAGGATTTGCAATTAGGAAAATATTTTCTTTGCATAATTATTTATTTTGAGGATTTAGGGTTTTTGATGACTTACATTAGTGGAAAACAAAAAGTTTTAATTTTTTGTGATTTTTGAACTTTCCAAAAATCAGGGATGTTACAGACTACCACCCTTAAAAGAAATCTTGTCCCGAGATTTGGAAAGGCTAGAAAGAAAGATTGGTTTGATTTATTTAATTTAGATTCCACTAATTTCATTGCAAAGGGGAAAATAAAATGAAGTCTTTCGATTTCCTATTTGTCAAAGGTTAGACAAAAACAACTTGCTACTCCTCCACTTGTATGGATTGCTCCAAGTCTTCTCATGCTTGTCATCTGGAAAATTGTTTAATTTCTTCTAAGTTGTTTTCTCCTTGATGTAGTGTCTCCCTTGAACTTGAATAATTCTTAATGACTTTCTTTTATGTTGAAATGCTACTAAGTTAAAAGAATAGAAAGAAGAAATAGAGAGAGATAGAAAGATAGAGGGATTGTTCTCCTTCTTCATTTCTTCTTGCACTTGTATTTGCTTATGTTTCTTCTAGTTGAGTGGAGTCTAAGTCCTTCCTTAAATTTCTTCTTAGGCCTTCCTTGTAGCTCTTCATGTTTTCCACCAAGTTGAATTTGAAGCATCCCCATGTGCTTGAGTCTTGATAAATCTTGAAGTAAGAATTAGAGAAGTGGACAGAAAATACTTGTAATTTTGTTTTGACTTTACTAGTTGGCTAAGTAAATACTTGAACCATACTAAGGACTTAGTCTTGTTCCAAAATAGCCACAACACATAAAACATATATGCAAAATATTTTCTAAGTCAAAGGCAACAAAGAAAATAAATAAATAGTGAGAGTGAAATTTTGACTAAGTCTTCATGAAATTCTTCTTGATTCCTTCTGGGGTGCTGACTCCATTGCTCGTTGAAGGACTTGATAATTGTGGTACCTTCATGAAGTCAAATGGAAAAGAAAGAAGAGGGGGAAAAGACTTAAGAGAAGAAGGGGGTTGGTCTTCTTGAAGTTTCTTCCTGTTTTCTTCTAAGTACTTCTGCATTCTTGGAGAGGTTTCTGAAGTCATATTTTCTTGGCTAAGTCGTTCATTTGTCTTCTTGCTTCATCTTGAAAATCTTCGAGTTGACGATTGTAGCATTCTCTCCATGGCTTTTCACTAATCCAGACTTAGTGGTTTTCAACTAGGAGGGCCAACTAGGAAAAATAACTTAGAAATATTCTGAGGGATTTGGTTTTTGTCTCTCTAGTCTAAGGTTAGTCCTTAGGACAAATTAGCTAGAGAAAACATATTGAAAATAATTAGAGAAAATAAACTAAGTCAAAAATAGTCAAATGAGCATATAACAATCAAAACTATTTTAACTTAGCCAAAAATTATTTTGGGCGCAAGGGACTGTTCGTACACATCCTAAGGTCTCCAAAAATATTTTATTTGCAAATTTTAGATTTGAAGAATTAAAACTATGCCAAAAATCACCAAACAAGCATATTTAAAATTGAACAAATTTTAAATAGTCTATTTTAATTTTGGCCGTTACTAACAGAGTCTACATGTTCAGGGCTTTTCAAAAAGTCTAAATTTGCACAAATTGAATTTATAAAAAAAAATTATTAACAAATCATGGTTTACAAAGATCTACAAATAACAAGTGTGTTCACGTATCAAAAGTGAAATTTCTTGATTCTAAAGTGTTCTACACAACTTGCTGATTCCAAAAAGTACAATATTACTCAATTTGGCCAAGGGGTTCAAAAGTTATCAAGGTTCTAATTTGGGGGGCTTTTGTGCAAAATCACAGGGGCTTTTCTGTTTAACTAGAAAAATAGGCGATCCGGGGGATAACGAACGGAGCAACCTGATTGGTCAGATCGGGGCTGCGAACCGTTGGATCTCAGTGACAGCGGGCGCACGGGATTGCAAGATACCTTTTTGGTCGAGGATCTAATCTTGGCGCTTGGATCAAGATCCGACGGCTGTGGGTGACGGAGGGGCTCGGGGTCGCCGGCAATGGAAAACCCGACGATTCTCGGTGAACTGCGGCTTAGAAATCGACGGCGTTGGCCTTCCCGTGGCTTTCTGTCTCGATAGAGGTGACGAACAGGTGCGGCGCGGGATGGAGAGCACGATGGAGGTGATTGCGTGGTCCCTCGTTTCCTTAGGCGACGGCGAGACGCAAGCGGAGACGGTGCGGGTTCCGGCGTCCTCGGGTGAACATGGTGCGGTCGTTTTGCTGCGTACAAAAAAACGAAGAGGGGGTCAGCAACGTGCGCCTCGCAGAGGGGAACTATATGGCTAGGTATGGGCGGCGGAGACTCACGTTCCACGCCGGAATAAGCAAAACACGGCGGCGACTGAGATCTATTCCGGCGAGAAATTTTTGGAGCGTGGGCGCATGATTTCCGGAATAGTCAGAGGGGAAACGGATAGGGGGTCTCGGGCTTTATAACGGAAGGATCGGGGCTAGGGTTCGTAGCTTGGGTCGCAAGAAAATCCGCCCGACGGATCGTCCCCGAGACGGACTCTATTCTTGCATGGGAGGAAGGAGATGTGCTGACGTCATGCCTGACGTCATCGCGGCCCGGCCTGGCAGTGGCAGAAAGGGAGGGGCAGGCTGATGGCTGCTTGCGGGGCCTTGGCGCGCACGCGAGTGGTAGATAGGAAGTTGGCTTCTAGCGGGCTTGTTGTTGCACCGTGCGGGAGAGAGGGAGGGTGAGAGAGGAAAACGGGCCGGGCCTGCTGTTTGCTTCTCCATTTTTTTGTGCTCTCTTTTCCTTTTCTGTGTTTAACAATTATATCATTACTTCTAAAATATGAGTCCAATTAACCTCAAACAAAATTTTGTAGTTTTGTAAAATCTATATCTTTCAAAAGGAAACATTTATGTGTTGTTTTAAACACATTTATAATATTACACGTTCAAATTTTAAATAATTGACTAATAGTCACTTGTTATTATTTTTGTTAAAAAATGAATAATTGGTTTAGTAAAATTTGAGGTTTTCAGAAATGTAAATATTGTCTTCTATGTAAATTCCAAATTTCAATATTAGTCAATTCTTGATATAGCAAAAGAAAATACTTATGATTGATTTTAGGCTTTTAAAATAGTTTTAAATATCTAAATGCTGGCAAGGTAGATACTCCTAGTAAATTTGAGTTTGAAACCATTTGGAAAACTTATAGTTAAGAAAACCCTTTTGTATTCTTCAGGATTTGCAATTAGGAAAATATTTTCTTTGCATAATTATTTATTTTGAGGATTTAGGGTTTTTGATGACTTACAATAGTGGAAAACAAAAAGTTTTAATTTTTTTGTGATTTTTGAACTTTCCAAAAATCAGGGATGTTACAAACTACCACCCTTAAAAGAAATCTCGTCCCGAGATTTGGGAAGGCTAGAAAGAAAGATTGTTTTGATTTATTTAATTTAGATTCCACTAATTTCATTGCAAAGGGGAAAATAAAATGAAATCTTTGGATTTCCTATTTGTCAAAGGTTAGACAAAAACAACTTGCTACTCCTCCACTTGTATGGATTGCTCCAAGTCTTCTCATGTTGTCATCTGGAAAATTGTTTCATTTCTTCTAAGTTGTTTTCTCCTTGATGTAGTGTCTCCCTTGAACTTGAATAATTCTTCATGACTTGCTTTTATGTTGAAATACTACTAAGTTAAAAGAATAGAAAGAAGAAATAGAGAGAGATAGAAAGATAGAGGGATTGTTCTCCTTCTTCATTTCTTCTTGCACTTGTATTTGCTTATGTTTCTTCTAGTTGAGTGGAGTATAAGTCCTTCCTTAAATTTCTTCTTAGGCCTTCCTTGTAGCTCTTCATGTTTTCAACCAAGTTGAATTTGAAGTATCCCCATGTGCTTGAGTCTTGATAAATCTTGAAGTAAGAATTAGAGAAGTGGACAGAAAATACTTGTACTTTTGTTTTGAATTTACTAGTTGGCTAAGTAAATACTTGAACCATACTAAGGACTTACTCTTGTTCCAAAATAGCCACAACACATAAAACATATATGCAAAATATTTTCTAAGTCAAAGGCAACAAAGAAAATAAATAAATAGTGAGAGTGAAATTTTGACTAAGTCTTCATGAAATTCTTCTTGATTCCTTCTGGGGTGCTGACTCCATTGCTCCTTGAAGGACTTGATGATTGTGGTACCTTCATGAAGTCAAATGGAAAAGAAAGAAGAGGGGGAAAAGACTTAAGAGAAGAAGGGGTTGGTCTTCTTGAAGTTTCTCCTGTTTTCTTCTAAGTACTTCTGCATTCTTGGAGAGGTTTCTGAAGTCATATTTTCTTGGCTAAGTCCTTCATTTGTCTTCTTGCTTCATGTTGAAAATCTTCGAGTTGACGATTGTAGGATTCTCTCCATGGCTTTTCAGTAATCCAGACTTAGTGGTTTTCAACTAGGAGGGCCAACTAGGAAAAATAATTTAGAAATATTTTGAGGGCTTTGGTTTTTGTCTCTCTAGTCTAAGGTTAGTCCTTAGCAAAAATTAGGTAGAGAAAACATATTGAAAATAATTAGAGAAAATAAACTAAGTCAAAAATAGTCAAATGAGCATATAACAATCAAAACTATTTTAACTTAGCCAAAAATTATTTTGGGCGCAAGGGAGTGTTAGTACACATCCTAAGGTCTCCAATTTTTTTTTTTTTGCAATTTTAGATTTGAAGAATTAAAACTATGCCAAAAATCACCAAACAAGCATATTTGAAATTGAACAAATTTTAAATAGTCTATTTTAATTTTGGCCGTTACTAACAGAGTCTACATGTTCAGGGCTTTTCAAAAAGTCTAAATTTGCACAAGTTGAATTTATAAAACAAAAGTTATTAACAAATCATGGTTTACAAAGATCTACAAATAACAAGTGTGTTCACGTATAAAAAGTGAAATTTCTTGATTCTAAAGTGTTCTACACAACTTGCTGATTTCAAAAAGTACAAAATTACTCAATTTCGGCAAGGGGTTCAAAAGTTATCAAGGTTCTAAGCTGGGGGGCTTTTGTGCAAAATCACAGGGGCTTTTCTGTTTAACTAGAAAAATAGGCGATCCGTGGGATAACGAACGGAGCCTCCTGATTGGTCGATACCGATTCGGCGCGGATCGTGGCTGCGAACCGTTGGATCTAAGTTACAGCGGGCTCAAGGGATTGCAAGATACCTTTTTGGTCGAGGATCTAATCTGGGCGCTTGGATCAAGATCCGACGGCTGTGGGTGACGGAGGGGCTCGGGGTCGCCGGCAATGGAAAACCCGGCGGTTCTCCGGTGAACTGCGGCTCAGAAATCGACGATGTTGGCCTTCCCGTGGGTTTTCGGCTCGATGGAGGTGACGAAGAGGCGCGGCGCGGGATGGAGAGCGCGATGGAGGTGATGGCGTGGTCCCTCGTTTCCTTAGGCGACGGCGAGGCGCAAGCGGAGACGGTGCGGGCTCCGGCGTCCTCGGGTGAACACGGTGCGGCCGTTTTGCTGCGTACAAATAAACGAAGAGGGGGTCAGGGACGTGCGCCTCGCAGAGGGGAACTATATGGCTAGGTATGGGCGGCAGAGACTCACGTTCCACGCCGGAATAAGCAAAACACGGCGGCTACTGAGATCTATTCCGGCGAGAAATTTTTGGAGCGTGGGCGCATGATTTCGGGAATAGGGAGAGGGGAAACGGATAGGGGATCTCGGGCTTTATAACGGAAGGATCGGGGCTAGGGTTCGTGGCTTGGCTCGCAAGAAAATCCGCCCGACGGATCGTCCCCAAGACGGACTCTGTTCTTGCACGGGAGGAAGGAGATGTGCTGACGTCACGCCTGACGTCATCGTGGCCCGGCCTCGCAGTGGCAGAAAGGGAGGGGCGGGCTGATGGCTGCTTGCTGGGCCTTGGCGCGCACGTGATCGGTAGATAGGAAGTGGGCTTCTAGCGGGCTTGTTGTTGCACCGTGCGTGAGAGAGGGAGGGTGAGAGAGGAAAACGGGCCGGGCGTGCTGTTTGCTTCTCCATTTTTTTGTGCTCTCTTTTCCTTTTCTGTTTTTAACAATTATATCATTACTTCTAAAATATGAGTCCAATTAACCTCAAACAAAATTTTGTAGTTTTGTAAAATCTATATCTTTCAAAAGGAAACATTTATGTGTTGTTTTAAACACATTTATAAAATTACACTTTAAATTTTAAATAATTGACTAATAGTCACTTGTTATTATTTTTTAATAAAAATGAATAATTGGTTTAATAAAATTTGAGGTTTTCAGAAATGTAAATATTGTCTTCTATGTAAATTCCAAATTTCAACATTACTCAATTCTTGATATAGGGCTTTTAAAATAGTTTTAAATATCTAAATGCTGGCAAGGTAGATACTCCTAGTAAATTTGAGTTTGAAACCATTTGGAAAACTTATAGTTAAGAAAACCCTTTTGTATTCTTCAAGATTTGCAATTAGGAAAATATTTTGTTTGCATAATTATTTATTTTGAGGATTTAGGGTTTTTGATGACTTACATTAGTGGAAAACAAAAAGTTTTAATTTTTTGTGATTTTTGAACTTTCCAAAAATCAGGGATGTTACAGACTACCACCCTTAAAAGAAATCTTGTCCCGAGATTTGGGAAGGCTAGAAAGAAAGATTGGTTTTATTTATTTAATTTAGATTCCACTAATTTCATTGCAAAGGGGGAAATAAAATTAAGTCTTTGGATTTCCTATTTGTCAAAGGTTAGACAAAAACAACTTGCTACTCCTCCACTTGTATGGATTGCTCCAAGTCTTCTCATGCTTGTCATCTGGAAAACTGTTTCATTTCTTCTAAGTTGTTTTATCCTTGATGTAGTGTCTCCCTTGAACTTGAATAATTCTTCATGACTTGCTTTTATGTTGAAATACTACTAAGTTAAAAGAATAGAAAGAAGAAATAGAGAGAGATAGAAAGATAGATGGATTGTTCTCCTTCTTCATTTCTTCTTGCACTTGTATTTGCTTATGTTTCTTCTAGTTGAGTGGAGTCTAAGTCCTTGCTTAAATTTCTTCTTAGGCCTTCCTTGTAGCTCTTCATGTTTTCCACCAAGTTGAATTTGAAGTATCCCCATGTGCTTGAGTCTTGATAAATCTTGAAGTAAGAATTAGAGAAGTGGACAGAAAATACTTGTACTTTTGTTTTGAATTTACTAGTTGGCTAAGTAAATACTTGAACCATACTAAGGACTTAGTCTTGTTCCAAAATAGCCACAACACATAAAACATATATGCAAAATATTTTCTAAGTCAAAGGCAACAAAGAAAATAAATAAATAGTGAGAGTGAAATTTTGACTAAGTCTTCATGAAATTCTTCTTGATTCCTTCTGGGTTCTGACTCCATTGATCCTTGAAGGACTTGATGATTGTGCTACCTTCATGAAGTCAAATGGAAAAGAAAGAAGAGGGGGAAAAGACTTAAGAGAAGAAGGGGGTTGGTCTTCTTGAAGTTTCTTCCTGTTTTCTTCTAAGTACTTCTGCATTCTTGGAGAGGTTTCTCAAGTCATATTTTCTTGGCTAAGTCCTTCATTTGTCTTCTTGCTTCATGTTGAAAATCTTCGAGTTGACGATTGTAGCATTCTCTCCATGGCTTTTCACTAATCCAGACTTAGTGGTTTTCAACTAGGAGGGTCAACTAGGAAAAGTAAATTAGAAATATTCTGAGGGCTTTGGTTTTTGTCTCTCTAGTCTAAGGTTAGTCCTTAGCAAAAATTAGGTAGAGAAAACATATTGAAAATAATTACAAAAAATAAACTAAGTCAAAAATAGTCAAATGAGCATATAACAATCAAAACTATTTTAACTTAGCCAAAAATTATTTTGGGTGCAAGGGACTGTTAGTACACATCCTAAGGTCTCCAAAAATATTTTATTTGCAGTTTTTATATTTGTAGAATTAAAACTATGCCAAAAATCACCAAACAAGCATATTTGAAATTGAACAAATTTTAAATAGTCTATTTTAATTTTGGCCGTTACTAACAGAGTCTATATGTTCAGAGCTTTTCAAAAAGTCCAAATTTGCACAAATTGAATTTATAAAACAAAAGTTATTAACAAATCATGGTTTACAAAGATCTACAAATAACAAGTGTGTTCACGTATCAAAAGTGAAATTTCTTGATTCTAAAGTGTTCTACACAACTTGCTGATTTCAAAAAGTACAAAATTACTCAATTTGGCAAGGGGTTCAAAAGTTATCAAGGTTCTAAGCTGGGGGGCTTTTGTGCAAAATCACAGGGGCTTTTCTGTTTAACTAGAAAAATAGGCGATCCGGGGGATAACGAACGGAGCCTCGTGATTTGGGATAATTTATAATTTGCCACACTTTTCTCAAATCCTTTATAATTTTCCACACTGACCACCACCTGTCAGTCACACATGATGTGCCAAATTATAAAAGTGAAAAGTAAAATGTGGCAAATAATAAAATCCCCCTCCTGATTGGTCGATACCGATTCGGCGCGGATCGGGGCTGCGAACCGTTGGATCTAAGTTACAGCGGGCGCACGGGATTACAAGATACCTTTTTGGTCGAGGATCTAATCTGGGCGCTTGGATCAGGATCCGACGGCTGTGGGTGACGGAGGGGCTCGGGGTCGCCGGCAATGGAAAACCCGGCGGTTCTCCGGTGAACTGCGGCTCAGAAATCGACGGCGTTGGCCTTCCCGTGGCTTTCCGGCTCGATGGAGGTGACGAAGAGGTGCGGCGCGGGATGGAGAGCGCAATATAGGTGATGGCGTGGTCCCTCGTTTCCTTAGGCGACGGCGAGGCGCAAACGGAGACGGTGCGGGCTCCGGCGTCCTCGGGTGAACACGGCGCGACCGTTTTGCTGCGTACAAAAAAACGAAGAGGGGGTCAGGGACGTGCGCCTCGCAGAGGGGAACTATATGGCTAGGTATGGGCGGCGGAGACTCACGTTCCACGCCGGAATAAGCAAAACACGTCGGCGACTGAGATCTATTCCGGCGAGAAATTTTTGGAGCGCGGGCGCATGATTTCCGGAATAGGGAGAGGGGAAACGGATAGGGGGTCTCGGGCTTTATAACGGAAGGATCGGGGCTAGGGTTCGTGGCTTGGGTCGCAAGATAATCCGCCCGACGGATCGTCCCCGAGACAGACTATGTTCTTGCACGGGAGGAAGGAGATGTGGTGGCCTGCAGTGGCAGAAAGGGAGGGGCGGGCTGATGGCTGCTTGCTGGGCCTTGGCGCGCACGCGAGCGGTAGATAGAAAGTGGGCTTCTAGCGGGCTTGTTGTTGCACCGTGCGGGAGAGTGGGAGGGTGAGAGAGGAAAACGGGCCGGGCCTGCTGTTTGCTTCTCCATTTTTTTTGTGCTCTCTTTTCCTTTTCTGTTTTTAACAATTATATCATTACTTTTAAAATATGAGTCCAATTAACCTCAAACAAAATTTTGTAGTTTTGTAAAATCTATATCTTTCAAAAGGAAACATTTATGTGTTGTTTTAAACACATTTATAATATTACACTTTCAAATTTTAAATAATTGACTAATAGTTACTTGTTATTATTTTTTTTAAAAAATGAATAATTGGTTTAATAACATTTGAGGTTTTCAGAAATGTAAATATTGCCTTCTATGTAAATTCCAAATTTCAACATTACTCAATTCTTGATATAGCAAAATAAAATACTTATGATTGATTTTGGGCTTTTAAAATAGTTTTAAATATCTAAATGCTGGCAAGGTAGATACTCCTAGTAAATTTGAGTTTGAAACCATTTGGAAAACTTATAGTTAAGAAAACCCTTTTGTATTCTTAAAGATTTGCAATTAGGAAGATATTTTTTTTGCATAATTATTTATTTTGAGTATTTAGGGTTTTTGATGACTTACATTAGTGGAAAACAAAAAGTTTTAATTTTTTGTGATTTTTGAACTTTCCAAAAATCAGGGATGTTACAGACTACCACCCTTAAAAGAAATCTTGTCTCGAGATTTGGGAAGGCTAGAAAGAAAGATTGGTTTGATTTATATAATTTAGATTCCACTAATTTCATTGCAAAGGGGGAAATAAAATGAAGTCTTTGGATTTCCTATTTGTCAAAAGTTAGACAAAAACAACTTGCTACTCCTCCACTTGTATGGATTGCTCCAAGTCTTCTCATGCTTGTCATCTAGAAAATTGTTTCATTTCTTCTAAGTTGTTTTCTCCTTGATGTAGTGTCTCCCTTGAACTTGAATAATTCTTCATGACTTGCTTTTATGTTGAAATACTACTAAGTTAAAAGAATAGAAATAAGAAATAGAGAGAGATAGAAAGATAGAGGGAATGTTCTCCTTCTTCATTTCTTCTTGCACTTGTATTTGCTTATGTTTCTTCTAGTTGAGTGGAGTATAAGTCCTTCCTTAAATTTCTTCTTAGGCCTTCCTTGTAGCTCTTCATGTTTTCAACCAAGTTGAATTTGAAGTATCCCCATGTGCTTGAGTCTTTATATATCTTCAAGTAAGAATTAGAGAAGTGGACAGAAAATACTTGTACTTTTGTTTTGACTTTACTAGTTGGCTCTGTAAATACTTGAACCATACTAAGGACTTAGTCTTGTTCCAAAATAGCCACAACACATAAAACATATATGCAAAATATTTCCTAAGTCAAAGGCAACAAAGAAAATAAATAAATAGTGAGAGTGAAATTTTGACTAAGTCTTCATTAAATTCTTCTTGCTTCCTTCTGGGGTGCTGACTCCATTGCTCCTTGAAGGACTTGATGATTGTGGTACCTTCATGAAGTCAAATGGAAAAGAAAGAAGAGGGGGAAAAGACTTAAGAGAAGAAGGGGTTGGTCTTCTTGAAGTTTCTTCCTGTTTTCTTCTAAGTACTTATGCATTCTTGGAGAGGTTTCTGAAGTCATATTTTCTTGGCTAAGTCCTTCATTTGTCTTCTTGCTTCATGTTGAAAATCTTCGAGTTGACGATTGTAGCATTCTCTCCATGGCTTTTCACTAATCCAGACTTAGTGGTTTTCAACTAGGAGGGCCAACTAGGAAAAATAACTTAGAAATATTCTGAGGGCTTTGGTTTTTGTCTCTCTAGTCTAAAGTTAGTCCTTAGCACAAATTAGGTAGAGAAAACATATTGAAAATAATTACAAAAAATAAACTAAGTCAAAAATAGTCAAATGAGCATATAAAAATCAAAACTATTTTAACTTAGCCAAAAATTATTTTGGGCGCAAGGGACTATTAGTACACATCCTAAGGTCTCCAAAAATATTTTATTTCCAATTTTTAGATTTGTAGAATTAAAACTATGCCAAAAATCACCAAACAAGCATATTTGAAATTGAACAAATTTTAAATAGTCTATTTTAATTTTGGCCATTACTAACAGAGTCTACATGTTTATGGCTTTTCAAAAGTCCAAATTTGCACAAATTGAATTTATAAAACAAAAGTTATTAACAAATCATGGTTTACAAAGATCTACAAATAACAAGTGTTTTCACGTATCAAAAGTGAAATTTCTTGATTCTAAAGTGTTCTACACAACTTGCTGATTTCAAAAAGTACAAAATTACTCAATTTGGCCAAGGGGTTCAAAAGTTATCAAGGTTCTAAGCTGGGGGGCTTTTGTGCAAAATCACAGGGGCTTTTCTGTTTAACTAGAAAAATAGGCGATCCGAGGGATAACGAACGGAGCCTCCTGATTGTTCGATACTGATTCGGCGCGGATCGGGGCTACGAACCGTTGGATCTAAGTGACAGCGGGCGCACCGGATTGCAAGATACCTTTTTGGTCGAGGATCTAATCTGGGCGCTTGGATCAGGATCCGACGGCTGTGGGTGACGGAGGGGCTCGGGGTCGCCGGCAATGGAAAACCCGGCGGTTCTCCGGTGAACTGCGGCTCAGAAATCGACGGTGTTGGCCTTCCCGTGGCTTTCCGGCTCGATGGAGGTGACGAAGAGGTGCGGCGCGGGATGGAGGTGATGGCATGGTCCCTCGTTTCGTTAGGCGACGGTGAGGCGCAAGCGGAGACGGTGCGGGCTCCGGCGTCCTCGGGTGAACACGGCGCGGCCGTTTTGCTGCGTACAAAAAAACGAAGAGGGGGTCAGGGACGTGCGCCTCGCAGAGGGGAACTATATGGCTAGGTATGGGCGGCGGAGACTCACGTTCCACGCCGGAATAAGCAAAACACGGCGGCGACTGAGATCTATTCCGGCGAGAAATTTTTGGAGCGTGGGCGCATGATTTCCGGAATAGGGAGAGGGGAAACGGATAGTGGGTCTCGGGCTTTATAACGGAAGGATCGGGGCTAGGGTTTGTGGCTTGGGTCGCAAGAAAATCCGCCCGACGGATCGTCCCCGAGACGGACTCTGTTCTTGCAAGGGAGGAAGGAGATGTGCTGACGTCACGCCTGACGTCATCGCGGCCCGGCCTGGCAGTGGCAGAAAGGGAGGGGCGGGCTGATGGCTGCTTGCTGGGCCTTGGCGCGCACGCGAGCGGTAGATAGGAAGTGGGCTTCTAGCGGGCTTGTTGTTGCACCGTGCGGGAGAGAGGGAGGGTGAGAGAGGAAAACGGGCCGGGCTTGCTGTTTGCTTCTTCATTTTTTTTGTGCTCTCTTTTCCTTTTCTGTTTTTAACAATTATATCATTACTTTTAAAATATGAGTCCAATTAATCTCAAACAAAATTTTGTAGTTTTGTAAAATCTATATCTTTCAAAAGGAAACATTTATGTGTTTTTTTAAACACATTTATAATATTACACTTTCAAATTTTAAATAGTTGACTAATAGTCACTTGTTATTATTTTTAAAAAAAAAATGAATAATTGGTTTAATAAAATTTGAGGTTTTCAGAAATGTAAATATTGTCTTCTATGTAAATTCCAAATTTCAACATTACTCAATTCTTGATATAGCAAAAGAAAATACTTATGATTGATTTTGGGCTTTTAAAATAGTTTTAAATATCTAAATGCTGGCAAGGTAGATACTCTTAGTAAATTTGAGTTTGAAACCATTTGGAAAACTAATAGTTAAGAAAACCCTTTTGTATTCTTCAGGATTTGCAATTAGGAAAATATTTTCTTTGTATAATTATTTATTTTGAGGATTTAGGGTTTTTGATGACTTACATTAGTGGAAAACAAAAAGTTTTAATTTTTTGTGATTTTTGAACTTTCCAAAAATCAGGGATGTAACATTTTCATACGAAGGAGACGCAAAGGGAGCCTATTTATGAGAAAACAGGCTATAGTAAAGGCATCATTCCAAAACCGAAACGTTCAGCTGACAAAGTTAACCCGGTTTCAACAATATGACGATACTTACGTTCAGCTGAACCATTCTGCTGATGAGTACGTGGACAGGACACTCGATGAGCAATCCCAAGTTTTTCAAAGAAAGTGCTAAAATTACGGTACTCACCACCACAGTCCGACTGAACATGAATGATCTTATGATTAAGAAGACGCTCAACGTGTGCTTGAAATTTTAGAAACACATCAGACTTGCGCTTAAGAAGATAAATCCATGTAAAACGACTATCAGCATCAATGAAACTGACATAATATTCATGACCACTAACAGACATCTGGGCAGGACCTCACACATATGTAACACAAGCTCAAGAGGAGTGTTAACTATATGATGGAAACAGAAAAAGATAACTGATGACTCTTGCCTTGCTGACAGGCATCACAGATGGCGGCATCTTTATTACTAGACTCTGACAGTAAGTCATGGCGGTGGACGACATGGCGAACAATGGGTGATGCTGGGTGACCAATGCAAGAGTGCCACTGTGATGGAGACACACAAACACCACTGAAGACTCGGAACTCAGCAGCAGGAGTGGGGACGATGGTGGGCACATCAAGAGCATATAAGCCATGGCGATAGCGACCTCTAAGAAGTACGTCCCTCGTAGCACGGTCCTTAACAAAGAGATAAAACAGATGAAATTCACAGAAAACGTTATTATCCTAAGTAAGTCTAGGCACAGATAGTAAGTTACGTGCAACTATGGGAACACGAAGAATATTTCTAAGATTCAATTTTTGAGAGGTGTTTGTGAGAAGTGACGCCTGACCAATATGTGAGATATGCATACCTGCCCCATTAGCTGTGTGAACCTTGTCGTGCCCATGGTAGGGCTGCTGAACGGCGAGCTTTCCCATCTCGCTCGTCACATGATCTGTAGCTCCAGTGTCTATGTACCAAGCAGGATCAATAGAATAAGAGAGCGTGTGCCCCTGTTGTGCCATGTGAATTTGCCGATCGTTGCCCTTGCCATTGTTGCCAAGGCCATGGAAGTCGGTCTTGAATCGACGATGGCAGCGGGAGGCGACATGACCCACCAGGCCACAGAGTTGACACGGCTGAGCCGCACCACATGTGACACAGCAAGCGCGGGGACGGCCGTCGACGACGACCACAAACGCGCCAGGGCGCGGTGCCTGCTGCGAGGCAGTGGGCGCACCAGGCGCACCGCCGGGTTTGCCCCCCCCCCCCCCCGGGCGAGGGAGCTGCAGAAGGGCCGCGGCCACCGCCTTTGCCACAGTACGCGGCGTTTACGGAATAGTCGACGGAGACGTCCGGACGGCGTGCGTTTAGCCGCTGCTCCGTCGAGAGGAGGCGACTGTAGAGGTCCTGAGGGCGAATAGGATCCTTACGTTCCTTGATCACCTCGGTAAGCGAGTCGTAGTCGCTGTCGAGACCGGCTAGGATGTATGCCGTGAACTCAGTGTCACGAAGGGGCTCTCCAATCGAAGCAAGAGTGTCAGCCAGTTTCTTGACCTTGTTGAAGAAGTTGGTCACCGTACCTATCTCCTTACGGGTCTCGGCGAGCTTCGTACGGATAGCCATAGACTGAGCAGTGGACTGAGAGGAGAAACTCGACGCCAGGATGTCCCACACCTCGTGAGAGGTCGTGGCAAAGAGAACTAGCCCAGCAACACCGTCACCAAGAGAGGATTGTAGTGCTGAAAGTATGGCTTGATCTTGAGCAATCCATGCACGAAACATCGGGTGGTGCGGCGGCGGACACGGCAGGGTGCCGTTGACAAACCCCTCCAAGTAATGGTTGCGAAGGAGAGGGAGCACCTGAGCGTGCCAATACAGGTAGTTGGTCGACGTGAGCTTCACCGGCAGATGATGCGAGAACAGGAACGACGGCGAGGAGATCGCGGCCAGGGCAGCGTCAATATCCATGTAGGGCGCAGGTGGTGGCGTAGGCGCAGATGGGGCAACGGCAGCGGCGTGCATCTGCGGGGCGTCGTACACGTACGGGGCGCCGTACGCCAGGCTCCATACGGCGCAAGTGCGTCACGCCTCGGTGGGGCGGCAGACGACTCCTAGCCGTGGTACGCTCCATAGGAGGGACGCACGGGCGGCGGAGGGCCGTGGGAGACACCGTATGGAGAGTAGCCACTATAGCCGCCGTAGGCCGCACGAGCGGCATTGATGACAGCAGGCGGCGCGGCGGTGTAGAGTGGAGCAGCAGCGGCAGGCGAGACCGCGCCCACCATCATATGCGAGGCAGTCGGGGGGGGGGGGCACAAGAGCCAGTGGTTGTGTCACAGCCGGAGGCGGCGAGAACCGAGCCGATGTAGAGTACGACGATGATGGCTCGCTGGCGAACAACATGGAGCCAGCGTAGAGGGAGCCCGCAGATCGAGTTTGCAGGGGGCCGAGCGAACCCTCCGTCGTGTAGGGCGCAACCCCTCCGCGAAAAAGATGCGTGAGTGACGGCGGCACGAGCGCATGATCCATGCGAACGGGGACCGACGAGTCAACTGCAGAGAAGGAGACAGCGGCGACGGCAGCACTGGAGATGGCAGACGCGGGAGCAACAGCGGCGGCCGGCTCAGATGCGGCGGCGGTGGCGTAGCGGAAGCCATTAGGATTTTAGATCGTTAGGTCGTCTGATACCATATTAGACAAGGGTTTTGGGCTGTTTGGCACACCTCCAACGTGGGGTGGCCTTTTCATTATATAGGAGGTACATCATCGTGTACAAATACAGATAGGACTCCTAACTATGTACAAAGTCCTAATATATTCGGAGTCTAATAGGTGGGATGGCATATCAGTCAGCTGCCACATGTTCTCTAAGACTTTGAAGTGTTTGATAGGAAAAGTAGTTACAAAGTTTTCATCGATTTTGAAGTTGCGAGACTATAATCTTTAGTACAAGTCGTATGAGCATATGCCGTCTATTTTGTGCTCTGTATTTCTCTATTGAGTTCGATGAAGTTCGTTTGATGTTATCGGCTTATCGCACGTGCCTGTTGTATTTTAGGACCATGTGGGGGAAGGGATACCATGATATTAGAAGCAGCAAGAAAACAATTTTAAGAAAAAATGAGAAGCAATTCCATGTATACTTGGAACATGCATTAAATACGAAATGGAAAAAGAAAATACTGCAGAACAATTAGGTTCGTTTGCCACGATAAGCAGGAAGAAAACAATTAAAAAATCGGAAACTAGGGCCCAACCGGGTTCGAACCGGTGACCTATTGATCTGCAGTCAATTGCTCTACCACTGAGCTATGGACCCAATTGATGCTACGTTCCGTTCCCAACGTAATTAATACGTTACAAAACTTCGTGAAATTAGAGTTGACCCATATCTTTGCGCGCACATGAATATTTAGAGGAATATCGTAAATTGTACATCAGTTGGGTCCATAGCTCAGTGGTAGAGCAATTGACTGCAGATCAATAGGTCACCGGTTCGAACCCGGTTGGGCCCTATATATTCTTTTTGTATTATTCTAATAATCCCAAATTAATTCAGTAGATAGGCTTCTCCATGTTAAAACCTAGTATTTCTATATTTTTTTTGTATTATTCTAATAATCCCAAATTAATTCAGTAGATAAGCTTCTCCATGTTAAAACCTAGTATTTCTATATTCTTTTTGTATTATTCTAATAATCCCAAATTAATTCAGTAGATAAGCTTCTCCATGTTAAAACCTAGTATTTCTATATTCTTTTTGTATTATTCTAATAATCCCAAATTAATTCAGTAGATAAGCTTCTCCATGTTAAAACCTAGTATTTCTATATTCTTTTTGTATTATTCTAATAATCCCAAATTAATTCAGTAGATAAGCTTCTCCATGTTAAAACCTAGTATTTCTATATTCTTTTTGTATTATTCTAATAATCCCAAATTAATTCAGTAGATAAGCTTCTCCATGTTAAAACCTAGTATTTCTAATAGCAAGATATGGTCACGCAGTTTCTATTATATTTTGCTAGGAAAAATCTCTAATTTATATTCAGAACCTAGTCACAATATAGATGACTAACATGACGCCACAAAGAATTCATTTTCTTTCCAGATCTTGTAAGAACATTATGATCGCTGATGATCACAGCAGAGATGTTGCAAGACTAGCAGCAGTACATCATACGGATGTACTTAAGATTTTCCTAGCAAAATCTGCATTAAATCAGTTTAACTATAGTGTATCTCAGCATGCAGAAAATGACTGGCATCACCAGGTCCAATAAACTTGCACGGAAAAAAAAAAATACAGCATTGGTTTATAAAACACTTATCGATGTTTCTTATATGCATACAGGTCGATGAAACAAGCATGCAGTCGACAAAACCGTTCTAGGAAGGAATAAATCATTTCTTCTTATTATTTAGATCAAATGAAACCTGGGTACAATGTCCACAGTAATGTATATCATAAAATCTCTTAAGGCCGTGGTGACTACACTACAAACAAAAACTTTGGAGGAAACTCCTCGTTATAAAATGACACTCCTGAACTTCTACATCCTCGGATCAGAGTCAGAACCCTAGACAAAAGCATAGATGATGCAGGAAGTGGAGTGGACTGAAAGAATGACAAATTAATGAAGAACTACACCATCCTTAACTGAGGATGGGAAGCAGCAGAGCAGAGCAGATTGGCCGCCCATGCGGCGTCTCCTCTTCCCGGACCAAGAGGTCTCGAGTTCCTTCTCAGCTTTATTCCGTGAGATCTGGTTAACAGACATTTCACATGTGAGTTCTGCCTGTGCCTGGAGTAATACCCGCTTTAGCAGTTCTGTGCAGAGATCTGGTTATAGGCATTTCTCATGTGAGTTCTGCCTGTGCCTGGAGTAAATACTCGGTTAGCAGAGGGAGCTCCGGTCAGCTGTACAGAAGTGGTGGCGTCACCGGGTTAACGTTACACTATCAGAGTATCAGGTAAAGAACCAATACTTATTGGCAATGCTTTTCCGGGAAGCATCGTCACAAAACATCTCTTAATCCCCCCTTGGAACCAAGGCACTCTTGGGGATTAGCGTAGAAATAGTCCTCTTCCTTGGGCCGGCCAGGGATGGCCCTTCGGTCTGTGGGTTGGCCCATGTGGTTCTGGTGCGCTGCCTTCACAGCAGCGGAGAACTCATCCCAGGATAATGTGCCTCCTTGGAAAAGATCCAACAGTTCAACGAGTTTTACCCTGTCCAGTAAGATGGTCTTGCGAAAGCCCGTATACCTGACACGGAAGTACGAAAAGGTTCATCAACATATCACCAAAGGAAGTAGTATTGTAGTCATTAGAAAGCAGAGACAAAACATTTCTTCAATGATGTTCCAAAGTAAAAAATGTATGATGTTTCGAGGAAGCCCACCTTCTGTGACCTTCAACAACCCTTGCCATATTTCCATCGTAACTAGGGATAAAAACATCACTTGCTATCGAGACCATGTAGTCCAGTGCTGCCATCTGGGTTGAATGGTTCTGGAATGGCCGCAGTTCATCGGGAGATAAAAGCTTTTCCTTCCTTACCATTTTAGGATAAGCATCCTTCAAAGCGGCCAAACGCCTTTCGCCTCCATAGATTTCACCAGAGGCAATATATATCAATGTGTCCTTCGTAAACCCTAGAGCTTTAAGCACTAGAGTAATTTCCTCGGGTGTGAGGGGGCAAAGCCCCTGAAGCCTCTTGAATTCAGAATCGATCTCCTTTTCTTTCCACCATGGATATGCATATCTATAGTTGAAACACAATCAGGTTATAACTACTCAAGCAGCACCACCATAAGTACTAAGTAGTAATCAGGTTATAACCTCATTCTGGTGAGCTCCTCAGTTTCTTTACCAGAACAGCCATGTGCACAGCCTGAAAAAGAGAGCATATCCATTTCGTAGCGCAAGTGAAGCACAACAAATTGCCCACTTTTCTGAAGGGTGGAGATAAGTTTTCTGCCAAGGGCCTCAATCTGTGGAGTGAATCTCAAAGCCTCAAAGTTGACACGGCAGCGCAGCATTTGGAGATGAACAGGAAGGCCATTGTTTGCAAGGCGGGCATCTGTTTTATTGAAATGGATTACTTTGTGCTTCCTTGCAATAGGTAATACCTGCAGGAGAGAGGAGCTTTCAGATACAAATGGCTATAAACTTTTTGACACTGTTCAAAACAGCCTGCAGTAATAAAGACATCCGTTACCCGCTTTAGGTAGTACGTATCATTAGACCAGCTGATAGGGGGCATTGAATAAAGTCTTCGCCTAGTTTTTAGCTGGAGTTTCAGCGGCAGTTGTTTGACAATCCTCAGTTCATCTCTTAAGGAATTAATGAAGTGGTTCACATCAAATATATCTCCAAAATCACTGCATACCAAAAGAAAACTTATTACTCCCTCCGTTCCTAAATGTAAGATGTTTTAGCCCTTTTCCACATTCACACATGCCTACATGTATCTAGACAGCTTTTATTGTATATGTTCACTCATATTAGTTTGCATCTAGACAATATGAGCAATAGCTAGAACATCTTATATTTAGGAACGGAGGGAGTAGTAAACAAGCAACAAACAAGCAGTAACATTTTTTCACGCATGAAAAACCCAGTTCTGTGAGATATGGAGATGATGAATGCCGCATAAAATATCGGAAGATGACTGCACAGGTTTATGTGCTCTCAGGAAACAATTTAGGACCAATAGCTCATCAAACAGGTACAGTGCTCATCTTACTGAAACAGTTCTACATGAATACTATACCTTGGATCAGCCCAGAAGGATCTTTTATCCAGTTCAGGGACCACTAATGTTAGATTCAGATGGCGTGCTATGGTCACCATATCACATATCTGCAACACGACAATTTGTAAGAAAAAATAGAATCCCAGCCTGTAAGCAGGCGGCCCAGCAACAGGAATCTGATATAGCTTAGGTACAAACCCCAGCTCGCATTTGATTGAGGCCTCCATTGCAAGTCACCAGTAGATAGCCATTGCTTCTGTAAACTCCTGCAGAAAGCAACAATGCCCTGATCAGCTCCAGTGCCAACCTAAGGACTTGAAGGTTGCAAATAGTATCCATTTTAGCAGCATAAAGCAGCAAATGTTGGGAAGTGTCTAAGGAAATGTATGAGCAAATGTTGGGAAGTGTCTAAGGAAGTGCCAGGTCAAGAAAGGCATCTGCTTCAAACTGCTAAAGTATAAACTGTACTATACCATATGCCGCATACCAAGAACAGTCACAAAATTCAGTACGTTTGCACCCAAATTGCCAACCGGAGATCTCCAAATGTTGCAAAATTGGCCTCAAAATCGCTATTTCGAGCGTGTTGACCCACGAACTCCGCCCAAATAAGAGAACCACGAGCTCGCCCAGATCGCGCAGACTATACCGATACGGAGGGGAGAAGCAGCTTAGAGCAAGAGGAGGAAGAAGGAGCGAGCACTTACTCCTGGGCACGAGCGCAAGAGGGGAGAGCCGCGCTGCGGCCCGGTCCTCGCCGGCGAGAGCGGCCAGGCCGGCCGTGGCGCCCCCGGAGCCTCCTCCTCCCCAGCAGTCCGCAAGGACCCTTGGACGCCAGAGCCCGGCGATGGATGCCAGCTGTACCACCGCCGTCCACAGCACCGCGCTGGCCACCGCCCGCATGGCCCACCGCCATAGCCGCCTCCGCCGCAACGCCGCCACGGCCACCACCATCTCCACCTCCTCCCCCACCGCACACAGCGCTTCTCGTGGCCTCTCGAATCCACCTAACTGCCAACTAGTAGCACTACTACTACCAGCGCCCAGCGGCACCAGCGGCGGGAGGCGAGCGATTAGAGCGGAGGGCGCCGGTGTTTACGCGGGATTAACTGCACCGTTAAGCACTGGCTCCCGTGATTAGTTTAGAACGGCGCCATTAATGGGCGTAAAAGCTCCAAGATTTTGTAGGAAGAAGAAGAGGAAATCGCGAGGAATGAATGAAATGGGAACAGAGCAGCGGTAGGCAGGACGTTAGCATTTGGAGGATGCTGCTGGAGCCCCGAAAGGACTCTTCCTCGGTTGGTAGTGGACTAGTGAGTGCTAACCCTTAAACACGGCAATTAGTATTTTAATCAATTGTTGCCAATCTTTCTCTTCGGTTCCTTCGAATTGTTGTTTTCTCCCCTTCTCCAAAAATACAAACTTTGATCACTAATTTGGACAACACTTCTAATAATAGCATATTGTAGTTCTCAAGATAAGTTGAACTAATTAACTTCCAATTATCTAATTCAAATACTTCTAAAGATAAATTTTCATCCGTTCCCTTCGAAGTGCTGTTTTCGCACTTCTCCAAAATAAAAAATTTGATCGCCAATTTATAATACAATACATCCATAAAATCTACTAATAAATGCCATACAGTAGTTCTCAAGATAAGTTCAACTATTTAATTTCTAATAATTTAAATACTTCTAAAGATGTTAGTAGCTAAAATTTTGAAAGCTATATTCCAAATCTAAACTTCTAGCCATTCTTTACTCGGTAGTCATTACTGACGAGTGTTCTCCTTATTTTTGTTACTTACTCTCAACTACAAAATTGTAGCTCTCTTGACATTTACATTATGGAGTTTATATGGTCTCTGGCATTCAATTAAACATTGTTGACGTGGAATTTTTTTTATGTGATTTCAATTTTTTCAACCCATATATAACAATCATATTGTAGTTCTCAAGATAAGTTGAACTATTTAATTTCTAATGATTTGAATACTTCTCATGGTATTAGTAGCTTGATTTAAAAAAAAAAATCCATATTCCAAAATATCAATTTCTAGCCATTCGCTAGTCATTACTTAGTAATGGCAAGTGTTCCCCCTGATCTTGTCACTTACAATCAACTATAGAAATGCAGCTCTCTTATTTCTAACCTACAAACAGGGTTGACGTGAAAAATAATAATGTAGAATATGTAATTTTGCATAGGGGTGAGAACTAATTGGATAGTACTATTTACACACCCATTGTTATATTTTAGAAATAAATACGGACGCAAATATATATGTATGTTTTTGAATGTGAAAGAAATTAGGCAGGAGCTAGATTGGTAGTTTCGTCCATTCGGAACAAATATGAATAAAACGAGTATCTCGTTATCTTGCAATAGTTTCAAGTTCAATCATCTAAAAATGTATTTGATCACTTAGTTATCTTTTTAGGTTGTACAATTGGCATATAGGGCTAGAATTACTAAAATTGGCCAACATGATTTTATTATAATCCACATCTGCTTCAAAATTCAATATTAAATTTGTATTTGTATTTGTAAAATAAATCAACATATTTACCACATTTATTTTCGATTCAGATATTTCCACATCCATTTAAAAAAAATCGAATATGAATATCGGATAATTCCGGTTATCCACTGCCAGTTTCCATCCCTAATTTTGCATGTTTTCCAGTCTGCATGTATGGCTCATCATAAAATTTATGTTAAACTAAAATTCATTGTTTTGAAATTTTAGATAACATGTGGATTAAAAAAATAAAGACATTAAACTTTAAAAAATATAATGCATAAGAAATCAAACTATGTAAGCACGTAAAACAATATTCTCATGTATACAAAGTAAAGTCATCGAGAATAGTTAGAGGACAATAAATGTATTAGTAAGTTATAAGTGTATGAGTGATACAGGCATTAGACCCCAAATCGCTGCATAGGTAAGGTATCTCCTTTAATTACCCATGTTGATATGCTCTAAATTATCCTAATTGTCTCCTAATTAAGTGGTTTCCATGTTTTATTTTGTATACATGATTTTTTTTTTCATGCATGTTATGTAAAATTGTTGCATGTTGTTGTAAGTCTAATGCGAAATTGTATGCTAATTTATAGATGCGGGTTTAAAAATTGGGAACTTGTAATACGTTTGACTTAAAATTGGACAGAGTTATATGCTTTCTATATTTTTCTTCTATATCAGTGATACTTCAAGCTAACAAAACATGTGAAGAGTTCGTATTGTTTGTATTGTTTTTTCATGTCTCCATAATTTTATTTGCACGGTTACTACAATGGGAAATCCGGGACATTGTACTAGTATGCTTTATTTGTTGTTTCAGGTGTCGTATGTAATATATATATATATATATATATATATATATATATATATATATATATATATATATATATATATATATATACACACACACACACACACACACACACACACACACATATTGTTTTGTATTTGTTAGCATGTCATGTAGACATGTGATCTGGTGATAAATTGTTACAAATCATTATAAACATTTTCCTTGACAAATCGAACGTCAAAGAACTGTCGGAGCTTCGTTCTAGACAAAGATCATACTTGTAATTCATTCTTCATGAGCTATTTGTTGGTATACATATATCAGCGGATAGTGCCATTTCCACACCCATTTTATATATTTGAAATAAATACAGACATATATACATATGTTGTCGAATATGAATGTGAAAGAAATGTTACTCGAATGCGGAGGTGGATCAGTTGTTTCATCAAATCGGAACGAATATGAATATAACGAGATAACATACTCGGTGTCTTGCAATAGTTTCAAGCCCAATCATATACAAATACATTTGATCGGTTAGTTATCTTTTTAGATTGTATAACTGGCATATAGGGCTAGAATTACCAAAACAGGCTAACATGATTTATTTCTGATCCGCATATATTTCAAAATTCAATACCGAATTTGTATTTGTATTTGTAAAACAAATCCAGATATTTACCGCATCTATTTCTATTTTTCTCCTCATTCAGATATTTCCACGTCCATTTGCAATTTTTTTAATATGAATATCGGATAATTCCGGTTATCTACTACCAGTTTTCATCCCTAATATTTCATGTTTTTCAGTCTGCATGTACGGGTCATCATAAAATTATGTTAAACTAAAATTCATTTTCTGAATTTTTTAAACATCTGCATCTCAAAAACAAAGACATTAAACTTCAAAAAAAAAATACAATGCATAAGAAAGCAAACTACGTAAGCTCGTAAAACAATATTCTCATATATACAAAGTAAAGTCACCAAGAATAATTGGAGGACAGTAAATGTAATCAGTAAGTTACAAGTGTATGAGTGATACATGCATCAGATCCAAATCATTGTATAGGTAATTATAAAATTGGTTGTAATATTCAGATGGGCTACATTACAAAAATACCAAATAACTTGTGCTTTTATATTTTTGTACAGATATATAAAAAAGACAAAGTTATTATGACATTTGATATTCATAAGTGTACACCCAATGGTTGTGGAGATAGTGTATCTCCTTTAATTACCCATGTTGATATGCTCTAAATTGTCCTTATTGTCTCCTAATTAAGTGGTTGTTAAGTTTTATTTTGCATACATGAAACCTTTTTTATGCATGTTATGTAAAATTGTTGCATATCATTATAAATCTAATGTGAAATTGTATGATAATCTATAGATGTAGGTGATGGAGGGTAAACACACGCTCGTTGGGAGACCCCAATTGTAAGATATGAAGAGTGCAACAGCAAGTTTTTCCTCAGAAAGAAACCAAGGTTGAATCGACCAGTAGGAGAAATAAATCACTTCCAAAGGTTGTTGTCAGATGATGTTGGCAGGGCGCACTACCGGTTCAGCAGACACATGGAATCTACACAATACAATCAACTTACTGTGCCCAAACGAAGCAGTGAGATTGTCAGTCTCACCGGTTTTGCTGAAAACAAAGGATTAAACATATAGTGTGGAAAATAATACTTGTTTGCAGTAAATGAAAGAGAACAGTGATGGCGATGAATGAGAGGAAAACATTAATTGCAGTATGAAAACTATGGTTGTAGTGATTGTATTACCAGTGTAAAGAAATGGACCGGGTCTCACAGTTCACTAGTAGTGTCTCTCCATAAAAGATATATAACATGCTAGGTAAACTAATTACAGCTGGGCAATTGACAGATATAAATACTGCACCGTAGTGCATATGCATGACATGATGATTAATATGTGATTCATGCGGGCATTACAATAAGATCCATAGATCGTTATCCAACTGCATCTATTGCTAATAATCCACCCTCGGAGCGTCATCCAATCAAACCTCGGGTATTAAGTTTGAAGCAACAGATAATTGCATTAAATAAAGTGTGTAATATAAACAATATAAACATCGTTTTTTCTCCTTAATGGCAACAGCACATCCCCCACCCGTTACGTTTCTGTCACTCGAGCGTGAGTGAAAGGGAGACATGAACCCACTATCGAGCATAAATGCCCCCTCTTGGAGTTACAAGCATCAACTTGGCCAGAGAATCTACTAGTAACGGAGAACATGCAAGATCATAAATAACATAAACATGAAAGAACATGATAGATTGATAATCATTGGACATAGCATTCAATATTCATCGGATCCTAGCAAACACAACATGTAGCATTAAAATAAGATGATCTTTATCATGTTAGGCAGCTCACAAGATCTAAACATGAGGCATAAAGAGGAGAGAACAACCATCTAGCTATTTCTATGGACATGTAGTCCAAGGATGAACTACTCACGCATCATTCCGGAGGCGGGAATGGTGGCGTAGAGCCCTCCGGTGATGAATTCCCCTCCCGGCAGGGTGCCGGGAGAGCTCTAGAACCCTCCCAAACTAGGATTGACGATTACGGCGGCTGCGGATGTTTTTGGTGGAAAAGGCTCGGTGTTTAGGGTTAAACCGAGGAGGAGAATATATAGGCGCGAGGGCAACATCGGTGGGCAACCAGGGGGCCCACACCACCCCTGGGCGCGGCCAGGGGGCGCAACCTCATGGTGTGGGCCCCCTGTGGCCCCCTCCGGGTCCCCTTCGGACTTCGTGTACTTGACAGATTTCTAAGACCCTGAGATTTTGTTTCGTCCAATTCCGAGAATATTTCTAGAACAACTTTTCTGAAACCAAAAACAGCAAAAAACATGAACTGGCTCTGTGGCATCTTGTCAATAGGTTAGTCACAGGAAATCCATAAAAATGACATAAAGTGTATAGGAAACATGTATCATATGTCATGAAAACAACGTGGAACATCAGAAATTATAGATACGTTTGATATGTATCAAGCATCCCCAAGCTTAGTTCCTACTCGTCCTCGAGCAGGTAAACCATAAAAACAAATAATTTATGAGGTGACATTCTACCAACATAAACTTGATCATCTAAATTGTAAAAGAATATGTAAGCTGAGATCATAGTACTTTAAACACATGCATTGTCGATATAATTCTAACAATGAAACTTAGCAATCACTTTGCATCATAAAAAGTAACACAAATAGATCATGAATAATAATTCACTTGAAAGTTATACGTTTGTTTCGAGCATAAAGAAAACATAGTACAGTGATATTTAGCTTGTCCTTAAGAGTGGGGCAAAACATAAATGCGAGGAGACCTTCAAAGTTCAAGTGGAAGACTAGAGCAAATAATTTGAGAGCAAGTAATAACACATATTGAATCAATCAATAATAATCTTTGGGACTTATGCACATTAAACTCAGAATGGCAACTACGCTCTCTTAATTGTGCATTAAGTTAGAAGATGGAGACTCACCATAAAAGTAAAAGAAAGGCCCTTCGCAGAGGGGAGCAGGGATTAACTCGCGTGCTAGAGATTTTTATTTTATTAAACAGAGGTATTGAAAACATTTTTAAGAGAGGTGTATGCTTATGTCAACGAATGGTAATAGAGTTCTTGTCATCTTCCATACTAAAAAAGTTGAGAGCGGTTCCGAATTATTTATATTGGGCACTTATATCATGCACTTTATATAGTATGACACTCCTCCCCACCTTGCTTTCGCAAACCATGGCTAAACGAATGCTCAGGTGCCTGCCAACAATCTCATACCATGGAGCAGTGCCTATTTATTTGTTTAGCTTTTTGATGTTATAATGGTCTAACCAGCTTTTGCAAAATTAATGACGAGCAGATGAAGCATGCAAGTTGGGGTACTTAATTAGTATAGAAGACAACAAACCCAACTACTACTTCCTCGTGAGCTAAAACAAGAACACAAAACAGGAATAATTTTGAAAGTTTAAAGGTAGCACATGAGAAATTTACTTGGAGTGGCGGTTAAATACCACATGTAGTTAGGTATGATGGACATATTTGGAAAACTTTGGTTTTTTGGGAGTTGGATGCACGAGTAGAGCTCATACTCAATACATCTGGAGGCTAGCAAAAGACTGGGAGCGACAAATTAAGAGAGCAATAATGGTCGTAATCATGCATAGCGACAAAAACATTATTAATCAAAGCATAAATGGTATAACAAGTCAAAAACTAAATTATCATAGAGGATATAAGTGACTGTTTTGTAGTCATAAACATGGTGTAAGCATGTGCCAAGTCAACCAAATAAAGCATTCGAAGGATAACACCACAAATTTATGCTTCAATGTGATAAAAACAACTCATGATTCTTTCAATGGCACATTAAGCACTCTCAGCTATTTGTGAGAAGTCATGCTACAATAATAACTACTAAGCATAGAATTAGAATAACATCCAGCATGACATGAAAAAGTCTAGCCACGGTCTACACGAGCTTCTTTTTGCACCGTTATAAGAACGAAAATTGTACTACTGCTTTCCAACACCAATCATTTTATACTAAACAAAAACTCTACAAGAGATATAGCAATGAAACAAGAGAGTAGTACTACTACTACTCTACTAGAACTAACAGCTCTGAATAAGAGATGCATGAAAAATGAGCTAAAAGGATTTGAAGTAGCTAGAAGAAAAACTAAGAATACGAGCATGGAAGAAAACGAGTATTCATATGAAAAAGCGGAGTGTGTCTCTCTCCCACACAAGAATGCTGGGTTCCAACTATGTGTATTGCAGAAAGGAAAACAAAACAATACAAAACAAAAAACAAACAGACGCTCCAAGTAAAGTGCATATGATGTGACCGAATAAACATATAGTTTCACTAGAAGTGACTGATACGTCATAAACGTATCCTTAATTTCTGATGTTCCATGTTGTTTTCATGCCATATGCTACATGTTTTCCTTACACTTTATTTCATTTTTATCGATTTCACGGGACTAACCTATTGAAAATATGCCACAGAGCCAACTCTTGTTTTGTGTTGTCTTAAGTTTCAGAAAAGTTGTTCTAGAAATATTCTCGGAATTGGAAAATCTGAAGCTCGGAAGTCTTAGAATTCCTGAAGGTTCCACGGAGTCTCGAAGAGGCCTGGAGGGTGGTCACCATGAGGCGTCCACCCTGGCCGCGCCGGGAGGTGGTGTGGGCCCCTCGGGCACCCACCGCCATCGCGCTTTCACCTATATATTCCCCCCGACACGTGAACCCTAAAAATATACCAATTTTCCACGAAAAACACCCGAGGCCACCGTCATCATTAACCCGAGAACGGGAGAGTGATGGAGTTCTCCCCGGCACCCCGCCGGGAGGGGAAATCATCACTGGAGGGTTCTACACCACCATGCCCGCCTCCATAGTGATGCCTAACTAGTTCATCCTTTGACTACGGGTCCATAGCAGTAGCTAGATGGTTGTCCTTTCCTCTTTATGCCTCATGTTTAGATCTCGTGAGTTGCCCTACATGATCGAGATCATCTTATTGTAATGCTACATGTTGTGTTTGCTGGGATCCGATGATTATTCAATGCTTTGTCTCTTGATTATCAATCTATCATGTTGTATATATGTGTATGTTATTTATGATCTTGCATGCTCTCCGTTGTTAGTAGATGCTCTGGCCAAGTAGATACTAGTGACTCCAAGAGGGAGTATTTATGCTCGATAGTGGGTTCATGCCTCCTTTGCATCTGTGCTCGAGTGACAGAATCGTGACAGATGGATGATTTGTTGTTGCCATTAGGGAGAAAATAACAATGTTTACATTGTTTACATTACACACTTTGTTTACTGCGATTATCTGTTGCTTGCAACTTAATACCCAACATTTGTTCGGATGATATTCGGAGAGTGTATTATAAGTCATAGATGCAGTTGTATGACGGTCTATGTATCTTGTTGTAATGCACGCATGAATCTCATAGTAATCATCATGTCATGCATGTTCTTTATCTATCAATTACCCAGCTGTAATTTGTTCACCACAAATGTTAGCTATCTTTTATGGAGACACGCCACTAGTGAAATGTGGACCCCGGTCCATTTTCTCATACTGATAATACAAACACTGCTTCCACTATTTTCACACTGCTTCCACTATTTTCCAATTATTCTCATACTGTTTTCCACACCATACATTTAACCTCTTCGCTATCAGCAAAACCGGTGAGATTGACAACCTCACTGCTTCGTTGGGGCAAAGTGAATTGATTGTGTTGTGTAGGTTCCACGTTGTTGCTGAATCGGTAGTGCGCCCTACCACATCAACTGCATCAACCTTTAGAAATTGCTTGTCCTCCTACTGGTCGATTCAACCTTGGTTTCTTTTCTGAGGGAAAACTTTCCACTGCACTCTTCATAACCTTTCTCTTGGGGTTTACCAACGTCAGCTTCCATCAAGTTTTCTGGCGTCGTTGCCGGGGAGGAAGAGAATTTCTGCAAGGGGAGTCTCTCACCTCCAATCATTTTTACTTTGTTATTGTTTTGCTTGTTACTTTCTTTATCATGCTTGCTAGCAATGTTTGATGTCTTTGAAACTAGATCTTTTGGCAAGGTGGGTTCACGGATGAACAAAAAAAATATCATAAGGAACACCGCTTTTCACAAAAGGTATACACTTATGGGAGCAAATTAATAAATTGTATGATATGCTAAAAACTTGTGCTCCACTTATAATGTTACTTATTGCTTTGATAAATCTTGTTGCCATAGGAGGTATAAACACCTCCCTTTTTAATGTGAGTATAATGATGATGTTACCATATCTTCTTATGTTAAGGGAAATTATGACTTTTATGATGTGGAACAAATTGAGGAATTTATTGCTTGGAAGGGTGCATTCGAAATTGCCTATTTGCTTGAAAGTATTGATGATGCACCTTATAAATATGATATTTATGATATACTTGCACATTGCTTTGATAATTACAAGGATTGTAATTACTACATACTTAAATATATTAATAGATGCTCTCCCCCAAAGGGGGAGACTAATGCCTTGCTGGAACATATGGAAGGAGAAACTGCTGAATCTGGAAGCTCATTGGATGAAAAAGAGGAGGAGAGTGATGATCCAGAGGAGGAAGAATGGAGTAGATACCCGTGTCTACCTCCCAATGAGAGTACCTCTTTAACTCGTACCTTATTTGATTTCCCTCCATGCTCACCAAAGGAGGATGGGTGTTGTATTGATAACGGTAATGATCCTATCGATTCTTTTGAAATATCCCTTTTTTATGAAATTGGTACTTTCTATACTTGTGACCATGATACTACTATGAATGAAACTTGTGAGAATGATATTGCTACTATTATCTATGACAATCCTCTATTTATTGCAACTATTGATATGCATGATAATGAGTAAGTTTGTTTAGAAAATTTATTTGATAGTGCTCTTGATGATGGTCCTATGTTACTTGATGATATAAATCATAATGCTACTGAAAATGGGATTTCTATTAGTAGTCTCATACCTTTTATGAGTGATAAATCATCTTGTTTTGCTATTGCCAAAAGTGGGAAAGAAGAGGTCTTTATTTTTAATTTAGATCCCACTATTTTTGAGATTGATATGAATTGTGTGCTTTTAGATCATGACAAACATGCTTTATGTGACAATTATGTTGTTGAATTTGTTCATGATACTACTGAAAATTATTATGAGAGAGGAAAATATGGTTTTAGGAATTTTCATGTTACTAAAACACCTCTCTTTTTGTTGAAAGTTTTGAAGTTGCTCTTGTTCTAACTTTCCATGATTTCTAGTTTGAGCTTCTTTAATTTATTTATTTACAAGATTCCTATGCATATAAAGTGGGTTAGACTTAAATTTGTTTTATACTTGCTTCTTGATGCTTCTTCACTTGAAAACACTTGATTCCATTTTTCTGAGCCTAGCTAAAAGGCGTTAAAGAAAAGCACTTCTTGGGACATAGCCCATGGTTTTATTTTTGCCTTGTTTTTCTCTGTTTTATTTGATTCAAGGGTTGAGAATACTTCTGTAGAAACTCCTTTGTATCTTTATTTTATGCATTAGTTGTTCCAAGTAAAGTTTCTAGCAAAAGTTGGAGTTGGTTTTGGATTTCTGCGCAGGAAACAGATTTCTGTTGTCCACCGTAAAAAAAACGTGTAAATTCCAGAAAGATCAAAATTAGCTAAAACTTTTTATGCTTATTCCTCAGATAATTCCAAAACTTTTTTGTTATTTATGTTTTTCGACCTGAGCAACTTAAGTGCCCTGATTTTTTTTTGTCTTTACAGACTGTTCTGGTTTTGGCAGATTCTGCCATTTTTTTTTTTGCATTTGCTCTTTTACTATGTCAAGTGGATTTATTTGCTTGAAGAAACATCAGTGGCTGTAGTTAATGTTTAAAAGTATCAATAGCGCTTGTTACCATGCAGAACCCATGGATTTTTGTTTGTTGCACTAACCCTCTCATGCGAATTACTTTGAGTGTGGCGTGAAGGAAGTTTTCAAGGGTCTAGAGAAGAGGGTGATATAATGTGATCAAGAAGAGTGCAAGGTCAAAGCTTGGGGATGTCCTCGTGGTTCATCCCAACATATTCTAATAAGACTCAAGCATCTAAGCTTGAGGATGCCCAAGGCATCCCCTTCTTCATCAACAATTTATTAGGTTACTTCTAATGAAACTATATCTTTATTCGGTCACATCATATGAAATTTACTTGGAGCGTTTGTTTGTTTTTATTTTGTTTTATTTTGTTTGTCCTTGTTGCAATAAAGTTGTTTGAACCTAGGATTCTTTGTGTGGTAGAGAGACACGCTCCGCTTTTTCATATTAATACTCGTTATGCTCGTATTCTTAGTTTTTCTTCTAGTTGCTGCAAAATTCCTTTTTAGCTCATATTTTTCTTGCATCTCTTATTCAGAGCTGTTAGTTTTAGTAGAGTTGTGTTAGTACTCTCTTGTTTCATTGTTGTATCTCTTGGAGAGTTTTGTCTATTATAAAACGCGTGGTGTTGGAAAGAGTAGTACAGTTTTCGCGCTTATAACGGTGCAAATATAAGCTTGTATAGACTGTGGCTAGACTTTTTCATGTCATGCTAGATGTTATTTTAATTCTAAAGCCTAGTGGTTATTTTTGTAGCATTATTTGTCTCAAATAGCTGAGAGTTTTTAATGTGCCTTTGAAAGAATCATGAGTTGTTGTTGTCATATTGAAACATAAATTTGTGGTGTTCTCCTTTGAATGTTTTATTTGGTTGACTTGGCGCACGCTTACACCATGTTTATGACTACAAACCAGTCACTTATAGCGTCTATGATCATTTAGTTTTTGAACTTGTAGTACCACTTATGCTTTGATTAATGATGTTTTTGTCGCTATGCATGATTATGGCCATTATTGCTCTCTTGATTTATTGCTCCCAGTTTTTTGCTAGCCTCCACCTGTACTGAGTATGAGCTCTACTCGTGCATCCAACTCCCAAGAACCAAAGTTTGCCAAATGTGTCCACCATACCTACCTACATGTGGTATTTAACTGCCACTCCAAAGTAAATTGCTCATGTGTTACCTTTAAAACCTTTAAAAATACTCCTATTTTATGCTCCTGTTTTAGCTTATGAGGACATAAATAGAGAATTTTTATTTCACTTGTTGATTGGACTTTCACACCTTGGAATAGTGGCTTCATCCGCTTATCCAATTGATAGAAGAGCTGGCAGCGGGGTGCCCAACCCCAAATTAATACAACAAATTCTCTTCACTATTTTTGCCCCCAATTTATCAGTCAAAGCATAATTGTGTAAACAAAAGAGAAAGAAGGATGACCTTCTACCCAGATGCGTCCTTCTATGGGAGCCGCCCTTGTGAAGTATAGTTGGCTTGTGACGTACTGTATTTTCTGTTTACCATTCGTTGACATAAGCATACACCTCTCTAAAAAATGTTTTCAATACCTATGTTTAACAAAATAAAATCTCTAGAACATGAGTGATCCCTGCTTCCCTCTGCGAAGGGCCTTTCTTTTAATTTTATTATGAGTCTCCATCTTCTAACTTTATGCACACTTGAGAGATAATAGTTTCCACTCTAAGTTTAATGTGCATTTGTCCCAGAAACATTATTAATTGATTCATGATGTGTTATTATTTGTTCTAGTCTTCCTCTTAAACTTAGAAGGTGTCCTGGAATTTATGTTTTTCCCAACTCTTAAGGACAAGAGAAATATCACTTTTCTATGTTTACTCTATGCTTGAAACAAACGTATAAGTTTCGAGTGCATTATTATTCATGATCTTTTATTTGTGTTACTTCTCATGATGCAAAGTGATTCATATGTTTTATTGTTGGAATTATATCTATCATGTTTGTGTTTAAAATACTATGATCTCAGCTATACTTATGCTTTTACAATTTAGATGATCAAGTTTATGTTGGTAGCATGTAACCTTAGAAATTATGTGTTTTTATCGTTTACCTACTCGAGGACGAGTAGGAACTAAGTTTGGGGATGTTGATACGTCATAAACGTATCCTCAATTTCTGATGTTCCATGTTGTTTTCATGCCATATGCTACATGTTTTCCTTACACTTCATGTCATTTTTATCAATTTCCCGGGAATAACCTATTGACAAGATGCCACAGAGCTAGTTCCCGTTTTCTGCTGTTTTTTAGTTTCAGAAAAGTTGTTCCGGAAATATTCTCGGAATTGGAAAATTCGAAGCCCGGAAGTCTTAGAATTCCCGGAGGTTCCACGGAGTCCCGAAGAGGCCCGGAGGGGGGCCACACCAGGAGGCGGAGCGCCCCCTTAGCCACGCCATAAGGTGGTGTGGGCCCCTCGGGTGCCCACCGCCATCGCCCTTTTGCTTATATATTCCCCCCGATGCGTGAACCCTAAAAATATACCACTTTTCCACGAAAAACACTCGAGGCTGCCGTCATCGTCAACCCGAGATCGGGAGGGTTCTGGAGTTCTCCCCGGTACCCTGCCGGGAGGGAAAATCATCACGGGAGGGCTCTACACCACCATGCCCGCCTCCGGAGTGATGCGCGAGTAGTTCATCCTTGGACTACGGGTCCATAGAAGTAACTAGATGGTTGTCCTCTCCTCTTTATGCCTCATGTTTAGATCTCGTGAGCTGCCCTACATGATCGAGATCATCTTATTGTAATGCTACATGTTGTGTTTGGTGGGATCCGATGATTATTGAATGATATGTCTCTTGATTACAATTCTATCATGTTGTCTTCATGTGTATGTTATTTATGATCTTGCATGCTAGGAGATGCTCTGGCCAAGTAGATACTAGTGACTCCAAGAGGGAGTATTTATGCTCGATAGTGGGTTCATGCCTCCTTTGCATCTGTGCTCGAGTGACAGAAACATGACAGATGGAGGATGTGTTGTTGCCATTAGGGAGAAAATAACGATGTTTACATTGTTTACATTACACACTTTTCTTACTGCGATTATCTATTGCTTGCAACTTAATACCCAACGTTTGTTCGGATGATATTCGGAGGGTGCATTATTAGTCATAGATGCAGTTGGATGACGATCTATGTATCTTGTTGTAATGCCCGCATGAATCTCATAGTAATCATCATGTCATGCATGTTCTTTATCTATGAATTGCCCGGCTGTAATTTTTCACCACGCATGTTAGCTATCTTTTATGGAGAGACACCTCTAGTGAACTATGGACCCCGGTCCATTTTCTCATACTGATAATACAAACACTGCTTCCATCGTTTTCACACTGTTTTCATATTGTTATTATACTGTTTTTCACACCATACATTTAACCTCTTTGTTATCAGCAAAACCGGTGAGATTGACAACCTCACTGCTTCGTTGGGTCAAAGTGAATTGATTGTGTTGTGTAAGTTCCATGTTGTTGCTGAACCGGTAGTGCTCCCTGCCACATCAATTGCATCAATTTTTAGAAATTGTTTGTCCTCCTACTGGTCGATTCAACCATGGTTTTTTAGGTTAAGTTTTGTCTAGTGTTTAAAGAGCACCAATAAGATCTACACATGATCCTAGCATCTTATAACGATCAAAGACTTTCCTAGCTCCTATAGCAACATCACCAAATTCTTTAAGCAAAGTTTCCAGAATAAAATTTCTCTTTTCAGTGTCCTCAACATCATTTAGGTTAAGAAACCTTTGTTGCATTACGGGGTTGAGGTTAACAAAAATAGCCTCTAACATGTGAACTAAAGAAGATGCAGCAGTTTCATAACTGGGAGCAAGTTCTACTATGGATCTATCCTCAAAATCTTTGTTCTTACTAACATGATTAAAGAATTCTTCAACGTTATCCTTTCCAACTATAGAACCACTACCTATTGATAAGTATTTCAGGGTGAACTTTGGGAGCAACATGATGAAAAATAACAACAGGGTAACAAAAATAACAAATAGAATAAGAATTAATTTTTTGTGTTTTTGATATAGAGAAGCAAACAAGACAAAATAAAATAAACTGAGGAAAAAAACAAAGTAAAGAGATTGGAGGCGAGAGACTCCCCTTGCAGAAATCCAGACTCCCTTGCAGAAATCCTCTTCCTCCCCAGCAACGGTGTCAGAAAACTTGCTTGATGTCGGGTAAACACGCGCTCGTTGGGAGATCCCAAATGTAAGGTATGAAGAGTGCATCGGCAAGTTTTCCCTCATAAAGAAACCAAGGTTGAATTGACCAGTAGGACAAAGAAATCACTTCTGAAGGTTGTTGTCAGCTGATGTTGACAGGGTGCACTACAGGTTCAGCAGCAACGTGGAATCTACACAACACAATCAAATTACTTTTCCCCAATGAAGCAGTGAGGTTGTCAATCTCACTGGTTTTGCTAAAAACAAAGGATTAGACGTATAGTGTGAAAAACAGTACTTGTTTGCAGTAAATGAAAGAGAACAGTGATGGCAATGAATGAGAGGAAAACAATAATTGCAGTAGGAAAAGTGTGGTTGAAGTGGTTGTATTATCAATGTAAAGAAATGGTCCGGGATCCACAGTTCACTAGTGGTGTCTCTCTGTAAAATATAGATAACATGTTGGGTAAACAAATTACAGCTGGGCAATTGACAGATATAAATGCTGCATCATTGTTCATATGCATGACATGATGATTACTATGTGATTCATGCGGGCTTTACAACAAGATTCATAAACCGTTATCCAACTACATCTATGGCTAATAATCCACCCTCGGAATGTCATCCAATCAAACCTCGGGTATTAAGTTGCAAGCAATAGATAATCACATTAAGCAAAGTGTGTAATGTAAACAATTTAAACATCGTTGTTTTCTCCCTAATGGCAACAACACATCCCCCACCCGTTACGTTTTTTCACTCGAGTGTGAGTGAAAGGGAGGCATGAACCCACTACCGAGCATAAATACCCCCTCTTGGAATTACAAGCATCAACTTTGCGAGGTGGTGTGGGCCACTTCTGCACCGCCTCAGACTCCCCTTTCGACTACATATGCCCCGTAACCTAAAAAACCAAGGGGGTTCATCATATTCCATAGAAACACAACAGAGCACCGCCGCCACCTCGAAACTCAATTCGGGGATCAAAAGTTCCTGTTCTGGCGCCCTGCCGGGATGGGCATTCGAAGGAGATCATCGCCATCGACACCGCCACCTCTTCTCCATCAACCATCCATGATCCTTGAATCCATGTGTGAGTAAACACCGTTCTAGGTGAAAGCTCATGTCTCCTCTGATGATTAGGTGATGATAACAATGCGGGTATGATTACTAACCATATGGTTTAAGTGTCTACAGATGGCCTCATATATAATTCACGATGATATTCTTGAGAAGTTACAGAAAGGTTTTCTGAAGAAGGAAAAACTGCAGCCGGATTATTCAGGTCACTTGCCCGGAATTTCCGGTGGATATAGGCCGGAATATCCGGCCTCAGCACCGGAATATTCCGGCCCTCTCGAGGCTTCAAAAGATGAAGTCCTGGCCTCCAACTTCCCGCTCACAGAAGCTAGGGCGGAAATTTGCGCGGAAATTTCCGTGGCAAATTTCCGGCCCCTTGGTCCTTTGCAGATTTTGGAGCTGTCGCTGGTGCCCGCTCGCAAAAGATGGGGCGGAAATTTTCCCGAAATATTCCGGGAAAAATATCTGGCCCCCTGGCCCTTACCGAAAAATCAGATGGGTCGCTGCAGCCCACTTGCAGATATGGGGGCGGATTATTAGCCGAAAAATTCCGGCCCTGGATTATTCAAAAATCCGCCCCCCGGATATTTCAAATATCCGGCATGGCTGCCCCGAAAATTTCCGGTACTAACACCGGAATATTCTGGCCCTGGAGAGCTGCAACGGTCAAATCTTGGAGGAGGCTATAAATAGTTGTCTTCTTCCTCTAGATAGCTAGTTCGTCTATTCCTCTCTCTCCTCCATTATTCAAGAGCTCAAAACGCCCCGATCTCCCTCCTCCTCCAAACAAACTCGATGACCTTCAAGGATCTAATGGAGGAGGCCTAGATCTACCTTTCTACCCAGCCAAAAAATTGTTTTCCCATACCATACCCCTTGGGATCTTGTAATCTCTTGGTTGCTTTGTCATCCTAGAGAAACCCTAGTGCTTGTAGCTTCCACCTTGTAGCAAGAAGCTTCGGATTGTTGAGAGCCTCCATCTCACTTGTGGAGTAGCCTCAACCCCCTTGTAAAGGTTTGGTCAACGCCTTCAAGTCGACCTCATAGTGGAAACGAGAATCTCCCTCACCGAGAAGCTCAAGGAGAACAAGGTGTGCACAACCGTGCTATTGAGGAGTGCCTAGGTGGCTCCCCACCTCTCCAACGTAGACGTACTTCTTTTAAGAAGGAACTACGGGAAACATATCCTTGTCTCCGTGTTTTCACTTGTGGTTATCTTGTGCCTTGCATTTACTTCCGTTGCATACTTGTTTCTTATCACATAGGGTGTCTACCTAGTTGCACATCTAGATAACCAAGTTGTTTACTTGCTAAAGCCCATCTAAAAGTGAAAAAGGATTAAAATTTGTAGGTCACCTATTCACCCCCCTCTAGTTGACCATTGTGTACTTTCAATTGGTATTAGAGCCTCGGCTCTTATATCGGGCTTAACCGCCTAAGAGTATCATGGCCAACAGAGATGATCCCGAATCCTCTAAGGAGGAGCTCTCCAAAATGGCCGAGACTATAGCTAACCTAGAGACAACGGTTGTGACCATTCAAACCCAATTGTCCAAGGTTATCTCTAGTGTTGGTTCGGAGGTTTCTTCCATCAAGAGGATGTTGGAGAACATGATGGGTAAACCTAAGGGGCGCACGGATTCTCCCCATGTCTCGATGCGGATAGTTCGGAAGAGGAAACTCTTCCGGACGATACCGAGGTCGAAGACAACATTGCCAAAGCTAAGGCGAAAGCCACACAAAAGGCTAAGGCAAAGGAGAATTCCGGAGGCTCCAAGTCTCAAGCGGCTAATGGTTCGGGGTCCAACTCAAAAGTTCCACCACCTCAAAATTATGACTCCATCCATCCAATAGTTTCAATGCAACACATTCTTAATGTTGGACTTCCTCCCATGCTTAACACTAATGAATTCTCTTCTTGGAAGTTTGAAATGGAGTCACATATTTCCGGCTCTTGCACCGCCTTGTGGAGGAGTGTGATTCATGGGTTTCATCCCCATGACCCAAGAAACTTGACTCCTAGGGAGGATGTGGAATCTCAACTCAACAAGACCGCCCTTGTCATCATTCAAAAGGCTCTTCCAAGGAGCATCTCACTCACATTCGAGGTTGCAAGACCGCCAAGGAAGCATGGGACAAGCTTGACACTTTGTTTCAAGGCAATGCTAGTATCCAATCATCCAAGTATGATGTGGCCATTGACAAGTCCGAGAACTTTGTTATGCAAGAGGATGAGTCCCCCGAGGAGCTATATAGGAGAGTTGTCACCCTTGCCAATCAATTGAGGGACTTTGGAAAAGAAGAGATCTCCGATGAGTGGATAAAGAGGAAGTTCATCAAAGCAATTACACCTTTCGAGAAGAACCTCTCCACTAGCATACGACAAGAGCGGACTACAATTCCCTCAACTCCATTGGTGTTCTTAGTGAATTCATCGCCATATCCCTATCGCACAAGAGTGCGGATGATGCTCTCGCTCGCTCAAGAGGAATGGGAAAGTCACCCAATCTTGCATTGAAGTCAAAGGCAATGGCTCGAGTTGAAGAAGTTGAAGAGGAGGATGATGATGAGGAAGACTATGAGGACACTTACACCGGCGCTCATAAGTGCATTGCCCTTGCTATGCACGGATATTGGAAGAGATGGGAAGCTCACAAGGCCGGCTCTCCAAGACCTCCACGAAACAAGAACTACAAGAAGAAGGGGGAGCGACCAAGGACATGCTACAATTGTGGAAGTGCAAATCATTTTGTGAAGGAGTGCCCTTTTGAGCCAAGAGAAGAAAATGAAGGCAAGCTAGTCCGCAAGAACAAGGCCAAGGCTCCACAAAACAAGAACTTCGCTAGAAGAGTGCCAAGGGCTCTTTACGTTCAAGAAGGGGCGGTGTTGGAAACCTATATCTCCGGAGATGAAGGAGAAGATGAAGTTGTAGGTGTGGCCCATGTTGCCATAGCTACCGCCTCATCTCCATCGGTCTCTCTATTTGAATCCCCCAATGAGATTGCGGCTATCCGACCTACATGTCTTATGGCAAAAGCCACTTCGGTATGCTCTCCAACTCCAAAACCATTGTCACTAACCCTCCTTCATTATTGGATTGTGTTGAAAATGTTTGTGAGGAGGATAGTGAGGCAAAGGAGCTAGGCATTTGGTTAGCTAGCCTCAAAGGTGAGACTAAGGAGAAAGTGAATGCCCTTTTGCGACAACTTGATGATGCTAACTCTCTTGTAGATGAAAAGGAGGAAATTATCATGACCTTGGAAAGCCATGGAGGTCACTCTTGCAATGATAAAGAGCTTGAAAAGGCTCTTGAAAATGAGCGTTCCATTAGAGCCTCCCTTGAGGAGAAATTATCTAGTCTTGAAGAGACTTTTGCTATGAGTGTCTCTAAGCTTAGGAAAGATAATGAACAATCTCTTGCTCTTGTTAAAACACTTGAAAATGAAGAGTTGAAGCTAGGAATTGCTCACGAGGAACTTGTTGCTCGTCATGAAAAACTAGAAAAGGAGTTCACGTCTCTTAAAGAAATTCATGACAAGCTAACCAAATCTCGTGACAATCTTCTAGCTCAACAATCAAATAAGAAAGTCATGTCCTCTTCATCTACTAGCATTAGTACTTTGCCTAGCAATTCTTGTGGTGCAACTAATCTTGTAGGAAGTGAGAAGACTCTCAATGAGGTGATTCCTCAAAGAGTCAAGAATGGAAAGGAGGGACTTGGCTATGTAGCTAAGTCAAAGAAGAAGTACAAGAAGAACAAGAAGAAGGTCACCTCTTCCTCACAAGGAGTGAAATTTGTGAAAGAGGGAGAGGTGGTCAAAGAAAAGGAGACCAACACCATTGTGGGTGGTGAGACCTCTAGGGGAGCACCACTCATAATGACTTTGCCGGCAAATATAATCCATCTTATGTTCTTATGAAATCTAGAGATGGTCATGTGTATGCTAAATATGTTGGTACTTCTTATGGTGATGACTATCATTGGACTATTTGGGTTCCAAAGACCCTTGTTGCTAATAAAAGAGGACCCATTCAACGATGGGTACCTAAATCAAGACACTAATCTATTGTAGGGAAGTGCTTCCGGGTCGGGCAAATGGACGGTGGATAGTGGTGCATCCCAACATATGACCGGAAGCAAGGACGCAATGAGTGAACTTAATCCTCCATTACCTCATCTCAATTGCGTCACTATTGGTGATAACTCCGAGCTAAAGGTATTGGGACGAGGCAAGGTAGCTATCTCAAATGATTTATCAATTGAGAATGTTCTCCTAGTCGAGTCCCTTGGTTACAATCTCATCTCGGTTCTTCAACTTGCAAAAAGTGGTTTTACCTCGTTCTTTAATAAAGAGAATGTGATTGTCACTTGGGAGACGACTCTTAAAGTAGCCTTTGTTGGGCATGTCGAGAACGGCATGTATGTAGTGGACTTCTCTAAAGGAGACACGTGTGTCGCGACATGCCTAATGGCTAAAGTTGATGTGGGTTGGCTATGGCATCGCCGGCTAGCTCACACCAATATGAGGACGTTGCATGACCTTCAAAGTGGCAATCATGTTCTAGGACTAACGAATGCTAAGTTTGCCAAAGATCGTGTGTGTAGCTCTTGCGTTCTTGGAAAGCAACATGGAGAAGCTCACCCCACCAAGACCAACATCACCACCTCAAGAATCCTCGAGCTCATTCATTTGGACCTATTTGGTCCCCTATCATATGATAGTCTTGGAGGCAAGAAGTATTGCTTGGTGATTGTGGATGACTATTCAAGATATTGTTGGGTGTACTTCTTCAAGAGGAAGAGTGAGACTCAAAAGAGGGTCATCGAGTTCATCACTTTGGTAGAGCGCCAACACAATACGAGCATTATGGCGATCCAGAGTGATAATGGCTCCGAGTTCAAGAACTACACCGTGGAGGGATTTCTTAGCGAAGAGGGGATTGCTCATCAATATTCCACTCCCTATACCCCTCAACAAAATGGTGTGGCGGAGAGGAAGAACCAGACACTAATGGATGCGGCAAGGACCATGATTGCGGAATTCTCTTCTCCATACAATTTTTGGGCCGAGGCCGTCTCCACCGCTTGCCATGCTAGCAACCGGTTGTATCTCCGCAAGATCTTGAACAAGACCCCTTATGAGATTCTCACGGGCAAGAAGCCGGATGTTTCATACTTCAAGGTCTTTGGTTGCAAGTGCTTCATTCGTAAGAGAGGTAAACGCTTGTCAAAATTCGAGACCAAGTCATATGAGGGTATTTTTGTTGGTTATGCCACAAACGCTCACGCCTATAGAGTCTACAACAAGTCCACCGGACAAGTTGAAGAAGCTATAGACGTGGTGTTTGATGAGGATAATGGGTCCCAAGGGGGCGTATAGATCATGGTGTTGTAGGAGATGCAATTCCTCCCATCGTCATAAGAAGAATGGGATTGGTGAAATAATCCCCATTGAGGGTTACCGGATGACGGAGGGAGAAGGACTATGCTCTACTCAAGTGGAGCCATTGACTACACCCATTGATACGCAAGCTACCCAACAAGATGCACCAAGCCCTCAAGCTACAAATCAAGGCCAAGCTAATGATCAAGATCATTCCATCGATCAAGGCCAAGCTAACACTCAAGGCCAAGCTCATAATCAAGGCCAAGCTCACAATGAAGGACAAGGACAAGACACTCATGTTGGTGATAGAACCCAACACATAAGAGATCCATCTCCCATTGAGGAACAAGATCAAGGACGAGATGGACATGACTCCGATGATGAAGGTGATGATCAAGCCATATCCAAGGAGTCTTTGGAGGAGTTGCTAGCGCGTAGGGCAAAGAGAAGGCTAGAAAATCTTGCTCGTGCCGGTCACACGGAGGACATGATTCTTGGACAAGTTCGTGGAAGGGTAGTCACAAGAAGACAATTGGCGGATTTTAGCAAGGCTCATGCTTTCGTCTCTCACATTGAGCCCAAGAAGGTCTATGAAGCGCTTGAAGACCAAGATTGGCTTGAAGCTATGCATGATGAGCTCAACAACTTCGAGCGCAACCAAGTGTGGAAGTTAGTGCCAAGGCCAAAAGATTGCAAGAACGTCATCGGCACCAAGTGGGTATTCAAGAACAAGCAAGATAAAGATGGTATCGTCATTCGCAACAAGGCGAGATTGGTAGCTCAAGGCTTTTCTCAAGTCGAAGGTGTCGATTTCGGTGAAACTTTCGCTCCCGTAGCTCGTCTTGAATCTATTCGTATCTTGCTTGCCTATGCTTCTCATCATAATTTCAAACTACAACAAATGGATGTTAAAAGTGCTTTCTTAAATGGTCCTATTCATGAGTTGGTATATGTCAAGCAACCTCCGGGTTTCGAGGATCCCAACCACCCCGATTATGTCTACAAACTCGATAAGGCGCTCTATGGACTTAAACAAGCTCCACGTGCGTGGTACGAGCACCTTAAAGAGTTTCTAGTGGATCGTGGGTTCAATGTTGGTTTAATCGATCCCACCCTTTTCACCAAAAAGGTTGGAGGTGACTTCTTCATATGCCAACTCTATGTGGATGATATCATTTTTGGTTCTACTAACGCCAAGTTCAATGATGAGTTTTGCAAGCTTATGACGGACAAATTTGAGATGTCTATGATGGGCGAGTTGGAGTATTTTCTTGGCTTTGAGATCAAGCAACACCCCGAAGGCACCTTCATCAAGCAAGCCAAGTATACTCAAGATATGCTCAAACGATTCAACATGCATGATGCCAAGCCTATGAAAACCCCCATGTCCACGACTATTGACTTGAAACCCGACCCGAATGGTAAAGAGGTAGATCAAAAGGTATACCGCTCCATGATTGGCTCTTTGCTCTACCTTTGTGCATCTAGACCCGATATCATGTATAGCATAGGTAAATGTGCAAGGTTTCAAGCCTCTCGAGGCAAAGTCATTTTGAAGCGGTTAAGCACATCTTTCGCTATTTAGTTCATACCCCAAACTTTGGTCTTTGGTATCCAAGGGTTCAAGCTTTCAGCTCATCGGGTACTCGGATGCGGATTATGCGGGAGAGAAGATGGATAGGAAGTCTACATCCGGTGGTTGTCAATTTCTTGGTTGCTCTTTGGTATGTTGGTCTTCCAAGAAGCAAAATTGCATCGCTCTCTCAACCACCGAGGCCGAGTACATCTCCGCGGCAAGTTGTTGTGCTCAGTTGCTATGGATGCGGCAAACTTTGCGAGATTATGGTATCGACTTCGACAAGGTCCCCCTCTTGTGCGACAATGAGAGTGCTATCAAGATCGCCTACAATCCCGTTCTTCACTCCAAGACGAAGCACATTGAAATTCGCCATCACTTCATTCGGGATCATGTTGAGAAGGGCGATATTGATCTCTCCTATGTGCCGACCAAGGATCAACTTGCGGATATCTTCACGAAGGCCCTTGATGAACCAAGGTTTCGGGGTTTGAGGAATGAACTAAATGTGATCGATGCGTCTAACTTCACTTGAACCCTTGCATAGATACCTTCACTACACATGTTATCTAGGTTTAGATGTAGGCATGGACATAGGGGGAGCGTATTTCAACTCATGAACCAACACTCCTCCTATCATGCGCAAAACAATCAAAACTTCATGCATATCTAGTCATTATGTGACTTATTGTGCTTTAACGTGAGTCATGCTTTTGGGCCCAAGATATATCTTCGCGGCTCCTTGGTATACACTCAAACACGGTGGCTCCGGCCACCAACATTTCTCTCTTTGTTATGTTGATTGTCTCTTTTGCTCTTTTCTCGTTTTTGTGTTTGTGTGTTCATTGTCGTTGTTTTTGTTTTTCTCGTTTTTTGAGGCTCATATCTTATCTCTTGTTTTTCAAAAATCTATGTGTGCGGGAACCCTGGAAATTCCGGCCCCGTGATACTTGTCTTGGAAATTTTCCCTCATTTCCTCTGTACCAAATCACAGAAGGCACTCCGGAAATTTGAGCAGAAATTTCCGGGGCAAATATCCGGGGGCCGAAATATTCCGTGTCTTAAGCCCGGAAATTTCCGGGTTTCGAGATTTTCCCAAAAACTCAACCCCAATCCGTTGTGCCCCCTCGCAGAAGGCACCCCGGATTTTTGGGGCGGAATTTCCGGGTGAAATCTCCGGCCCCCGGTAATTTCCGGCCTTAACACCAGAATATTCCAGGGTAAGCGGCTGGGGCTATAAATAGGCAAAGGGAGGGGAGTTCCCATATCTTTTGCCCTCCCCTCGCCTCCACTCCCTCCCCAACCGCAGCCGTCGCCTCCAAGCTCTCTGGGAGGCCTCGTTGCCTCCCTTCCCCGTCTTTCGGCTACCTTTTGCGGATCAAGAGGCCGCACATCCGTGCCCATCCATGGAGCCCGGTATGTGCCATGTTTTCTCCGCAGTCTAGGGTTTCTCGGTCAATTAGATCTCGTTAGATTCGCTCTCCAACGAGTTTTGGGTTGGAACTTGTCTCCAACAGCCCAGTTTATCACTTATTGTTCCTCCCATTGCACTCCCATTTTGTTTTAGATTCATTGCAGGCCTGGATTCATAGCCCTAATGCGATTTTTCCAGGGCCGAAAATTCCCGCCCCCCCCCCGGAAATTTCAACAATGGTCGGAATTTCCGGCCTGCTCTGAATCTTTTACAGAGATCTCATTATTCCATTCTCCAAGACGTGAGCCCCATTTTTGATGTTTTGTTGCTTTTCTTTGCGTTTTTCTTTCGCTTTTCTCGCATATGGTTCAAGCTCTAGGCCCACCAAGATTACTAGCTCTCGCAAGCGGTGGCGCAACTTAAGGGAGAATGATGATGGTGTGTTTGTTGACGAAGCCGAGACTCGTCGACGTCAGCGTGATGAAGAGAAAGAGTATGAGCGTCAGCGCAATGCCGACAGGGCAGCTCGTAGGGCCAACAAGCAACAGGGCAAGGCCGCTCTCAACGTGGCCACCATGTCTGTAGCTGAGTTCAAGGCATGGCGCTCCAAGGCCTGGTACACTGAGGGTCCTCAGGACCCAACTATTGATTCCTGCTTCTGGCATGTGGAGCAGGAGACTCTGTTCAAGCAAGTTTACACAGTGATGAGCAAGCCAGTCTGCCCAATGAAGTATATCAACTTTGCACACATGGCTGCCAATCCTGCCTACTTCAACAACTCTGTTCATCTTGCTGAGCTCCTTGGACTGCGCCATCTCATGGAGACCCAATGCTCCTACAACACCACCTTCATCCAGCAGTTCTTCGCCACCCTGGTTATTGATGAGTCTGAGGAGATTGGTATGTCCTGGATGTCTGGCCCTCACTTGCTCACTGCCACGTTCCATGATTTTGCTACTGAGCTCGGGTATCCGTTTGCTGGCCTCAATGTCCCTCAGGGTGCTCGCATGCACATTCATGGCATGGAGTATGAGAAGAACAAGTTGGTTGAGCTATATGGTCCTCGTGGTGTTGTGGGTTCTGCCAAGGGCCTCTATGCTATCTATGACATCCTTCTGCGCATGTTCCGGGAGACCATTGCCCCTAGCGGTGGCAACAATGATGAGATCGTGGCGGTTTGGTGAACCTCATGCACCATGCCTTCCTGACTTTCACCGAGGGAAATCTCGAGGATACTGAGCGCCACAAGATTGATGTGATGGACTTCATCTTCAATGAGATCCACTATGCTCTCTTCCACCGCAAGGTGCCACCTTATGCACCATACATCATGAAGCTCATCAAGTCCAGGTATCCCGCTGATCTTCGTGATGATCTTGAGTTGGACTGTGAGACGCACAAGGATGTGAAAACTGTACAAGAAGAGCGCCCACACTCAGCAAGCTTGCACATGATGTTGGTGCCACTGGTCAGGGCCACCGTGATCCTCGCATGAGACAGCCTCCTCCAGGTACAAAGAAGCGCTCCTGGATTGTTCGTGCCATTGAGAAGGTGATGTGCATGAATGTCTGCATCCACAAGGAGAACTACAATGCCTATGTCGAGCGCCGCACCATTCAAGAGAATCAGCGCGCCATCATGACAGCCCTCAACATGCCCAATGTTCCTGCTCCTCTTCGTGCTCAGATTCCCTACCACAACTGGAACAACCGTGATGTGGACTGGAATCTCGATATGCCTGATGATGATGACATCGCCACTCCTAGTGAGGAGGAAGACTACACCGAGCATGCGAGGATGATGATGGTGATACCATGGCCTAGAGCTTGTTCCTTGGGACGTAGTGCATTCCTCTCTCTTTTTGGTATCCTGATGCCAAAGGGGGAGAAGATCTAGAGATCGCGGGATTTGCTTGGGTGGGCTGCTTGTTTTTATTTCTCGTGCTTTTCGAACTTCGTTTTTCTTCGTGGATTTCCTATTCGTGAACTTATATTATCGGGAGGCATGTCTCCTAAGTTATGATTATCTGTGTTGTTCTATTTCCTATCGTATTGTTGGATTATCACTATGCAAATACCCGTGTTGTCATCACTCACCAAAAAGGGGGAGATTGAAAGCTCATGTCTCCTCTGATGATTTTGGTGATGATAACAACGCGGGTATGTTTACTAACCATATGGTTTAAGTGTCTACAGCTGGCCTCAGATATAATTCACGATGATATTCTTGAGAAGTCACACAAAGGTTTTCTGAAGAAGGAAAAACTGCAGCCGGATTTTTCAGGTCACTTGCCCGGAATTTCCGGTGGATATAGGCCGGAATATCCGGCCTCAACACCGAATATTCCGGCCCTCTCGAGGCTTCAAAAGATGAAGTCCTGGCCTCCAACTGCCTGCTTGCAGAAGCTGGGGCGGAAATTTGCCGGAAATTTCCGGGGCAAATTTCCGGCCCCTTGGTCCTTAGCAGATTTTGGAGGTGTCGCTGGTGCCCGCTCGCAGAAGATGGGGCGGAAATTTGCCCGGAATATTCCGGCGCAAATTTCGGCCCCTGGTCCTTAGCGAAAAATCAGATGGGTCGTTGCTGCCCGCTTGCAGAGATGGGGGCGGATTATTAGCCGGAAAATTCCGGCCCCGGATTATTCAAAAATCCGCCCCCGGAATATTTCAAATATCCGGCCTGGCTGCCCCGGAAATTTCCGGTACTAACACCGGAATATTCCGGCCCTGGAGAGCTGCAACGGTCAGATCTTGGAGGAGGCTATAAATAGATGTCTTCTTCCTCTAGACAGCCAGTTCGTCCATTCCTCTCTCTCCTCCATTGTTCAAGAGCTCAAAACGCCCCGATCTCCCTCCTCCTCCAACCAAACTCGATGCCCTTCAAGGATCTAATGGAGGAGGCCTAGATCTACCTTTCTACCAAGCCAAAAATTGTTTTCCCATACCATACCCCTTGGGATCTTGTAATCTCTTGGTTGCTTTGTCATCCTAGAGAAACCCTAGTGCTTGTAGCTTCCACCTTGTAGCAAGAAGCTTCAGATTGTTGAGAGCCTCCATCTCACTTGTGGAGTAGCCTCAACCCCCTTGTAAAGGTTTGGTCAACGCCTTCAAGTCGACCTCATAGTGGAAACGAGAATCTCCCTCACCGGAGAAGCTCAAGGAGAACAAGGTGTGCACAACCGTGCTATTGAGGAGTGCCTAGGTGGCTCCCCACCTCTCCAACGTAGACGTACTTCTTTTAAGAAAGAACTACGGGAAACATATCCTTTGTCTCCGTGTTTTCACTTGTGGTTATCTTGTGCCTTGCATTTACTTCCATTGCGTACTTGTTTCTTATAACATAGGGTGTCTACCTAGTTGCACATCTAGATAACCAAGTTGCTTACTTGCTAAAGCCCACTAAAAGTGAAAAAGGATTAAAATTTGTAGGTCACCTATTCACCCCACCTCTAGTTGGCCATATTGTACTTTCAGTAGGCTGAGAGGGATGGAAGGGATTGGATGAGATTAATCATATAATAGTGCCATATTGTTAGGGCATAGTGCCTAGTATCTGACACGTCTCCAACGTATCTATAATTTCTGATGCTCCATGATCATATTATGTCAATTGCTACTTGTTTTCTCCCTTATTTATAGCATTTTTAGATGTTTTCCGGAACTAACCTATTAACAGGATGCCAAGTGCTAGTTCCATGTTTTCTGTTGTTTTTGGTTTCAGAAAAGTTGTTCTAGAAACATTCTCGGAATTGGACCCCACGAAGCTCGAAGTGCTTATTTTCCCCGGAAGCATCCAGAACACCGAAGAGGAGTCGAAAACGGGCACCAGGGGGGCCACTCCATAGGGTGGCGCGGGTCCCCCTGGTCGCGCAAGCTATGGGTGTGGGGCCCCTGGAGCTCCACTGCCTTTGCTCTTTCGCCTATTTAATCCCCCCGGATGGAAAACCCTAAGCACCTGATCAAAAATCCCCGAAAAGTTCTGCAGCCGCCGTCATCGTCAACCCTAGATCAGGGGGTTCTGAAGTTGTTTCCGGCACCCTCACGGAGAGGAGATAATCACCGGAGGCCTCTACATCACCATGCCTGCCTCCGGAGTGATGTGTGAGTAGTTCATCCTTGGACTACGGGTTCGTAGCTGTAGCTAGATGGTTGTCTTCTCCTCATATGCCTCCATGTTTAGATCTCGTGAGCTGCCTATCATGATCGAGATTGATCTTATGTAATTCTATATGTTGTGTTTGCTGGGATCCGATGAATATTGACCTTATGCCAAGTTGATTATAGTCTTTATTTGCATATGCTATTTGTGATCTTGCATGCTTTCCGTTTCTAGTGGTTGCTCTGGCCAAGTAGTTGCTAGTGACTCCAAGAGGGAGTATTTATGCTCGATAGTGGGTTCATGCCTCCTCACCCCCTTGCTCGAGTGGCAGAAACGTGAAGGGCGAGGATGTGGTGTTGCCATTAGGAAGAAAACAACGATGAGAGTGCCCGCGTGCATAATCATTGCTTAAATTACACACTTTGTTTAATGCAGTTATCTGTTGCTTGCAACTTAATACCTAAGGGGGTTCGGATGATAACCTGAGGGTGGATTATTAGTTATAGATGCAGATGGATGTCGGTCTATGTATATTGTTGTAATGCCCGCACTAAATATCATAGTAATCATCATGTTATATTGTGCACTACGGTGCAACCTCTATTTGTCAATTGCCCTGCTGTAATTTGTTCACCCAACATGCTATCTTTTATGGAGAGACACTACTAGTGAACCTATGAACCCCGGTCCATTTTCCACACTGTTAAACAAACCACACCAATTTCCTGCTTTCTTTACTTACTGCAAGCATACATCATTTTCCACACTATACGTCTAATCTTTGTTTTTAGCAAGACCGGTGAGATTGACAACCTCACTGTACTGTTGGGACAAAGTAGTTTGGTTGTGTTGTGTGCAGGTTCCATGTTGTTGCTGACACCGGTGAAGCACTAGCACCACCGTCAGCGGCATCAACCTTCCAGAGATCCTCTTCCTCCTACTGGATTGATAACCTTGGTTCTTAACTAAGGGAAATTTCCTACCACTGTGCTCATCACACCCTCCTCTTGGGGTATCCCAACACACAACATCAGTATCCATTGTTAGTGTTTTCTACCGTTGTTGCAACTTGTTATGCTTAATTCTTATCACTAGGGCCCGAGTGCCATGATCTCAGATCTGAACATATTATTGTTTCATGAGTATAATTATGTTTCTTGATCATATCTGCAAGTTTTTTACACATGTCATTGTCCGGAACCCGAGGCCCCAAAGTGACAGAAGTTGGGACAACCGGAGGGGATGGTTGTGATGTGAGGATCACGTGTGTTCACAGAGTGTTAATGCTTTGCTCCTCTGCTTTATTAAAAGGAGCACCTTAATTACCAGTAGTTTCCCTAGAGGCCCCGCTGCCACGGGCTGGTAGGACAAAAGATGTTGTGCAAGTTTCTCATTGCGAGCACGCATGACTATATTGGAACACATGCATATGGTTTGCCTAGACGTTTGATGCTTTATTATTATTATCTGCAATGCGGATGTTTAGATTATTACATGACCTATGTTATCCATGCAACACCCGTTCATCCATTCCCTCTATGCCTACGGTACTTTTCATCCTATTGTTTCCCGCGATTGCCACTGCTGTTACTATTTTACTACTGCTGTTATTTTATTTCTACTGCTCCTATAAAATGGTTACCACTGATAAATTGTTGTGAGAAAGTCTACTTTCAGGTGCAACTGAATTGACAACTCAGTTGTTAAGTCTAATAAATATTCTTTGGGCCCCCTTGTGTCGAATCAATAAATTTGGGTTTTACTTTCCTCGAAGACTGATGCGATCCCCTATACTTGTGGGTCATCAATGCTCTGGCCAAGTATATGCTAGTAACTCCAAGAGGGAGTATTTATGCTCGATAGTGGGTTCATGCCTCCCTTTCCCTCACGCTCGAGTGACATAAACGTAAACGGGTGGGGGATGTGTTGTTGTCATTAGGGAGAAAACAACGATGTTTACATTTTTTACATTACACACTTTGCTTCCTGCGATCATCTGTTGCTTGGAACTTATTACCCAAAGATATCTCACATGACATTCTTAGGGTGGATTATTAGTCATAGATGCAATTGGATAATGATCTATGTATCTTATTGTAATGCCCGCATGAATCTCATAGTAATCATCATGTCATGCATATGCACTACGGTGCAGCCTTTATATCTGTCAATTGCCCAACTGTAATTTGTTTACCCAACATGTTATCTATATGTTTTGGAGAGAAACCACTAGTGAATTGTGGACCCGTGTCCATTTTCCTCATACTGATAATACAACCACTGCAATCTCTGTTTTCATACTGTTACTACTGATTTCCACAGCATATGTTTAACCTCTTTGTTTTCAGCAAAACCGGTGAGATTGACAACCTCACTGCTTCGTTGGGGCAAAGTGATTTGATTTTGTGTTGTAGGTTCCACGTTGCTGTTGAACCAGTAGTGCGCCCTACCAACATCAGATGCATCAACCTTCGGAAGTGATTTCTTTCTCCTACTGGTCGATTCAACCTTGGTTTCTTTGTGAGGGAAACTTGTTGTTGTGCTCTTCATACCTTCCTCTTGGGGTGTCCCAACGAGTGTAACCCCTTCACCATCAAGAAAATTGTTGGCCTCGTTGCCGAGGAGAAAGAGGATTTCTGCAAGGGGAGTCTCTCACTTCCAATCTCTATACTTTGTTATTGTTTTGCTTAGTTTATTTTATTTTGTCTTGTTTTCTTCTCTTTATCAAAAACACAAAAAAAATAGTTCTTATTCTAGTTGTTATTTTTGTTAACCTGTTGTTATTATTCATCATGTTGCTCCCTAAGTTCACCCTGAAAGATCTACCAGTGGGTAGTGGTTCTATACTTGGAAACTATATCATTGAAGAATTCTTTGATCATGTTAGTAAGCATGAAAATTTTGAGGAAAGATCCATAGTAGAGCTTGCTCCAAATTATGAAACTGCTGCAACTTCTTTAATTCACATGTTAGAAGCTAGGTTTGTTAACCTTTACCCCATACTTCAGCAAATGTTCTTTAATTTGAATAATATTGAAGATATTGAAAAAAGAAATTTTATCTTAGAAACCATGCTTAAAGAATTTGGAGATGTTGTTATAGAAGCTAGAAAAGTTTTTGATTGTTTTAATATGCTAGGATCACGTGTAAATGTTGTTGTTCCTCTCAAAAAATTTGAACCTAAAAGTGAAAAGGAGAAGAAAATACCAATCCACTTTAAATTAGTAGCACTGCATGAAGCCCAAGAAAAGAATTTTGACTGGATTGTTCCCGAAAATTTATTTGATGAAAGTAGTAAACCTAAAAGCTCTAAGAGAGGAACATATAAAACTCATTTAGATAAAATACAATGCATTGTTGAGGAGTTTTCTTGTCTCAATTTGGATGCATCTCCATTTGAAAACACTTGATTCTATTTTCTAGGCCTAGCTAAAAGGCGTTAAAGAAAAGCATTTCTTGGGAGATAACCCATAGTTTTATCTTTGCTATGTTTCTCTCTGTTATTTTTGAGTCAAGGTGTTGTATACTTCTGTATAAACTCCTTTGTATCTTTATTTTCATGTATTAGTTGTGCCAAGTAAAGTTTCTAGCGAAAGTTGGAGTTGGTTTTGGATTTCTACGCGGGAAACAGATTTCTGTTGTCCACTGTAGAAAATCGCATAATTCACAGAAAGATCAAAATGACCTGCAAATTTGTGTGCTTATTCCTCAGCTAATTCCAAAAAAAATTAGTTCTTTACATTATTCGATTTGAGCAACGTAAGTGCCCCGAAAAAATCGTCTTTATAGACTGTTCTGGTTTTGGCAGATTCTGCCTTTTTTACTTGCATTTTCTCTTTTACTATTTTGAGTGGATTTCTTTGCTTCACGAAACATCAGTGGCATGTTCTTGTGTCCATGCAAAACATGTGAATTTTTTATTGTGCACTAACCCTCTAATGCGAATTACATTGAGTGTGGAGTGAACGAAGTTTTCAAGGGTCAAGAGAAGAGGGTGATATAATGTGATCAAGAAGAGTGCAAGGCCAAAGCTTGGGGATGCCCCCGTGGTTCATCCCAAAAAATTCTAAGAAGACTCAAGCGTCTAATCTTGGGTGGGCATCCCCTTCTTCATCAACAATTTATCAGGTCACTTCTAGTGAAACTATATTTTTATTCCATCACATCATATGAATTTTACTTGGAGTGTCTGTTTGTTTTCTTTTGTTTTCCTTGCTGCAATAATAGTGCTGTAACCTAGCATTCTTTGTGTGGGACAGAGACACGCTCCGCTTTTTCATATGAATACTCGTTGCTCGTATTCTTAGTTTTTCTTCTAGCTACTGCAAATCCCTTTTAGCTCGTCTTTTTCATGCATCTCTTATTCAGAGCTGTTAGTTCTAGTAGAGTATATTAGTACTCTCTTGCTTCATTGCTATACCGATACTACATAAATGTATCCTTAATTTCTGATGTTCGATGTTGTTTTCATGTTTGATATACACTTTATGTCATTTTTATCGATTTCCGGGACTAACCTATTGACAAGATGCCACAGAGCTAGTTCCCTGTTTTCTGTTATTTTTAGTTTCAGAAAAGTTGTTCTGGAAATATTCTCGGCATTGGAAAATTCTAAGCTCGGAAGTCTTAGAATTCCTGAAGGTTTCACGGAGTCCAGAAGAGGCCCGGAGAGGGGCCACAGGGGGGCACACCATAGGGCGATGCGCCCCTGGCCGCGCCTAGGGGCGGTGTGGGCCCCTCGGGCGTCCACCGCCATCAACCTTTCGCCTATATAATCCCCCCGATACGTGAACCCTAAAGATATACCACTTTTCCCCGAGAAACACCCGACGCCGCCGTCATCGTCATCCCGAGATCGGGAGGGTTCTGGAGCTCTCCCCGGCACCCTGCCGGGAGGGAAATTCATCGCCGGAGGGGTCTACACCACCATGCCCTCCTCCGAAGTGATGCGTGAGTAGTTCATCCCTGGACTACGGGTCCATAGAAGTATCTAGATGGTTGTCTTCTCCACTTTATGCCTCGTGTTTAGATCTCGTGAGCTTCCCTACATGATCGAGATCATCTTTATGTAATGCTACATGTTGTGTTTGCTGGGATCCGATGAATGTTGAATGCTATGTCTTCTGATTATCAATCTATCATGTTATCTTCATGCATATGTTAGTTATGATCTTGCATGCTCTCCGTTATTAGTAGATGCTCTGCCAAGTAGATGCTAGTAACTCCAAGAGGGAGTACTTATGCTCGATAGTGGGTTCATGCCTCCTTTGCATCTATGCTCTAGTGACAGAAATGTGACGGATGGAGGATGTGATGTTGCCATTAGGGAGAAAACAACGGTGTTTACTTCGTTTACATTGTTTACATTACACACTTTGCTTACTGTGATTATCTGTTCATTTCCACTTAATACCCAACGTTTGTTCGGATGATGTTCGGAAAGTGGATTATTAGTCATAGATGCAGTTGGATGACGGTCTATGTATCTTGTTGTAATTCCGGCATGAATCACATAGTAATCTTTATGTCTTGCATATGCACTACGGTACAACCTTCATTTCTGTAAATTGCGCAGCTATAATTTGTTCACCACACATGTTATTTATCTTCTATGGAGAGACACCACTAGTGAACAGTGGACCCCGGTCCATTTTCTCATACTGATAATACACACACTGCTTCCACTGCTTTCACACTTGTTCCACTGCTTTCACACTTCTGCTACTGTTTTCATACCGTTCTCATATTTGTTTTCCACACCATACATTTTACCTCTTTGTGTTCAGCAAAACCGGTGAGATTGAAAACCACACTAGTTCGTTGTGGCAAAGTGATTTGATTGTGTTGTGTAAGTTCCACGTTGCTTCTGAACCGGTAGTGCGCCCTGCCATCTCAGGTGCATCAACCTTCTGAACTTACTCCTTCCTCCTAGTGGTTGATTCAACCTTGGTTTCTTTCTGAGGGAAACTTGCTGCTGCACTCTTCATACCTTCCTCTTGGGGTCTCCCAACGAACGTGTGTTCACACACATCATATATATCTTGGAGAGTTTTAGTTGTTTGGTGCTTGATGGAAATTGAAAATGCTACATGTGGTAGATGTGAGAAAGCTTGCATATTCTTGTAGATCACTTAACTGTTTCACTTGATTCATTGTTGTTGTTCTGAGATATTAATATGCTTAATGGTATACTTGCTGGTTTAGTAGAGTAAAAACATTAATGGTTGGTATAAAAGCTTGAAAGTGTGCCACACTTAAATAACCAGTTGACGGGATAATGGTATATGACTTCCTTTGCTGATAGCAATCGTAATGGCTTTTTGTTACGCGCTACGGTCGGGGTATGTAACAGTGACTTGTCACTTCTGCGGACCCTCTTGGAGTGATTTTTATTATGCCTTGTAAGATCATGATTTTAGTTGTAATCTTTTAACTTGTGAGTTCTATGTTATGGTTTTCTTGCACTTCCACCATCCATATTTGTTAGCCTCTTCGATACTGTGTATTGCTCATTCTCACATTGTGAGTTGGTGAAAACTTCACCAGTGCATCCAAACCCCGTGGGAGAACTTTGTTCTTCTATACATAAGCCAAAAATTATCTTCCTCAAAACAGCCACCATACCTACCTACCATGGCATTTTCATAGCCATTTCGAGATATATTGCCATACAACATCCAACATCATTATGTTACTTGTCATGCTTCATTGTTATTTTGCATACTGCTACACTGGCAGCAGCATTTAGTTTTATTTACATCAGAGATATTTCAGTTTGAGTTATGAGTACTAAAAGTGTGATGATTCATTGAAAAATAGAGTGTTGACCCTAACAGTTAGGTTATATATAAAAAAAAGAGAAAAGGCCCAAAAGGAAAAAAGAAAAAGAAAGGGCAAAATAGAGATAGTAAAGAGAGAGGGGGCAACACAGCTATCATTTATTCCACAGTTGTGCTTTGTTAGCACCGTTGCTTCATTTTGGAGAGAGTTTTAGTATTATCACTTGCATAACTATGTGGGGAACTTACATTATAGAAATTGGCTTGTATATTCCAATGATGAACCTCCTCAAAAGAGCTCTAGGTCTTCGTGAGAAAGCAAGTTGGATGCACCCCCACTAGTTCCATTGGAGATCTTTCATACACTTATAGATCTACGTGCATCCGTTGTGTGGGAATCCCTACTCCTTGCATAACTTTGATTATAAGACTTCCTCTTTTCTAATAATCACTTTCAGTTGTGTGAGACTTTCTTCCATTGACCATTCAAACCCCCCATAATGTTCTTTTAGCCATAACATCTCGGTGCCAGGGACCAATATAGAACGCTTGCTTGTTTTGAGTGCACATTTATTTGAATGATTTTGCTATGTGCATATTATTGTCACTTGACTTGATCCTAACAGGAGTTGTTGTGAGAGTTTGATGCCTTGGATGATTATATTGTTGTACTTGAAGCTTAAATCATCTTTAATATACTTTGCACAGTGGATTGTTTTTTAGTATTGATTCATTGAATTTTTTTAGTTTGTTCTTCCTAATGGTTTATACATTATTCTATTTGATATCAACTATAAACCACAACCTTTATTCATTTGATCCTAGTTTACATGCTTTACAATACTATGATGATCAAGTTTATGTTGGTAGCATGGCACCTCAGAAATTATTTGTTTTGTCGTCTACCTACTCGAGGACGAGTAGGAACTAAGCTTGGGGATGTTGATACGTGATGTCTACGCACGCTTCTATTCTTGTAGACAGTGTTGGGCCTCAAAGTGTAGAGGTTTGTAGAACAACAACAAGTTTCCCTTAAGTGGATCACCCAAGGTTTATCGAACTCAGGGAGGTAGAGGTCAAAGATATCCCTCTCAAGCAACCCTGCAATTAAGATACAAGAAGTCTCTTGTGTCCCCAACACACCCAATATACTTGTCAGGTATATATGTGCACTAGTTTGGCGAAGAGAAAGTAAAATGCAAGTAATATGGATGATAATAAGTGATAATAGCAATCTGAAATAAAAATGGCAGCAAGCAAACATGTAGCAGAACAAACGAAAAACGGTGTTTCAATGCTTGGAAATAAGGCTCTTCGGGACTTCCTGGACCCTCCGGGATTTCTAAGACTTTCGGGCTTCGAATTTTCCAATTCCGAGAATATTTCCAGAAAAATTTTCTGGAACTAAAAACAGCAGAAAACATGGAACTGGCTCTGTGGCATCTTGTCAATAGGTTAGTCCGGAAAACATAAGAAAACGTAGGAAAACATACGGAAAACATGTATCAATTGGCATATATCAACATGGAACATCAGAAATTATAGATACGTTGGAGACGTATCAAGCATCCCCAAGCTTAGTTCCTACTCGTACTCGAGTAGGTAAACGATAAAACAAAATAATTTCTGAGGTGACATGCTACCACACAATCTTGATCATAATATGTAAAGTAGAGCATGTAAACTAGGATCAAATGAACTAAAGATGTGATCTATATTTGATATCAACAAGTAACGCATAAACAAATAAGAAGAAAGAAGCAAAACTTTTAATGAATCAATACTAAAAGACTATCAACCGTGCAAAGTTTATTAGAGATGATTTAAGCTTTCAAGAACAACAATATCATGCAGGTCAAACGATCTTCACAACCCCTGTTAGGATCAAGTCAAGCTTTCCACACGGTGCAATGCTTGAATATTAAACTATTTGCGCACTAAAAACAAGCAAGTGTTCTGCGTTGGTTCCTGGCACCGGGATGTTATGGCAAAGAGAACATTATGTGGGGTTTGGAAGGTCAATGGAAGAAAGGCTCACAAAGCTGAAAGTGGTCATTAGACAAGAGAAAGTCTTACAACTGAAGTTATGCAAGGAGTAGGGATTGCCACACAACGGATGCACGTAGATCTATAAGTGTATGAAAGCTCTCCAATGGAACTAGTGGGGGTGCATCCAACTTGCTTGCTCAAAAAGACCTAGAGCTCATTTGAGGAGGCTCATCATTGGAATATACAAGCCAAGTTCTATAATGTAAAGTTCCCCACATAGTTATGAATGAATGATAATATGAAAACTCTCTCCAAACTGAAGTATTGGTGCGAAACATGAAGCACAAGTGTGGTATAAAGGATAGTGATGCGCCCCCTCTCTCTTTATTCTCTCTTTGGTCCCTTTTTTTTTGGGATTTTTTTCAAAAAAAGTTAAAATATCCTCACCGGTAGGGGAAACATCCTATATTACAATGAATCATCACACTTTTTGTACTCATAACTCATAATGGAATATCTCTGATGTCTCTAATTGCATGCTCCTGCCAGTGTAGCAGTATGCATAAATAACCATGAAGCTCATCATCAAGTAACATAATGGAGGTGGATGTTGTGCAACGATATATCTCGGAATGGCTATGGAAATGCCATGATAGGTAGGTATGGTGGCTGTTTTTAGGAAGAATATATGGGCTTATGTGTAGGATAACAAATTCCTCCCACGGTATTTGGATGCACTGGCGGAGTTTGCACCAACTCTCAATGTGAGAAACGGCAATGCACAGTACCGAAGAGGCTAGAAAATATGGATGGTGGAAGTGCCAGGAACCACAACATAGACTCACGAGTTAAAAGATTACAACAAGAAAATCATCTTACAAGGCACAATGCAAATCACTCCAAGAGGGTCCGTGGCAGTGACAAGTCACTATTAGCTACCCCGACCGTAGCGCGTAACAAAAGGCCGATCAGAAATGTATCACTCGTAGCAATCATATACCATTGTTTCTATCAGCTGGTAATTTTAAGTGTGACACAGTTTCAAGTTTCTTAGACCAACCATTAAAAGTTTATACTTACTAGTCCTTCCCGTTTATCCATTAAGAAAATTAATATCTCAAAACAACAACAATGATTCAAGTGAAGCAGTTTAGTGATCTACAAGACCATGCGAATTTTTCCACTATACCAACTATCACATAAGCATTTCTATTTCCAAGCAACCACACATATGAGAACCACCTAACTACAAAAGCTAACAGCTCTGAACAAATGATGCATGCAAAACAAGAGCTGGAAGCACTAAAATATCTAAGCATGAATACTCAACAAATATAAGTGAAGCACAAGAGTATTCTAACAAAAAAGTGGAGCGTGTCTCTCTCCCAAACAAATATGCTAGGATCCAACTATTTATTACATCAAAGAAAACCAAACAAACTGAATACAAAAATAAAATACGCTCCAAGTAAAGCACATAAGATGTGACCGAATAAAAATATAGTTTCACTAGAAGTGACCTGATAATTTGACGATGAAGAAGGGGATGCCTTGGGCATCCCCAAGCTTAGACGCTTGAGTCTTCTTGGAATTTGCTAGGATGTACCTCAGGGGCATCCCCAAGCTTAGGATTTTCACTCTTCTTGATCACATCATATCATCCTCTTCTCTTGACCCTTGAAAACTTCCTTCACACCAAACTTCTCACAATCTTCATTTGCAACGTTAGTCCAATCGAAATAATAAATTCACATGGTTCAGTTTCAACACAAGACTAACACTCATAAAAACATTAGCTACTGTCACAACTTTTTTTAAAACTCTTTTTCTCAAATGAACACCAAAAGAAAGAGATTAAGATGCAAATGCAATTATTGGCAGAAATCTGTCAAAATAGGACAGCAAGTAAAGATGATTTTTTTTCGAAAATATTCTGTTGCTCAAATCAAAAAGTTTTAAACTAAGAAAAGTTGCGTATATAGCCCAGGATTACGCACAAAAAACTCAGGTCATTTTGAATTTTCTGTGATTTTATACGAATTTAAGAGTGGACAACAGAAATTTGTTTCCTGCGCAGAAATCCGAAATATAGTCTCAACTTTCTTGAGTATACAACCCCTTGACTCAAAGGAGTTGCTACAGAAGTATACAACCCCTTGAATCAAATAAAACATAGAAAAACAATGCAAAAAATCAAAACCATGGGTTATCTCCCAAGAAGTGCTTTTCTTTAAAGCATTTTAGCTAGGCATGATAATTTGAGAAGATGCTCACATGAGAAATATGATTTGAAGAAAAAGAGAGCATCAATAAGAAAATGTAAAACAAATTTAAGTCTAACCCACTTCCTATGAAAAATAATCTTGTAAAAGAAAAAGTCAATAAAGCACAAAGTGGCTAGCATAGGAAAGCAAAACAAGTGCAACTTCAAAATTTCCAACATAAAGAGGGGAACTTAATATTATTGAGATACATAAAACCATGTTTCCCTCTCTCATAATAACTTTCAGTAGCATCATGAATAAAATTAACAAAATAACTATCACAAGAAACATTCTTATCATGAGCCACATGCATAAAAGAATTAATACTCTCCACATAAGCATAGTCATTCTTACTAATAGTAGTGGGAGGAAATTCAACAAAATAGCTATCATTATTATTTTTCATCACCATAATCATTAAATATAGGAGGCATATTGTAATCATAATTAATTTTTTCCTCAATAGTAGGTGGACTGAGAATATCATATTCATCATTGTAAACAGGTGGAACTAGAATATCACAATCATTATAATCATCATATATTGGAGGCAAAGTATCATCAAAGAAAATTTCCTCCTCAAAACTTGGGGGGCTAAAAATATCATATTCATCAAAACCAACTTCCCCAAGCTTAGACTTTTCCATAGAATTAGCAATAATGGTGTTCAAAGAATTCATACTAATAACATTGCTATTAGCATGCAAATAAAGCTCCATAGGTTTTTAAATTTTCTCTTCAAACACTTCATGTCCTAACTCAATATAAAGATTATAAAGCTCTCTCATATTTTTTTCCATTTAAGCATAAAGATAAAAACAAGTAACAAGTAAAAATAAGCCTAACTAGTGAAAACAAGAAACAAAAAGATAAAATTGCAGAATCTAAAGGAAATAACTTTGAGCACTCACACTCGAGGATGTGAGTACCTTTTACCTTACCTCCCCGGCAACGGTGCCAGAAAAGAGGTTGATGTCTACGCACGCTTCTATTCTTGTAGACAGTGTTGGGCCTCCAAGTGTAGAGGTTTGTAGAACAGCAGCAAATTTCCCTTAAGTGGATCACCCAAGGTTTATCGAACTCAGGGAGGTAGAGGTCAAAGATATCCATCTCAAGCAACCCAGCAATTAAGATACAAGAAGTCTCTTGTGTCCCCAATACACCCAATATACTTGTCAGGTATATAGGTGCACTAGTTCGGCGAAGAGAGAGTAAAATTCAAGTAATATGGATGATAATAAGTGATAATAGCAATCTGAAATAAAAATGGCAGCAAGCAAACATGTAGCAGAACAGGCGGAAAACGGTGTTTCAATGCTTGGAAATAAGGCCTAGGTATCCTACTTTCACTAGTGGACACTCTCAACAATGATCACATAATTGAATAACTAAATATCTTCTCTTCACTATGCTACTCTTAACCACTCTCCGTCCGAATAACAACACCAATCCATGCGTAGGGCTTTAACAACACTCCTCAGAGTAAGCACTTTCCAAACCAAGTAACCCCCATGCTATCACCATGGGACCTAGATGGTTCCACGCAAACACCACAATTTCATTGGGTTATCCAACACAAAATAGAAATATAATGCTAAATCACACGGTGCACACACTGTCACCTTTACACCGTGATGAAAGCGTTTACGGAGATCTCATAACAAATAACGAACACTAGGAGACACACACGGTGTGCACACTGTCACCTTCACACCGTGATAAAAGTGACTCCAAAGTTCATATTAATAAAGCACTTGAGTAGAAAAAGATGAAGAGTAACATCTACGAATTCAAATAGATTACAATGCTCATGATCACATATAGATCCCACCATGGGATAGAGAGATGAACCACATAGCTACCGGTAGAGCCCTCAGCCTCGGGGGAGAACTACTCCCTCCTCATCACAGGAGACAGCAACGACGATGGAGATGGCGGTGGAGTCGATGGAGATGGTTCCGCGGGCACTTCCTCGTCCCGGCAGGGTGCCAGAACAGAGAACTGTCCCCTGAAACTTGTCGGTGACGGCGGCGGCGCTACATATGTATTTTATGGAAAAGGTCGATGTATTTAGGGTTTATGCCTCAGGGAGTATATATGGGCGAAAGGGCGATGCCGGGAGGTGGCCAGGGGGCCCACACCCCTAGGTGGCGTGGCCAGGGGACCCACGCCACCCTATGGTGTGGCCACCCTGTGGCCCCCCTCCGGGGATCTTCGGGACTTCCTGGACCCTCCGGGATTTCTAAGACTTCCGGGCTTCGAATTTTCCAATTCCGAGAATATTTCCAGAACAACTTTTATGAAACTAAAAACAACAAAAACAGGGAACTGGCTCTGTGGCATCTTGTCAATAGGTTAGTCCGGAAAACATAAGAAAATGTAGGAAAACATACGGAAACATGTATCAATTGGCATAATATCAACATGGAACATCAGAAATTATAGAGACGTTGGAGATCTATCAATACGTCATAAACGTATCTATAATTTCTGATGTTCCATGTTGTTTTCATGGCTTATTCTACATGTTTTCCTTACACTTTCTGTCATTTTTATCGATTTCCCGGGACTAACCTATTGACAAGATGCCACAGAGCCAGTTCCCAGTTTTCTGATGTTTTTAGTTTCAGAAAAGTTGTTCGGGAAATATTCTCGGAATTGGAAAATTCGAGCCCAGAAGTCTTAGAATTTCTGAAGGTTCTACGGAGTCCCGAAGAGGCCCGGAGGGGGCCGCACCATAGGGCGGCACGCCCCCCTGGCGGCGCCTGGGGCTGGTGTAGGCCCCTCGGGCATCCACCGCCATCGCCCTTTCGCCTATTTATTCCCCCCGATACGTCAAACCTAAAAATATACCACTTCTTCCCGAGAAACACCCGAGGCCGCCGTCATCGTCAACCCGAGATCGGGAGGGTTCTGGAGCTCTCCCCGGCACCCTGCCGGGGGAAATTCATCACCAGAGGGGTCTGCACCACCATGCCCGCCTCCAGAGTGATGCGTGAGTAGTTCATCCCTGGACTACGGGTCCATAGCAGTAGCTAGATGGTTGTACTCTCCACTTTATGCCTCATGTTTAGATCTCGTGAGCTGCCTCACATGATCGAGATAATCTATTTGTAATGCTACATGTTGTGTTTGCTGGGATCCGATGATTATTGAATGCTATGTCTTTTGATTATCAATCTATCATGTTATCTTCATGTGTATGTTATTTATGATCTTGCATGCTCTCCGTTGTTAGTAGATGCTCTGGCCAAGTAGATACTAGTGACTCCAAGAGGGAGTATTTATTATCAATAGTGGGTTCATGCCTCCTTTGCATCTGTGCTCGAGTGACAGAAACGTGACTGATGGAGGATGTGTTGTTGCCATTAGGGAGAAAACAACAATGCTTACTTCGTTTACATTGTTTACATTACACACTTTGCTTACTGCGATTATCCGTTGCTTGCAACTTAATACCCAACTGTTCGAATGATATTCGAAGGGTGGATTATTAGTCATAGATGCAGTTGGATGACGATCTATGTATGTTGTTGTAATGCCCGCATGAATCTCATAGTAATCTTTATGTCATGCATGTTTCTTTATTTGTCAATTGCGCAGCTGTAATTTGTTCACCACGCATGTTAGCTATCTTTTATGGAGAGACGCCTCTAGTGAACTGTGGACCCGGGTCTATTTTCTCATTCCGATAATACAACCACTGTTTTCACACTACTACTATTGTATTCATACTGTTCTCATACTATTTTCCACACCATACATTTAACCTCTTTGTTATGAGCAAAACCGGTGAGATTGACAACCTCACTGCTTCGTTGGGGCAAAGTGAATTGTTTGTGTTGTGTAGGTTCCACGTTGCTGCTGAACCGGTAGTGCGGCCTACCATCTCAACTGCATCAACCTTCTGAAGTTACTCCTTCCTCCTACTGGTCGATTCAACCTTGATTTCTTTCTGAGAGAAACTTGTTACTGTGCTCTTCATACCTTCCTCTTGTGGTCTCCCAACGAACGTGTGTTACACGCGCATCAGTTAGCAACAAGGGTATTTGGAACCCAAATAGAGTAATCAATGAAACCCTCAATAGTACCAACATATTTATCTTGCACAACACCATAATGATCAAAAAATAAGAAATGGTGTGGATTGTTAGTTCCCACGGAGTTGCTACGAGTAGGGTTGTCCCTAACGAAAATACCACTCGCACTAACATTCTTCTTTGCTTATGCGGGCTTGGCCTTGTTCTTGTTCTTCTTGTTCTTTCTCTTTGCGACATAGCCAAGACCTTGCTTGCCATTTTGTGGTCTAGGAGCAACCACTTGTGGCTTAGGAGCCACAACTTTATCAACACTAGGGACCTTGCACTTGATTCTTGCTAGCTCTTCCTTTAACCTAGCATTCTCCTCAATAACATTTGCACGATCACAAGAAGAAATAGAAATACTAGGCATATTGAATTTATCTAGTTGAGTTTGAAGTTGTTCACGAGACTTTTTGAGGGTAGAGTGTTCACTCTCCAAGGCCTTGTGAGCCTCGGTGAGCTTCTCTAGCTCCTCGCTTAGTTTTTCATGACCAACCCCAAACTCAACCTTCTTCTTTTTATCCCTTTTATATTTAGCAATTTCATGGTCAAGTTCTTTAGTGAGTTTAGACATCAACTCATTATATGACTCTTCAATAGTCTAAAGTTTCTCCTCAAGAGATACTCGAAGCTCATGTTCCTCCTCAAGATCATTTGAGAGGGGACCTTTTTCAATGCAATCTTCCCTCTCGGTTTCTCATTTCTTCTCAAGAGCCTCTTGGGCCTCTCCCAATTGACTCATGAGAAGATAAAAGTACCTCTTGTTCTTACCTTGCAAGTTAGTCATAAATAGGCTTAAAGAGGCAATTTCATCTTCAACACTAGGACTAGCAAGGTTCTTTCCACTTTGAGTCTTAGAGTTGGAAGAAGATGTTACCTGGGTGGCCTTTGCCATGAAGCACTTTGTGGAGGGTTGAGGAAGATTCTCATTGGAGGATTCAAAGAGTGATGGAGATGACGAAGATGTAATAGCAATAGCAGCCACTTCGCTTATGGATTCTTCTTCTTCTTCATCACCGGAATCATACTCTTCTTGAGTTACTAGCACAAATCTTGAAGATGGTTTCTTGTTGAAATGTTTCTTCTTGAAGTGAGGCTTCTTGTTGGGGAGCTTTGACTTATCCTTGAGAACGAGTCTTCCTCCTTGACTTTCCCTATTCTAAAAAGTGCACTCGACAATGAAGTTATGCTTGTCTTGAAAATTGAAACAAGCTCTCACTTTTTGAGTCCCTTCCTTGACATATCTTGACTTGGTCTTCTCCTTAATGTAAGCCTTGTCCTTGGGAGGATTCTTCCAAAACTTTTGCACCACAAGAGCGATGTAATCCTTAAGCACGGGATCATACTCTTGATCATTTAGCGGAGACAAGTTTTCTTCCAAAGCAACATCTTATTGTTGATCCACCATCTTGGTCACAACTTTGGCCTTCAAAGAAACAGTGGCTCATTTGTGCATTCCAATAGCACGAGCACGAGTGTCTTGAGCAAGCTTTGTTTGAACTTGGAAGGAGGTCATCTCTTGCATCACCTAGGTTGAGGTCATGAGGTGATAGTTGTGTCTTCCTTGAAGGCTCTTCAAGTCCACGGGCTCAAATGGCATGAGGGTACTCACTTACTTCCACTTGATCCAAGCATCATTCAAATGAGTGGCACCAAGACCACTAAATGCGGTGGCAAGGATCTTGAGTCTCTGGTACATGTCCTCATGGTTCTCAACATCAAGCATATCGAACCCTTCGGCCTCATTGCTCAAGGTATCATACATATTCCTATCCATGCTTTCATTGCCCTAAAACATGGTGACAAGAGCATCCCATGTTTCTTTGGCTGTGGAGTACTGTTGAATATGAGGCGTGTGGTTTGGGCCCACGACTTGTTGAATCATCGACAAAGCGGTGTAGTTGAGTTGGCAATCTACCACTTCTCTTATTTTCAAGTTCTTGGGGGGTAATGAGGCTTGTATCCATCTTGAACAACCCTCCAGAGCTCAATACAAGAAGAGTTCAAATGAGTTTTCATATAGTATCTCCATTGACTAAAAGAATGTGCATCGATTTTAGGAGGTTCGCCTCTAGGGTTAACATGAGGATGTGGGATAGGAGGATCGAGAGAGTACCGTCCTTCTACATTGTGGTACTCGTCCTTCTCATCCTTTCCCTTAGAAGTTTTGTTCTTAGAGGATTCACTTTTAGTTTTTCCACCCTTATTCTCATCGTCCTTCTCATTCGGAATTTCTTCCAAAGGATTCGAAGTGGAAGTTTCCGAGCCCTTGGCTTTCAAGAGTTGCAACATTAAATCTCGCAAATCCGTCAATTTGGCATCCATGGATGATGTCAAGGAATCTTTCATTTACTTGAGATCATCCATAGTGACTTGTGCCGCGGACTAGGAGGCTTCCTCTCCATTGACCATACTATAACTCTTAGGCGGTTAAGCCCAAAATAAGAGCCGAGGCTCTAGTACCAATTGAAAGGATAGTATGGGCACCTAGAGGGGGTGAATAGGTGCTATGACCAATTTTAATTATTTTCCAATTTAGGCTTGACACAAAGGTAAATTATCTAGATATGCAACTATGGTTAATTTACCTATATGAGAAGAACAACAATAAACATGATACAAACACAAAGTAAAGGAGAGGGAACTAGGTAACCGATATCGGAAGCACGCGGAGACAAGGATGTAATCCCGAGTTCCTCCTTTTGAGGGGAGTACGTCTCATTGGAGAGATGTGAGTTTCACCATAAAGGCCTACTCAACGCCACAAAGTCCTCACCCTATTCTCCGATGAACCTCGCCACAAAGTCTTAGTTCACCTTCCACTATTAATTCCCTTTGAGACGGAGATCGGGTCCTTTACAACGAGTTTGAGGCACACACACCCACAACCGAATTGGGGGCTCCCAAGAATCACCAACAATCAACAAGTGAGTAGCAATGGGGTCTAGGTTTTCCACAAGGAAACCTTAGACTCAATTCCCTAAAGTGAATGAGGGGGAAATGAAGAACGGGTTGGTGAAGATGTAGATCAGGGCCTTCTCCTTCAATCCTCCAAAGATCAACGAGTTTGGGTGGAGGGATTGGGAGATCTAGCTTGGTGGGTGAGCTCAATTAATGGAGCAATGAATTCTGGTCGAGCTATTGAATTGGGGAAGAAAGGGAGGGGTATTTATACCCCCTCACCAGTTCTAGCCGTTGCAGGCCACTAACCCCAGATTCTCCTGGCCGGAGACTTGCAAGAATCCGGGGACACTCCGGGGTTACTCCGGACATGGCATATGTCTGTTGTCTTCGAGAATTTCACAGAGGTGTCGGAGTCTCCGTTCATACTCCGGGGATACTCCGGACTGGGCCTCTGTGAGTTATACCAATGAGCACACCAAGCTTCATTGAGAGAGGGTCGGAGATTCCGGTAGAAGTATCCGGCCCAGAAACCCCGGAGTCTTCGGTCTGGAAGACTGGAGTCTCCAGCTAGAAAAAGCCACAGTCTCTGACCAAGAGAGAGAACTTCATCTTCACAAACATGTTGCGGGGCCAGAGTTTTCGGTGGAAGAATCCGGTGCAGGCACCCCGGAGTCTCCGGCCTGGAAACTCCGGAAAATAGCAGAAGATAGCACAACACTTTGCTATTTGATAGCTATGTTTTTATGCTGAAATAACCTAACCACTTGAAGCACTAGGCACACGATTAGGTAATAACCAATATTGTTATCTAAAACACAAAACAAAAATAGGGAGAGCACAAAATGTTCTTTCAATTGTAAACGTTTTCCTTGAAAAATCGACCGTCAAAGAACAGTTGGAGCTTTGTTATAGACAAAGATCATATTATATTTCCTTCTTCATGAGCTATTTTTTATTATAAACATATCATCGGATAGAACCATTTACACACCCATTTTTATATATTAGAAATAAATGCGGACACCTATACATATGTTGTTGAATATGAATGCGAAAGAAATGTTACTCGAATGCGGAGGTGGATCGGTTGTTTCCTCAAATCGGAACGATTATGAATATAAGAAGATAACAGACTCGGTGTCTTGTAATAGTTTCAAGTACAATAATTAAAAAAATACATTATCTTTTTAGATTGTATAATTGGCATATAGGGCCAGAATTACCAAAACTTGGTAACATGATTTATTTCTGATCCACACGTGTTTCAGAATTCAGTACCAATTTTGTATTTGTATTTGTAAAAAAAATCTAGATATCTACCACATCTATTTCCATTTTTTAATATGAATATCGGATAATTCCGATTACCTGCTACCAGTTTTCATCCCTAATATTTCATGATTTTCGGCACAAGTCATCATAAAATTATGTTAAACTAAAATTCATTGTTCTAAATTTTTTTTAACATGTGCATCTCGAAAACAAAGACATTAAACTTAAAAAAAGTGCATAAGAAAGAAAACTACATAAGCACGTAAAAAAATATTCTCATGTATACAAAGTAAAGTCGCCAAGGATAGTTGGAGAACAGTAAATGTAATTGGTAAGTTACAAGGTGTACGAGTGATACATGCATTAGATCCAAATCATTGTATATGTAATTATAAAATTGGTTGTAATATTCAGATGTGCTACATTACAAAAATCCCAAATAACTCGTGCTTTTATATTTTGGTACAGATATAAAATTGGTTGTGGAGATAGTGTGTCTCCTTTAATTACCCGTGTTGATATGCTCTAAATTGTCCTTATTGTCTCCTAATTAAGTGGTCGTTATTATTCTTTTGTATACATGAAACCTTTTTTTGGCTTGCATGTTATGTAAAATTGTTGCACATTATTGCAAGTCTAACGTGCAAGTGTATGATAATTTATAGACGCGGGTTAAAACAAATTCTTAGCTTCTAATACATTTGAATTCAAATTGCAGGGAGTTCTATGCTTTCTATAGTTTTCTTCTATATCAGTGATACTTGAAGTAACAAAACATGTGAAGAGTTCGTATTGTTTTTTCATGTATATTCATAATTTTATTTGCACGATTACTACTATGTGAATTTTAGGACATGGTACTAGCATGCTTTATTCGTCGTTTCAGGTGTCATCTATAATATATACTCCCTCCGATCCATAAATAGTGTCGCTCACTTAGTACAAAATATGCAACTTAATTTTGTAATCGTTATTTAGCGTGTCATATAGACATGTGATCAGGTGATAAATTGTAAAGAATCATGATAAAACAATTCCCTTGGCAGGTCGATCGTCAAAGAGCATCATAAGCGAGTGTATAAATGTACATAAATCATATAATATAGCTCAATCCAGTAAAATAGTGTTTAGACCTCGTGAAAAAGGCATTCTGGTTACCGTGTTTGATATACAATTGTTTTGGAGCGTCCAAACATTGTTCCGGTAAATTCTTGTATTATCGTCAGGTCCTTGTAGAACTCAGTTAGTCATGATATCTTAATTTCATGTTTGCTCTGTTCCGTCCTGCTACGCCCCTAGAACCCCGTGTTACAAAGAGACCAAAACAAAACAAGCTAGAAACAAGATAAACTAATATTCTGATCAGCATCGTTATCGGTACTATTATTAAAGCTCCGTGTGTCGGCTCTAGTTCGACCTCATGTATCACGGAAGCTTTGCTTCGTGTGGAGACGACGATGAAGTCAACTAATCAGACAAGTGTGACTAGGCCGCATGCAGCCGGCTGCCAGGCACGTTTCGGTCTAAGGAAAAGCAGAAAACATCCCCTATGGATCTCTATGGGAGGAGTGTTACGTCCCAACTAAAATCCCCACGGTATGTAGGGTGCGCCCGGACGGATGAGAATTTTATATGAAAACAAAAACATCAACTCAAACAAGGACAACATTCCTACAACATAATTCAGTTCCAACTTCCAAGCTCTGAAACTTTAGGACCGTTTAGGGCAAAAATATTGCACGATAACCTGATGAGATGGCCACATCGACAAGGAAAAAAATGGATACGACGGAGATGGACGGACTACCCTGCGGCCCCGCCGATGGCTTCTAGGAATAGTGTATCAGAACGAGAGCGACCAAGAGCGAGCTCTTGGTCAGACGTAAGGATGGCAATGGGTAGGGTATGGGGCGGGTAGAGCAATACCATACCCATAGCTGTATAGTCAACGGGTAGAAAACTCTACCCATGCCCGTACCCACGGGTATAAAACTCTACCCACACCCATACCCGACGGATGCCCATACCCATTGGGTACCCAACGGGTATAATTTTTCTTCACAAGTATACATTCACTGATAGCACATTTGAGAAACTATCATTTATCTCAACTAGATAAAAAATAGATTCGTACACCATACATGACCATTATCAAAATAAGAAATCATAATCTCATACTCGTAATCGATAAACCAACGGGAGTAGTAAGTCACATGAAAAAATAAATAATACAGGTTTAGAAGTTACAAGTAATAAATAATAAATATCCATGGCACCAATCAGCCAACACAAAGTCCACGGGCCGACGTGTCAGCATAAACGGGTAGGGTACGAGTATACCCACGGGTACAGGACGATATCCATGCCCTACCCACGACTTGACGGGTAGGGTATGGGTACTACCCATGGGTACAAAAGTGTACCCATACCCTGCCCATACGGGTCGAATACCCGCGAATACCCATACCCACGGTTAAAATTGCCATCCTTAGTCAGACGTTGGTTTCATTCATTCACAAAAGGTTTCATAAGTGCTGCGCTTGACCAAACAGGCCAGGCACAAAAACCGCACCTAACAATCAATACCATAAATATTCCGTGGGGAATGGCACTATGGTAGGACGCACGGTGGCCATCGCACCAGTGCATTGCACGCCAAGGTAGCACTCAGAATGATGATGATGATGGTGAGATAGATGGTCTAATAAACAGTATTTCCTGCTTCAGCTAGACAAAGCTCATACTTGTATTTCCTTCTTGAGCTGTTTCTTGTCATACATATATCAGTGGACAGCACTGGGAAGTGCCAAATTATGAGGTCCAATAAACAGTACAATCTGGATGGGGCCGCTGCTGCAAAACAGGAAATGAGGCAGGTTGCGGCCGGATTACACCCACCCAACGCTTTTTCCTTATTCCGTCGGTGGAAGAAAGAAAGATAGATAGATATACAACGGACCGACCGAGCACACAACCTTCTATGTACACGCCGTGAAGGCGACGGTGTGGCTTCATCAGGCGGTCAGCGTCCTCAAGGGGGCGTAGTCGGCCTTCAGAAAGCGTGAGTACTCCTTCTGCGACATCTGCCCGCCGTTTACTTGGTCAAAGATGCACCGGTAGAAGCTGCAAACAACCAAGGTCGACGTGATTAGCGTGAAACTTTTAGCAGATACAGGAGGGAGAGACGGTGGGAGACAGACTGCTACAGAAGATTTTTTTTTGCAGAGTTGGCTACTAGATACGGCTTTAGCCTGTAACGATAGCTGCGATGACACGCATAGTTTTCTGTAGCTAAATATGAGGTTCACAAGTAAAAAACTGCAGAGTTGGCTACTAGATAAGCTGAAAGAGATTTATAGCCTGTACCAAAAACTGTCATGGCTGGCTGGTGTATTTTTCTATAGCTAAATATGAGGTTCAGAAGTAAAAAAAAAGAAACAGGCACAATTTTTGGTAGGAAAGGTCGACTGAATAACATGCGCTACAGATATATTCATGCCATTATGTGTCCGTTAATCAAGAACGAATTCAGATGAAAGGACGTTTGCTGAAAGCGCAACAGAGGTGGGCTGGTGAGTACCTGCCGTCCAAGCCAACCATCATTACAGTGTTCTGAGCGCCAAAAGCTACAATGTAACGTGTGACTTCGGGTAAATGGAACTGAGCAAATGACCACTCTGAGCTGAAATACTTTGGCAGAATACCTGGAGAAATCCAGCAAGGACGCGTTAATAACTTGAGTAACTGAATTCTCTGGGAAGCCAACCCAATATTCACAACATGCATACTGCAGCCATAGTAACCCAATTGGTCTTGAAGAGATTCACAGCGATTTCAACATGTGCTAGATACATCCATTTTTGTCCAACTTTGAGACAATTAATAGGAGACAGAGGCAGTACAAGAATGATTAAGGTACTTGACAAAATAATAGAAGAGTAGCAGTTTGCATATTTTTATATCGAGTTTTGACATCACTACTTGAAATTATTTTATGAATGAAATCCATAATAATGTTAATTCTTCTATCTTCAGCCAAATTTCCAGGAAAATCTAGACTATCCATCACATCAAACAGCATGTGAAATTGCAGAGAACTGTGGATCCAGTTGGAGTAAACCATGCAGAGGTTTTAAACAGTTAGTCCTTCATTTACACCAAAAGCTACACACAACACCAGATCAACTATCAAACAGTGCAAGCAAAAGTACCATTCTAACCTTTCATGAAAGACAATGATGAGCTTGCATTGGATCCAGTGTTTGTTTGTATAAGAGGATCCATAGAGGTAGAAGAGTTCTGGTGATCCATCCGTGGTGTTTCAAGACTACGCAGGTCAGGACTCGAATCTTCACCCGCGACCCTGACTTTTAGACTGAAAATATGAACTGTTCCTTTGTCGCTGGACACTGCCAACCACTGCACATTGGGTGATAGTGCAATGCTGTATATCTCTGCCTTATCAAGGCCTCTTCGCACCTACATACCGTTTAGACATAAAGATAGTTACATGCACATGCTCACCAATGATTACATATACTAGAGGGACTTGTGAAGTCAGCTAAGAAAAGATCTGTGAGTTAAGGAGATAAATATGTCCCATAGTTATTCGCAAAAGAATGACATATCATCAAGGAGCAATTGGAATATTACTCACCTCTTGCAGGAGACTGCCATCCATTGTGTTGAATATTCTGATCAGAGTACCCTTCATACTTGCCGTTGCCAGTAAGAGACCATCCATCGTCAAGGCCATGCAAGCGATGTGAGAATCATGAGCTGTAATCATCTTTGTCAAATTCAGCCCAAAATGCTCTACCCTAACATGCCCCTGTTTCAACCCAGGGCAGGCTAACACTGAAGTATTAGAATGATGAGAGAGGCAGCACAGTCCTCTGGAATTTGGCAGGGTATCGATCTGATGGAGCATCCTCAAATCCGAGAGCTTGTATACATATATCTTTGTCTCAAGGACAATCACAATGTTGTCCTGCCCCAGTTTTACGGCCCGAACGTCGGAGCGGAAGGAGAACTCCCCAATGCAACGGCTCTTGTGATCATCCCAGATCATCACCTTGTTGGAGGGATACTGCACATTGGAGCCACCACCTACAAGAGCAAGGATGTTGCAGCGGAAGAGCATCTCAACAATTCCAAACCCACCGCTCTTTAGATCCCTCCTGAAAGTTTCCTTAAACGGGTCGCAGTTAAAGATTCTGAAGCCATTGCTGGTGCCAGCAGCGAAGCAACCGCAGTCCTGATTCCAAGAAACCGACAAAAGCCTAACATCCTGGTCATCGCTGTTGTTGTTACCCAGCTCTGGCTGGCTCGTAGGTGCCGATACTGGCCATGAGTGAGGGGACTCAAACGTCATGATTTTCCCAGGGGGGTGTAAACCCCGCGACGAGGAGACTTGCGAGCTCATACAGGAGGCAGGCACGCCAAATGAATCGGCCGACTCCCAAGTGCAACGAGCTCAGCTACGCCAGAGGTTCTTGTTGATGTGTAAACAACGGCAACGAAGCCCAGAACTTTAAGCTTTCAGAGATCCTGTAGCAAGCAAGGAGAAGCGATCAATATCAAGTTAACCAAAAAAACAGAAACACCTAACAATCAACATCGATTGTAGTGAACAACAAATCATTCAAACTAGCTTTCCAAACAAAAAGCACTACTAATTCTAGCAAGTGATACAGATGTAGGTACAATGTCAATTAGACCGTCGAGGGCGCGCATAGCATGAGACAGACAGTGGAGCTGGATGTGCCCGAGAGTCTCAAAAATACCATGGCGGTTAAGAAGTCTGCTACGAGAGCAAGACTAATAAGAGATTAACTTGCTCTATAGCAACCCACGGCAGCATAATTTCCACACACTGTTATCGATACACTCTAAATGTTAAGACATTCTGCTGGGGACGGCTAGGTTGACATAGTTTCCGGGTCAAAAACCTGTGTGTTAGTCTGACATATGATGATCGCAGAATTCTATCCACAAGCAGCAGCGCCCTGTTGCCTTTCAGATATAACAATCGATGACCCCAAATCAGCTCCGATAACCGCTCCAGCACACTCCAAATCCATCAAATTTCCGGCTTGGAGACGCCGGACGGGGTAGCAGAACCGCGTCCGGATCGAACAGCCCGGCTAGGCTTCGTGGAGAAGAAGACGTAACCGACCCTACGCAACACAGGATCCCAGTCCCCGAATCGAACAGCCGCGGGAGGTCTCGGAAGCACGCAAACCCAAATCCGCACGCGAGGGAGATCCGGCACTCCGGGTTTCCGGGGAGGACATGGAGAGGAGGGGGGGGGGGGGCGGTCGTTACCTCTTGCGGCGGGCGGCCGGAGGCGGCGCCGGGATGCGACGCGCTGGGCGGAGAACGCCGCCGCACCGGGAGCGGAGGGGGAGGCGACGGAGGGAGGAAGGGCGAGTCGGCAAGGAAAGGGGTGTCCCGTGTCCGTGGATTGACGCCTTCTCTTTTCTTCTGGGAGAGGGAAAAGTCTGTTGGTTAATTAAGCTGGTAATAATGGAAAGGGGCCGCTTCTTCTACGGAAAGTATGCATTCGTCCATGTGTTCCTTGTCAGCTTATAAGCGGTAATAATTCAGTAAAATTGACCGCAGTTTTGATCTTTATCGTCGACTCGTACTTAATTGACCTCAGTTTTAATCTCACCCAATCCTGTTTCTTTGTATATTCCCTCCCGTTTTAGACTTATACAATGGTCTCGAAAATGCAGATTTGACCGCTAAGCTAAATTTTGTTACTCTCTTGGCATCTCCACTCGCCCCCCAAGAGCCCCAAAGCGGCCTTTTTTAGCGCCGGCGGTAGTAAAAATCGCCGTTTTTGCACCACTCGGTCCCCCCGAAGTCCAAATAGCGCCGTTTCGGCGTTATTTCGCGCCGCCGCACCTAGCCGAAACCCAGCCCGCTGGGTTCGGCTTGGGGGCGAAAAGGTGGGACAGCCCACGCGGGTCAGCGCTGTCAGCGACGCGTGGGAAAACCGCAGGAACAGAAACCCCGCACGTGAGTTTCTTCTCGGCTCCCGCGTCGGTCAAAGGCTGCCGGAGTAATGGCGTGGTGGGCGGCCAGTGCATGCGTCCCAGTCAAAGACTGCCGGAGTAATGACGTGGCGAGCGGACGGGCACGCGTCGCAGTAAATGGCCCCGCCAGAGCTACAAAAGGCGCCCCCGCCGGCCCACTCTCCCCCATTCTCGACGTTCATCCCCTCGCCCTCACCGCACTCACTCTCGTCGCCCTCGCCGCACTCCACCTAGACACCCCGAGACGATGCCGCGTCGCCACCGGGCCTGCCGCAACTCGCCTTTGTACTGCCGACCCGCGGCCGCGACGCGTGGTCACAATGACGACGACAATGACAACGAGTTCCACTACGAGGAGGACGAGCAGCCGGCGCAGGAGAAGGCGGCGCCCGAGCAGCAGCCGGCGCAGGAGGAGGCGGCGCCCGAGCAGCAGCCAATCTGGCCCGAGCAGCACGCGGCGTGCAACTCGTTCGACACATGGCGCAACGAGGAGGCGTTCCGTCGGGTCCGCGCTGGCCTCGAGGAGGCGGCGGCAGTGGCCGAGGCTGCCGTTGTTCGTGCATCCTTGGAGACCCATCAGAGGGAGGAGGCGGAGCGCCTGGTCTACCAGTGTCGTACCCTGATTTCTAGGGGATACTCATCGGGCCGAACTGGATAGCAGATGCTTGGATTATGGGGCATAACTGCTCCCACGTCCCAGCTTCCTGGTAGGCCTGCGCTTATGCGCGACAACACAAGCCCTGTTATTCCATCGTCGATGTAAACTATCCACTAGAGATCAAAGGCACTACTGTCGACGTACTTCATACCAATCACACATGGTACGTCAACAGCGTTAAACGAATGATAATCACAACATATCTCTAAGACACAAAAAGATTGAAATAAAGTTGCAAATAGCCTTCACTAAGGCAGAGAATAGCAGATACACTCATTCAGAGGACACATGTCCCAACAATACATCAGTACATTACAGCGGAAGCATTCAACATGTATGAGTACAGACAAGAACCAAATAGGCCTAAGAGGCCGGAAACGAACAGACGGAGCCCATCCACGAAGTCTCGGATCCTGCCCGGGTCCGCTATCTACTCGTCAGCAGTCTCGTCATACTCCACGTAGTAGCCACCATGTAGATCCTCGGAAACGTAGGTCTGCGGAAACCACAGCCCCAAAGGGGTCAGTACATAAACGTACTGGCAAGCAAGACTCACAGTTCACCAAAGTGTAACTGACGAAGGCATAGATCTTGGATCCTGCGGGTAAGGACACCTCCTCTCAGGCCCAATGTCAAGGCCCAAGAAGATGCGCCTTTGGAAGACTCCAGAAGGCCTACCAGAAGCCCACCCGCACCAAACTTGCGGGTTAAGTTAGGAAAATTGTAACCGACCTAAACTAGGGTTCGGATCCTCTCCGGGTGGGACTTGAGACCTGGCCATCTATATAAGGCTAGGAGAGCCCCCAAGGAGAGGACCAAGTATTACCGCACGACCACAAAAGCCTTGAAACTCGAGATCTACTCTCGATTCGAGCACCCTGTAATCGATCTAATCATCCAATACAGATCAGCAGAAGGCAGGAGTAAGGGTTTTACCTCTTCGAGGGCCCCGAACCTGGGTAAATCTCGCCTCCCTGTCAAGCCGACGATTTCACCAGCGCCTATGACATCTCCTAGTCGAAACCCGATAGGGTCACCTGAGGGATTTGCGGAGCCAGAGCTTCGACAATTGGCGCCGACCGTGGGGAACGCGGGCGCTGGATCACCGGCATCTTCGGCTTCATCGACATCCAACTCCCGTTGGAAACCATCGACTACGGCTCCGAACAATCCTGTACGGATCGGATCCGTCATAGTCACGCCTCATTCGCCGGAATCACGCCCGGTATTCGAGGATCTGGAGAAGAGCGTCACCCTGACGTTCGGAAGTTTCAACTTCATGGCGAACAGAGACGGAATCCTCCACTTCTCGGATGAATCTGAACCCGAATCTGGAGCCGTCAACTCACGTTTCCCTATGGAGAAAAGCGGCGAGTCCATCCGCTTCAACACGATCGACTACCACGCACTCTCGACAGAGGAACCCTCTCGGGTGCGAAGAGCCTCCCGATCTGCGCCTAAGACACACGGGCCACGACTGGCCCAAGTCTGCATGGCAGGATCGGAGCAGCCCTCGGAAACTGAATATAGCGCAACCGAGCGCGATCTAATCGGCGTCTCGCGGGAAGCCTGGAAAAGAGCCAAGGAATCCATGCGAAAGAGTCAGCCACCCGCAGCAGGTGCCACACAGGAAGACCTAACCGCCTACCACTATCACCTAGTGAGAGCGGCCTCAAACATCAAGGATGCCCGAGCAGATCTAGCCCGTCGCAGGAGAGCGGCGGATGAATCAAGCCTACGTCGAGCCGAGCTGTCCCTTGCACCTTCGGTCGGTACCCGACCCGGGGGAAAAGGACCCGCAACGTCGACGAGGGACCACGAATCTATGGCTGGGACCAACAGGTCCACCACATCTTCTTTCATGAGGGTTGACGACGATGGCAACGTCTACCCGCAAACTCCAGCCGCCGCAATTCTAGCCGCGGCAACCTACATGCAGATGAACCAACCGACGAACAGCGATCCTCGGGTGGAACAATACAAGCATATCCGCAAGGGTCTAGGGCTGGCAGCCGCGAAACTCGCCTCCCACGATCGCAAGGAACAACTGGAGAAGGCGCGCCAGGAGAAGGACAAAGACAAGGACACGCCCCGCAGGCACAGGAGCTCCTCTCCGAGAAAGGATAAATCGCCGCGTCGCGGCCGAGGAAAAGAGGCTCGACGCCGCGGCGACAGTCGAAGCAGCAGCGACGACAGCCCGAGAGACAAAGATTCGCGGCACCACAGCAGCCGCTCGAGAAAACGAAGTAAAGAACCAAGAAAAGATAGCGACCGCGACCGGTCCGGGTACGACGCGCGATCCGATCTCGCCCAGAAGAAGGTGGATAAAGCAAGGGATTCACGATATCGCGAACGCTCCTCATCCGGGTCTTCGGACGATGAAACCTGCGGAGCACTTTGCTTTGCTCGCAGTATTCGCGAAGCACCTCTACCCAAGAGATTCAAGCTCAGCTCGGAGGTGACAAAATACGATGGCTCACTCGAGCCCTCCCAGTGGTTAAGCGACTACCTCACGGCAGTAAAATGCCAACGTGGTAACAAGAACACGGCCATGCAATACCTCAATTTGCACCTAGCCGGAGCGGCCCGCAGCTGGCTGGAGAGGAGACCACGATCTTGCTACGCATCGTGGGACGACCTGCATCGCGATTTCTGCAAAAACTTCCATTCGACCTACAAAAGGCCAGCTACAATCGAAGAACTACGAGCTTGCAAACAGAAAAGTGGCGAATCCACGCGAGAATACATCCAGCGGTGGAACACGCTCAGGAACACCGCAGGGACGATCTCTGAGGAAGTGGCGATTGAGGCCTTCGCCAAAGGAGCAAGAAGAACCGTGTTTCGAGAAGAACTCGGCAGAGCTGCGCCCAAAACCATAGGGGAGCTCATGGTCATAGCCGAAAAATGGGCCAATGGAGAAGACGCGGTACGCAATGAAAGAACATCATCGCCCACACACGACGAAGACCGTCATGGGCGAAGAAAGAGAAGAAAATATTACGACCACGAGGATAGAGAAGAACTAGTGGCAGCAGAATTCACGCGAAGTCGCGACTCCGGTCGTCGTGGAAGTCGCGAATGGAGACCAAAGGTAGAAGAAAAATCACCCGAGGAAGACCTCGATGCGTACTGCTCGCTACATCTGTTCACAGACAAGCGCACGGGCAAGACTAAGGCAACACACCTTCTCAAGGATTGCCGAAAGTTCATCGAAATCTCGGACGCGCTCGCCAAGAAAAGATTCGCTTCCACCCAAAACTATCCACCGCTAGCAGGAGGCGGACAACAATTCCAGCTACCACCGCCACCACCTCCACCAGCCAACCCAAACATGGCACTCGCCGCATTGCCAGCACCACAACAACAAAACACGGGAGCAAATACATACCCGACTCCGCACGGACAACTCCTCGGGATGATACAGAAGGTATGCCCCTCTCGCAGAGCTCAAAAAACTAACTCAAGACAAATATGCATGGCAGTGCAGACGCCACCAACGAAGCCCGAGTACCTGAAGATGGCCGAGCAGCCAATCACGTTCTCGAAGGAAGACCACCCGCCACGAGTCTATCGACCAGGACACGCCGCCCTTGTCATTCAAGCTCAAATTGGCAACTATGACCTGGCCCGCGTATTCACGGACGGCGGCAGCGGCATCAACATCATCTACGCGGACACACTCCGTCGAATGAACAAAAACCTGGACGGCCTAACGGAATCAGAAACATCCTTCCACGGGATAGTTCCGGGCAAGGCAATACGTCCACTCGGAACAATCAACCTTGAAGTTGTACTGGGCTCCCCACGCAACTATAGAAGGGAATTCCTGGACTTTGAAGTCGTCGACTGGCCCTCACAGTACCACGCCATTCTTGGTCGAACAGCGTTCGCCAGATTCATGGCCGTACCACATTACGCATACTTGAAGCTCAAGCTACCCGGCGAATACGGTGTGATCACCATTGACGGGGACTTCCAGAAATCGGATAAGTGCGACATAGAATTTAATGAGATCGCGAAATCTTTCGGGATGCAAGAAGAACTACAAGAGCTGGCAAAAACCACGGATCACTCCGTCATGCCCCTCACGAAGAAAAACGCGCCTGAACTGGAATTCAGCGCCAACAGCGACACTCGCAAGCACCAAGTGCACCCGACGGATTCCGCCAAAACCGCGATGGTTTCCACAACCCTCTCGCCAGCATAGGAAAGCGCGCTCGTCAAACTCCTCCGTGAGTACTGGGAGATTTTCGCCTGGCAGCCCTCAGATATGCCAGGTATACCCAGGGAGTTTGCCGAGCACTCACTCGAAGTCTTTCCTAACGCAAAGCCCATCAAACAGACGACTCGACGATTTTCAGAACCCAAGCAAAAGGCGCTGGGAGAAGAAGTAAATAGGCTGCTAGCCGCCAACTTTATTAGAGAAATCAAGATATCCACCTGGTTGGCAAATCCGGTGCTGGTCCCCAAGAAGAACACGGATATCCTTCGGGTGTGCATCGACTACACGTCACTAAACAAGCACTGCCCCAAGGACAACTTTCCTCTACCACGAATCGACCAGATCGTGGATTCCACAGCAGGTTGCCAACGTCTCTCCTTCCTGGACGCCTACTCGGGATACAACCAGATCCGAATGAAAAAGGAAGACGAAGAGAAGATGGCATTCATCACACCACACGGTGTATACTGCTACACGACAATGCCCTTCGGGCTGAAGAACGCAGGCGCAACATATCAACGTTGCATGCAGAGATGCCTTGCCAATCTCATTGGCAAGAACGTACAAGTATATGTTGACGACATCGTCATCAAAACTCGAGTAGAGGACACACTCCTCGAAGATATTAAAGAAACATTCGACGCCCTTAATGCATATCGGATCAAGCTCAACCCGACAAAATGCGTTTTCGGCGTCCCCGCAGGAAAACTCCTAGGATACCTGGTATCCGCCAGAGGCATTGAGGCCAATCCGGAGAAAATACAAGCCATCCTCACCGTGAAGGAGCCTACCAATCTACGCGGAGTCCAACAGCTCGCAGGGCGATTGGCCGCCCTAAGCAGGTTCATCGCACGATTGGGAGAGCAGGCGTTACCCTTCTACAAGCTACTGAAGAAGACGGACAAATTCGAATGGACACCCGAAGCCAAACAAGCATTCGCGGACTTGAAACGGTCGCTGCAAAGCAGGCGCATTCTCGCAACACCACAAGAAAGGGAGCCACTTCTTCTCTATTTAGCCGCCACAAACCAGGTCATCAGCACTGCAATCGTAGTCGAACGACCTGAAGATGGCAAGGCATACGGAGTCCAGCGCCCGGTATATTACATTAGCGAAGTGCTCTCGCCATGCAAGCAGCGATATCCTCATTACCAGAAGCTTGCATATGGAGTTGTCCTCACAGCCCGAAAACTCAAACATTACTTCCAGGAACATGCCATTACAGTGGTTAATGATGCGTCACTCGGGACAATCATGAACAACCCTATGGCATCCGGAAGAATAGCGAAGTGGAGCATCGAGTTGGGCGCTTGGGATATCACCTATGCAGGACGCAATGCAGTCAAATCCCAAGTTCTCGTGGAATTCATCAGCGAATGGACAGAGCTACAAACACCCGGGCCACCCGAGTATACAAGCAATTGGATCATGTACTTTGACGGGTCCAAAAGAAACGAAGGGGCAGGAGCTGGAATCGTTCTTATCTCACCTCGTGGAGACAAACTGCAATACGTCCTGCGACTAGACTTTCCACCAGATGACCCAGCGTCGAACAACGACGCAGAATATGAGGCACTATTGCACGGGATGAAGATGGCGATTGCTTGTGGAGCTCCCCGGTTGATGATTTATGGCGATTCCAATCTCATAGTGCAACAAACAATGAAAGAATGCGATGCCGTTGCTGAAAACATGATCGCGTACCGCGACATGTATAATCTACTCGAAGGAAGCTTCAAAGGATGCGAGTTGAAGCACATTGCAAGATCCAGCAACGAAGAGGCGGATAGACTGGCCAACATGGGTTCCACGAATACACCCATACCGCCAGGGATATATTTCGAGCGGATGATTAAGAGATCAGTCAAAGTGAAGAAAGCCCTAGAGACACCCGCAGCACAAGAAACCGAGGTCAGCCCGCAAATCGCGCTTCTCGAGCTTACTCGTAACATATCACGGCAGGTTTTTCTGGTCGAGCCAATCTGGACGCAGAAATATCTCGACTACCTTCTCAACAAACAGCTCCCGGCCGATCCACGCGAGGCTCGACAGCTAATCAGGCGTAGCAAATCCTTTCGGGTAATCAACGGAGAGTTATACAAGCAAAGCATCTCGGGCATCCTTCAGCGGTGCATCGCACCCGAAGACGGCAAAGAGTTACTCTGGGATATACACCAGGGTGATTGCGGACATCATGCTAGCTGGAGAGCAATACTGGGAAAAGCCTTTCGAGCAGGATTCTACTGGCTAACAGCAGCCAACGATGCAAAAAACCTGGTCGATAGATGTGACGCTTGCCAGCGATTCTCACCCAAGCCGCACGCGCCCGCCACAGAGTTGCACATGATACCCATCGCCTGGCCCTTTGCACAATGGGGGCTTGACATGGTTGGCCCACTGCGCAAATCCACTCCAGGAGGGTACACACATTTGCTGGTTGCAGTCGACAAATTTACCAAATGGATCGAAGCTATGCCAGTGACCTCGGGTAGCGCCCAATGCGCAATCAAGTTCCTCGACTCCATAGTATGCAGATTCGGGGTACCACACGACATCATTACAGACAATGGTACGAACTTCACTGCAAAGGAGACACAACAGTTCTGCGAGGAGAAAGGAATTAATCTGAAGTTTGCTTCGGTCGCCCATCCGCAAACAAACGGCCAAGTCGAAAGATCCAACGGCTTAGTTTCGGCTGGCATCAAAAAGAGATTGCTCGATCGGCTACATCCCGCTGCAGGACATTGGGCAGAGGAGTTACCCTCCGTACTTTGGAGCCTCCGCACAACCCCCAATCGATCAACGCAATACACACCATTTTTCATGGTATACGGGGCAGAAGCCGTCCTCCCCGAAGAGGTTCGATTCAGCGCCCCACGAGTTGTAGCCTACAGTGAAGAAACCTCCAACAAAGCACTTGCAGAAGATATGGACGCACTCGACGAAATTCGGGACATTGCACTCGCAAGATCTGCAGTCTACCAACAATCACTGCGCAATTATCACAGTCGCCGCATACGCCACAGATCATTCGTGGTTGGCGACTTGGTGTTGCGGCTGAAGCAAAAAGAAGGACACAAGCTCGAACCACCTTGGGAAGGACCCTTCATCATACATGAAGTGATCCCGGGAGGAGCCTATCGACTGAAGAATCCAGAGACTGGAGGCATCTATTCCAATCCATGGAATATCGCGCAACTGCGCAAATTCTACCCCTAGGTTTATTTATTTTGCAACAATAAGGCTATACTAGCCAATCTTGTAGCTCGAACACATGACTTCTCAGTCATAGCAATAAAAACATGATTCCCTCATCATATTTACTCGACAGCTTTCAAGTTTGCTACATGCTAAAAGGTTACAGGTACACACCCCATAAAATACACGGGGGCTACACCTAAAACTAAGCATCACAGAAAAGAATTATCGAGTACAAGGTTGCACACCTTACTACAGTTTTTACAAACTACAGATAAACTTACAGGATATTCACATCCGATAAAGTCAGTCGAAACGCTGAGCATTTTTAGTCGCTAAGACCCTATCCACCTCTTCAGAGGTCATTCGGATAATCTTCTCGGCTGCAGGACGAACATCATCATAGTACGGCGCAATATCTTCGATTGCATAATCTGGACGCCGAGCTACGGAGCTCAAGTCTATCTCAGGATGCCATATTCTGGACAAACGTAGAGCAACAACCGCGCGCCGCCTATCTGGTTGCGAACCGCACGCGCGAACCTCTCCTTCTCGTCCGAATAACCTGAGAAGATAACTCCAGTCTTCGGGGCCCCTCTCAAGTGGATAAAAAGCAGCATTCACCGCAACCAGGACCTCGTGGAAAGAACTCACGAGAATTTTGGCCTGGCGGACTCGAAACTTCAAGGTAGCCATCACAAAACCTCGATTGCGATCAGACCAGAAATTACTCGCATGAGGCTTTGTGCTGTTAGCTTCTTGATGAATGTGGTTTTCCACCCACTGCTTTTCTTCCCTGTCATCTGGTTTCACAACTAAGAAGCAAACGCACTTAGTAAGCTAAGAAACACAGAGGAGGAAATAGCATGGGGCTACACTACTCACATAGTAACTCCTTTGCAATCGAAGACAGTTCACCAATTAGAAATTGCTCGCGCTCAGCCGCCAATTTCTGCTTGGATATTGCCACGTCAGCTACTCCGCGCAGCGCTTTCAGCCTACGCTCACCCTCCTGAACCTTATCACGAAGGCCAGCAAAAGTGCCAACGGCAGCCACAAGTGGACTTACTGGATTACCACGTCCACTCGAAGGTTCAGCGGCAGACGCAATCGCCTGGAAGAAGTACAAGGAAAGAAGTGAGACGCCCTACTCGAGTTGTTTCCAGTCGCACATCTGACTAATCGCTCGGGGGCTACTCCCATCGGGAGGCAAAGTATAGACGACAAGGATAAATTCTAAATGCAAAATGCTTCGATTAAAAGACCAGCAAAGGTACGGGAATACATCCCAAAATTCATTACATCCAAGCAACAGAAACAAAAGAAAAAGAGCCTACGAAGCCGCGTTGGTGCTGCCACTAGCAGCGGTCGACCCTCCCTTCTTCCGAGCAAACATCTCAGATAATTTCCGAGCAAGAACAGTGGCTTGCTCAGAAAAACGAGATAGCCGTACCTTCTTGCCCGTGGAAGGGTCGACCGGCATGGACGAATAGGCCTCCTCCAGACCATCAACTCCGTTCGCCAGAGCGAACTGAATCGCAGTCTTTGCGCCAGCTTCCGATTGAGCAACCGCAAAGGCTTCCAGGAGGTCGCCTTCCGAGAAGACCTTCAACAACTCGCTCAGCGCAGGCGCAGGAGTATCGCTGGCAACAAGACGGCCATGCACTCGCGCCAACGCTTTGGAAGCATCATTAATCAGGGAAAATATTCCCTCAGAATGCTTCCTGAGCTGCGCGAGAGTGTCGGTCAGCACGTCCACCCGCTGAATCCCAGGAATCTCCAGAGGAACACTCAGAAGATCTACAGACAAAGAAAATAATGCTTAGCAAAAATCAGCAGAATGAAAATTTCAAAAACCCAAGACACTTACCCGCAAAGCGTTTGGCGAGGGGACGAAGGAACGCGACAGTGTCGTTGTCAGCCTTACTACCGGCCTCCTCCAAGTCCTTCACGGCCTTCCGCGCCTCCGCAAGCTTCGTACTGAGTTCCTCCGATTGCTTGCGAGAAGCTTCCAGCTCTTGTCTGGTAGTCGCCATTTCAGCTTCCCGAGCAGTTACCTGCTCTGAAAGTTTGGTCTTTTCAGACTCTGCGAATTCGGCTCGAGCTGCAAAGGGGATATTAATCAGAAATCAAGAATGGATGATACACTGAAGCCAAGAAGATAATGGAATTTACCTTTAAGAAGGTCGCTCTCAGATTTGAGTCGGTTAACTTCTGATCGAAGCGACTCGCAATCTGTCTCGGCCAGAACGACGCGGCGACCGATCGCCGCAAGGGAATCGACGAGCGACTGCGGAGTCACGAAGATAGAAGAGTTAGAGTAATTAAGACTTGAGCCCGTACCCGATTATTTACAATCGACTACAGCCTCGGGGGCTACTCCCATCGGGAGCACTGTCGTGCACCTGAAGAAGACAAAATAAAGAAGAAGAGAAGAAAGAGGTTTTGAGCCTGTACCCGATTATTTACAATCGACTACAGCCTCGGGGGCTACTCCCATCGGGAGCACTGTCGTGCACCCGATAAAATTTGTTTGTGAAAGCCAAAGAGATAGAAGTTTACCTGTCCAGAGGCGCGGGAGAGGGGATCCGCAGAGCTGTCCGTCGCCTCCTTCGAGACCGAAGTTCTAACAGCAGAGCTGGGGACCTCCCGCTCCACAGTCGCAGCATCAGGCGCTGCCCTGGGAGAGTTCTGGACGGTACCCGCAGTAGGGGTCTCACCCGCGTCCTTTGCCTTATTCCTCTTTTCGGGAGGAACAGCGGCGGCAAACCTACGCGGGCTGATCGCCTGCAGACTGAAGTGAAGGACAAAAAAAAAACGTCAGCGTTGACAAATAGAGATTGATCGAATTAAAGTATGGAAAAGTCCTACTCGTCATCCTCGTCGTCTTCATCCAAGTCATCCGCATTCCAGGCGGTTGCGAACGGAGCCAGAGGAGGAAGAGATCGAAGCGGAGTCGCGGAAATTGGAGCTTGGCCAGGTGACGCCTCCAAAGACTTGTCTTTGGAGGTGACTTCGTCTTCGTTCACCCGACGGCGCTTTTGTGGGACGCCATTCGAGTCTTCAACATCATCTGAGGAATCATGCTCAGAACTCGAGGAGGCGTTGGCCACGCTGGTGTCAACCGCGCCGTCTTGGTGGCTCGACTGAAGACACGAGGCATCTTCACCGACAACGGGCGGGTAGGAATTTGCTACAGCTAGGCTCTACAAAGATAAGAAGACGGCAAAGATCTTATCGACTACGAAATTCTGAAGATGGAAGTAAGTTAAAGACAGGAAACTAACCGCAGATGGAGGAAGGTTTGAAGCAGAATAAGCCTCGACTGAGCAATCGGGGAATTGCTCCCCAACCTTCAGTCGAGTGATGGCCGCGATCTTCTTCTCGAATTCCACGTTCGAAAGTTCTTCGCGGCTCACTCGGCTGGGATCTTCTGCACCTTGATACTCCCACATAGTGGAAGGCCTCTGCTGCAAAGGCTGGATCCTGCGCTTCAAGAAGAGGCTCGCCAGATGGAGCCCATTGAGCACTACTCCCGAGGTTTGGTCTCGAAGAGCAGCTACTCTTTCGAGTAGAGGTGTGACTGTCTGGGTTTCTTCGGCTGACATCTTGTGGCTCCAAGACTTGCGCCTCGCCAGAACTGCGAATGGGTGGAACTCTACAAGCCCGCTCGAGCTGTTGTCGGCGACGTAGAACCACTTCTTCCGCCAGCCTTGGGCGGAGTCGATGAAGTGCATGTTGAAGTATGCATTCTCCTGGCGCGCCTGGATCCCGAAGCCACCCGTGCGAAGTGGCTCACCAGGCTCGGACTCCACCCGCGACTTCTCGCGGAAGATCCGGATCTTGAACAGCGCCTTCCAGAGCGCCCAGTGCGGGCGAATGCCAAGATAGCATTCGCAAAGCGCGATGAAGCACGAGATGTGCTGCACCGCGTTCGGGGGAAGGTCGTGGAGCTGTATGCCGTAGGCACACAGCAGCCCGATGAAGAAAGGATGAAGAGGGAAGGAGAGGCCTCGAGTCACGTGGTCCACAAAGACCACGCGCTCGTTCGAGTGAGGGTTTGGTACCTCTTCCCTCTTCCCAAGACGGACGCGCTTCTCCGCCTCCGCCGGCAGCAGACCCTCCCGCTGCATCTCCTTGATGCTCTTAGCAGTGGTGTTGGGGGTGCGCCAGTCGCCGGCGCGAGGGGCGAGTGGCGCAGAAGGCTCGCCAGACGCGGAAGTTCCAGCGCCACGTTTCTTTCCGCCGGCCATTGTTCACAGCGAGAGCTCGAGCGCAAGGAAGACGAAGACGAGCGCGAGGTGGAAGATGAAGATAGAGAGCAGAGAAAGTTTTACCGCAGCGCTAACACCTGTATATATACACAGGGTGAAACGATGTCAGCCGTACGATGCGCTACGTGGCATCCATCGCGGCCGCCACGCGTGCAGATGAAACGAAGCGGCGGCCCAGTGCTGTTTCGTGCCACGATCTTAACAGAAGATCGTGCGCATTTACTGCACGTTTTGCGTAAAAACCGGGAACGACGTCTCGTTTCCCGGTCAAAAAGCTGACAAGGTGGGCCAACTTCTGCTGCCACTCCGTCACGTCCCATCGGGAGAAGAGGAGCACGCCTTGACGTCATGGCGTTTGTCATCCAAAAGGGAAATCTTTTTCGAATGGAAGTTCAAACGCGAAATTATCTTCGCACGAATATCAATTCCTTCGGATAAAACACAATTTTCCCATGAAAAAAATTCATGGATCAAAGCCTCTTCGAACAAGAGAAACATACCTTATACACGAAAACTCTTTCGTACGGGCACAATTTTCCAAAACATGAAAACTCTTTCATACGGAACTAACATTTCCTACACGAAACTTTTTCGTACGGAACTCATACCAATCTAATCGGGTAGAAGGAACCTACCTTATGCGTGATAATTATACATCACAAGAACCTGGATTGTACAGCCGACTAGGCACATCCGGATGCCATATTCTTCGAATATGAAGGTAAGACCCAAAAAGATCTTTCTTTTGGGCCTGGAATCGCACTCGAAAGCTGCGTCCTCCGGCATAGTTCCGTGTCAACAACACGAAGAAAAATCCTAGCGGACGCGCCGGGTACCCTCTTAGGTTAAGTTCGACTCGATAAGTCCACAACGGCCCAGTCGTGACGATCACCTCATCGGGTTCGAGTCGGAGGTCTCGAATCTGTGTAGGCCAGGAGTGTTTTTGCCCTAGTCGCAATTAATTGGCCCTGATCTCTCGGGAGAGCCAAGCTACTGCGCCACATGCTTCTGCTAATATAGCCGTGAAAACTGGCACCTATGCTGCTCGATACTCGAGTATTTTAATTCGCGAAACAGGGAACACACCCTTCGTAGACAACAACTGTCGAGCTGAACTTCCAGGAGGAGATCAAAAAAAGGTCTGACCGTCTACCCGACTGGAAATAAATCCCAATCGAGCACACGCTCGGGGGCTACTGACGAAGGCATAGATCTTGGATCCTGCGGGTAAGGACACCTCCTCTCAGGCCCAATGTCAAGGCCCAAGAAGAGGCGCCTTTGGAAGACTCCAGAAGGCCTACCAGAAGCCCACCCGCACCAAACTTGCGGGTTAAGTTAGGAAAATTGTAACCGACCTAAACTAGGGTTCGGATCCTCTCCGGGTGGGACTTGAGACCTGGCCATCTATATAAGGCTAGGAGAGCCCCCAAGGAGAGGACCAAGTATTACCGCACGACCACAAAAGCCTTGAAACTCGAGATCTACTCTCGATTCGAGCACCCTGTAATCGATCTAATCATCCAATACAGATCAGCAAAAGGCAGGAGTAAGGGTTTTACCTCTTCGAGGGCCCCGAACCTGGGTAAATCTCGCCTCCCTGTCAAGCCGACGATTTCACCAGCGCCTATGACATCTCCTAGTCGAAACCCGATAGGGTCACCTGAGGGATTTGCGGAGCCAGAGCTTCGACAGTAACCCGTCAACACCAAGCACGGATGCCTTGGGTTCAACGGAAGAGAGGGGATATAAAAGATGCTGCACCTGGCTGCACTAACCACCTACAGAGATTCTACCACTTCCGGCTAACAGAAAGGAGATAAGATCGAGGATTGTAACCAACTGAAAGATAACTTCAAGCAAACCCATCCTGGATCTCGCCCCTTATCCAAAGAAGCAATCCGAGGATAACTCACACAGTTGAGTTAATGATGGTTCATATTATTGTGTCAATAAGCCTATTACTAGTCAAGTTGTTAATCATTGGGTGTAAGGTTGTTAATCATTAGGTTTAAGTTGTCCTGAGTACTTGTTAGCCAGTACTTTCACCAAGTAATCCATAACCGCGGAAAACACGGCTTCTCGAGAAGATTATCCCTGCAGGGTTGCACCAATTTGGCCGTACACGTATGAATAACCCGCCAGATGGGAGATCACCCCACCAAGCGGGGCACTCAACACAACCAACCATTCTTCGCATCAAGCCCAAAGCACCTTGGGCGCACGGCTAATCGAGCCCAGAAGAAAATGGACCCTCATAGCACTCTAAGAACGTGTCCCCCTATATGCCGACTACGAAAGTTCCACCCTGGCCTGGGCTCGCAAAAACATGCATGCGGCAAATGGAAAACACGAACTAAATGAGGCGATTTGGACGAGATGCGAATCAGGTCAAGTTGAGGGGGGCGCCCATACTCGCTTCCCACATGCGGGTAGTGCGCTCATCATGGATCAGTAGACAAGACCCTTTTCCTATTAGGGTCGACACTAGCAGGCCTCAAAACCACACAGGGCCTCCTTCCGGTGCCTTATCATCAAATTTATTATTAATAACAATAACATTAGCATGATTGATTGATGAAACATCGAGCCCCCAGAACATAATGAAGTAGTAACAGAAAGTAACGGGTAACAGACTCGAGCAAAACAACCTAAGCATGCTAGTAATACACTGGCTCAACCAAAGGGGTGATAGGAGTGGAGGTGAGGCAATATCAAGGTTAAGGGATTCATGTGATGGGTTCGTAACAGAAACAACTACTACTAAGGCTAGCATAAAAGAACAACGGAAAGTATCGGTAATCAATGTTGAAAGGAACACAGTGGTTCATGTGAGTGATAACTTGCCTGCAAAACCCAGTAGCCTGGTACTGAGCTAGATCCTTAGAAGGGGTGTCGTAAGTATCGTCGGTCTCAACGTCGTCGTATATCCGAGAAGAAGCAAACAAGCAATGCAGAAAGATAAACAATCAATATCATGGCATAGTGCACAAACATGGGATGATGCATGACCATTTAATTGATGCAACAAAATAAACTAGTTGACAAGATAAAGACAGGATTAAATGGACCCACATGCAATTTGAGTTGCACCGAAAAAGCCCATGAATTATGGTTGAATTAATTGTTTTACAACTAAGCAACATGTGAAAGTGGATTAGCATGATGCATGGATGAGGAAAACAGCAAAATAACAACAATAGAATCAATTGGAAATAAGGTTTACCAAGTTTAGAAATTCATTTATTAAGTGTTGGAATTTTGGTTACTTAAAGGTGTTACACAAGCATTTGTTGTTTTCACCAATTCAAATTGTTCAGAATAGATAACAAAGTTTATATTTGAAAAGGTTATGCTTTTATGGTTTGAAAACATATTTTATATGTCCCAAAAGAATTTGTTTTGATCAAGTTATAAATTTAACAATATTAAATAAATTAAATAAGATTTAAATTATTTAACCAAGTTTAATTATTCAAAACATGAAACAAATTTTATATTTGGAAAGGTGGTTTAATTTTGCATGGAAAACATAGTTCATTTGTTGAAGTTGGATTTAAAATGAGCAAGCTATTATTTTGGCAATTTTAAATGCATTAAACAAGAAACAGTTGTTTTCAGCAATTTAAATTATTCAAAACAGCAAACAAAATTTATATTTGGAAAGTACATGAAAAGTTGATTGGAAAACATATTTAGTTTGTTGAATTTGGATTTTTTATGAACAAGTTATGAATTTTGCAAAATTAAGTGATTTAAACAAGAATTCAAATATTTCAACAATTTAAAATATTCAAAACAGTAAACAAATTTTATATTTGGATAGATCATTCAATTTGGGACAGAAAACATATTTAAAAAGTTAAAATTGGAGTTAAAATGATTTTCTTATGCAATTTACAAGATTTGGGGTGAATCTGCCATTTTTACCTTATTAGGGACTTAGGAAAAATTATTTCAGGGCTATAATTTAATTACCAGGGGCCTATGTGTGATTACTGAGAAGGTGAGGTAGCAAAACATTGCAAAATAAAATGTTTGTTTTATTGTGGGAGGGGGGATTCGATCTCCCAACCTCCTGCTGCAAGCAAACGAACAGAACCAGTGGGCTGTGCTGTTTGTTGTGGCTAGGAAGGGGATCTCGGGAGGATATGGTTCAGACTGCGGCTTAACTGAATCAAAAGGAAATAAAGGAGCAGAAAGAAAAGGGGTGGAGCTGGGACTCGAACCCGCGAGCTCTCGCTTCCGCGCGCGGGTGCACTGCCAGTAGGGTAGCTGCGGTTGGTTGATAGGAAGTGGCCTCTGGGCTGGTTAAGGTGCAGTTTGGCGGGGTTTTTTTAACGCTTGGGTTCTGTAACTCGACGGAGATGGCAGCGGTCGCTGCTCGCCGGAGGCGCTGGGGCGTGGGGTGGTGTGGGGTGCGGCCAAGGGAGAGGGAGGAGGCGATCGAGTGGGGACCGAGGGGAGGGTACCTGAGCGGAACAGGAGGGCGGTCGGGGCAGCCGATCGTGGCGGACAGGGAGGCGAAGCAAGGGTTCGTGGCCGCCTTGGGGCGGACGGCGGCGGCGGCTCCAGCCATCCCCGTCCGCGCCGAGGTGTTGGAGAGGAAGCCCGCGGTGAGGGCTTCCCATTCCCGCCCTCACCGCGGCCGGAGGGGGCCCGGACGGCCGGCGACCACCGGAGCCAAAAGGAGGCACTTCGGTTCAGTTTGGTGCAGAGATACAGAGGAGGTTTCAGGGAGAGAGAGGAGAGGGATCGAGGGAGGAAGAGGATGGCGGCGCTAGGCTAGGGTTAGGGTTTAGGTTAGGCATAGGGGATCGGTGGCTGTTTTAAGAAGCAGAGGAGCTCGTACGGCATGGCATCGAGGAGGGGAGGGAGAGATCGTGTGGAGGAGGACTCGTTCGTACAGAAGATGACGTAGGGAGGAAGAAGATGCTCAGCGAAGGGGTATTGGGCCAGGGAAATAGGTGGGCTGGGCCCTCTGCTGCTCTCTCTCTCTCTCTTTTTAATATTTTGTTCCAATTTATTTTTTTGTAGCAATTAGAAAAGGGAAGAGATTGGAGGGTTTTGAGTTGCAAAAAAATTGAGAAAAAATTCCTGTGAGGTTGTTGGCTCAACAACCACCACTTGGCCACTTAGGTTTTTGAGAATTTAAATTTATTTTCTGTTTTTGTAACGGCTTGCATTTGAATGAAATTTTGGTTAATAATTGGTTATTTAAAACAAGAATTTTAATTATGGAAAACCAATGAGTTTAATTGGAAACAAAGAGTACAACAATGTTTTGGTTATTTTTATAATTTCAAAAGAGGTGTTGTTTAGTGCTTTGGTTTGGATTTGAAAGCAATTTGGGAATTAATTGATTAACATTGAAAACAAGGATTTTAATAGGGTGAACCCTATTGATTAAAATAGAACAAATGGTTGATTTGTTTGGTAATTCCAAAATGTTCCAATTAGGTGCTGTTGATGATTGCTTTGAATTTGAAACCAATTTGGAATTAATTAATTGAAATAAAAGCACCATTTTATTAGTTGATCATTATGGAATAAAAGGAAACAAAATGAGACTTTGGATTGAAATTTTGATTTGAAAAATATTGTAACATGACAAGTATGAAAACAAGGTTGAGCATTGTTTGGAGAATTATTTGAATCTGAAAATGTTTTGTTATTGGATGCATTTTTATAGAAACAAAACAACAGTTTTGAAATCACACTTTAATGGAAACAAACAATTGTTTTATTTTGAAATGTCTTTTTAGAAATTGTAACATCACAAGGATGAAACAAAAGGTTTGAAATTTGAGTTGAAATTCAAATAGAAAACAAAGGAAAACAAATGAAAACAAAGGAAAACAAATGGAAAACAAACAAAACAAATGCAATCAACATGATGCCATGATGCAGAACATAAAATAACAGAGAGCAAACATTCTAATGGCTAATTTTCAGACTTGGGATGTTACAAAACGCCCCCCCTTGAAGGAATCGCGCCCCGAGATTCCTACTGAGAAAAGAAAAGGTCCGGATACTTCTTGGGAAGATCCTCTTGAGCTGTGACACGTGAAACACATCGTGCACCTTGGATAGACGTCAGGGAATTAGCAAACCACCGGAACATTTTCAAGTAAAGGGAGAGGTTTTGTATGGAAGGTGTATAGCTGAATAGACTTTGATTCATTTGGGGAATAGACTATCTGGAATGTGGTGATTCAGGAATGCTTCCTCGAAACAACCCCAGGTGATAGGAATGCCAGCTCTCATAGCCTGGAAGTTTTCGAAACAACAACAACCTTTTTGGCCAGATAGACTTGATATTTGGGAAGTTTTGATTAGACGCCGGTAGAAGAATTGAAGTGGAAAACAACAACAAGATTTCAACGGACGAAAAGGATGTTGAGAAGAACAGGATAATGAAGCAACTCCGGGAAAACGAGAACAAAAACTCCTGAGGTACTACGGAAAACCCATCCGGGCTTCTAAAGGATCAATATCTACTGCTTAAGGAATAGAGGATCTGCTTCTGGGGCTTACACGCCTCCGTTCTCAATCATGAGTAGGCAACATGATAAATCATGTCACAACCACCTCCATTCCTATGGTCTAGTAGATATAACCATCCTAGAGAAACCAGAATTCGTGAAATCCTAACTTGAAAGTTTAGATGAGAAGGAAAAACAGCGTTGCACTTCCTTACCAGAAAAAGGGAGGGTGGGTGGGGAAAGAAGAAAAAGAACAGAATTCGTACTCTCACGTTTCATTTTTCCTATATAGCTACAAAATAGTTTCTAGACTCAACTGCGACCAGTAAAAAGGGATCCTACGGGCAGACAGGCTCTGATACCATTTTTCGTACCCTGATTTCTAGGGGATACTCATCGGGCCGAACTGGATAGCAGATGCTTGGATTATGGGGCATAACTGCTCCCACGTCCCAGCTTCCTGGTAGGCCTGCGCTTATGCGCGACAACACAAGCCCTGCTATTCCATCGTCGATGTAAACTATCCACTAGAGATCAAAGGCACTACTGTCGACGTACTTCATACCAATCACACATGGTACATCAACAGCTTTAAACGAATGATAATCACAACATATCTCTAAGACACAAAAAGATTGAAATAAAGTTGCAAATAGCCTTCACTAAGGCAGAGAATAGCAGATACACTCATTCAGAGGACACATGTCCCAACAATACATCAGTACATTACAACGGAAGCATTCAACATGTCTGAGTACAGACAAAACCAAATAGGCCTAAGAGGCCGGAAACGAACATACGGAGCCCATCCACGAAGTCTCGGATCCTGCCCGGGTCCGCTATCTACTCGTCAGCAGTCTCGTCATACTCCACGTAGTAGCCACCATGTAGATCCTCGGAAACGTAGGTCTGCGGAAACCACAGCCCCAAAGGGGTCAGTACATAAACGTACTGGCAAGCAAGACTCACAGTTCACCAAAGTGTAACCCGTCAACACCAAGCACGGATGCCTTGGGTTCAACGGAAGAGAGGGGATATAAAAGATGCTGCACCTGGCTGCACTAACCACCTACAGAGATTCTACCACTTCCGGCTAACAGAAAGGAGATAAGATCGAGGATTGTAACCAACTGAAAGATAACTTCAAGCAAACCCATCCTGGATCTCGCCCCTTATCCAAAGAAGCAATCCGAGGATAACTCACACAGTTGAGTTAATGATGGTTCATATTATTGTGTCAATAAGCCTATTACTAGTCAAGTTGTTAATCATTGGGTGTAAGGTTGTTAATCATTAGGTTTAAGTTGTCCTGAGTACTTGTTAGCCAGTACTTTCACCAAGTAATCCATAACCGCGGAAAACACGGCTTCTCGAGAAGATTATCCCTGCAGGGTTGCACCAATTTGGCCGTACACGTATGAATAACCCTCCAGATGGGAGATCACCCCACCAAGCGGGGCACTCAACACAACCAACCATTCTTCGCATCAAGCCCAAAGCACCTTGGGCGCACGGCTAATCGAGCCCAAAAGAAAATGGACCCTCATAGCACTCTAAGAACGTGTCCCCCTATATGCCGACTACGAAGGTTCCACCCTGGCCTGGGCTCACAAAAACATGCATGCGGCAAATGGAAAACACGAACTAAATGAGGCGATTTGGACGAGATGCGAATCAGGTCAAGTTGAGGGGGGCGCCCATACTCGCTTCCCACATGCGGGTAGTGCGCTCATCATGGATCAGTAGACAAGACCCTTTTCCTATTAGGGTCGACACTAGCAGGCCTCAAAACCACACAGGGCCTCCTGCCGGTGCCTTATCATCAAATTTATTATTAATAACAATAACATTAGCATGATTGATTGATGAAACATCGAGCCCCCAGAACATAATGAAGTAGTAACAGAAAGTAACGGGTAACAGACTCGAGCAAAACAACCTAAGCATGCTAGTAAGACACTGGCTCAACCAAAGGGGTGATAGGAGTGGAGGTGAGGCAATATCAAGGTTAAGGGATTCATGTGATGGGTTCGTAACAGAAACAACTACTACTAAGGCTAGCAGAAAAGAACAATGGAAAGTATCGGTAATCAATGTTGAAAGGAACACAGTGGTTCATGTGAGTGATAACTTGCCTGCAAAACCCAGTAGCCTGGTACTGAGCTAGATCCTTAGAAGGGGTGTCGTAAGTATCGTCGGTCTCAACGTCGTCGTATATCCGAGAAGAAGCAAACAAGAAATGCAGAAAGATAAACAATCAATATCATGGCATAGTGCACAAACATGGGATGATGCATGACCATTTAATTCATGCAACAAAATAAACTAGTTGACAAGATAAAGACAGGATTAAATGGACTCACATGCAATTTGAGTTGCACCGGAAAAGCCCATGAATTATGGTTGAATTAATTGTTTTACAACTAAGCAACATGTGAAAGTGGATTAGCATGATGCATGGATGAGGAAAACAACAAAATAACAACAATAGAATCAATTGGAAATAAGGTTTACCAAGTTTAGAAATTCATTTATTAAGTGTTGGAATTTTGGTTACTTAAAGGTGTTACACAAGCATTTGTTGTTTTCACCAATTCAAATTGTTCAGAATAGATAACAAAGTTTATATTTGAAAAGGTTATGCTTTTATGGTTTGAAAACATATTTTATATGTCCCAAAAGAATTTGTTTTGATCAAGTTATAAATTTAACAATATTAAATGAATTAAATAAGATTTAAATTATTTAACCAAGTTTAATTATTCAAAACATGAAACAAATTTTATATTTGGAAAGGTGGTTTAATTTTGCATGGAAAACATAGTTCATTTGTTGAAATTGGATTTAAAATGAGCAAGCTATTATTTTGGCAATTTTAAATGCATTAAACAAGAAACAGTTGTTTTCAGCAATTTAAATTATTCAAAACAGCAAACAAAATTTATATTTGGAAAGTACATGAAAAGTTGATTGGAAAACATATTTAGTTTGTTGAATTTGGATTTTTTTATGAACAAGTTATGAATTTTGCAAAATTAAGTGATTTAAACAAGAATTCAAATATTTCAACAATTTAAAATATTCAAAACAGTAAACAAATTTTATATTTGGATAGATCATTCAATTTGGGACAGAAAACATATTTAAAAAGTTAAAATTGGAGTTAAAATGATTTTCTTATGCAATTTACAAGATTTGGGGTGAATCTGCCATTTTTACCTTATTAGGGACTTAGGAAAAATTATTTCAGGGCTATAATTTAATTACCAGGGGCCTATGTGTGATTACTGAGAAGGTGAGGTAGCAAAACATTGCAAAATAAAATGTTTGTTTTATTGTGGGAGGGGGGATTCGATCTCCCAACCTCCTGCTGCAAGCAAACGAACAGAACCAGTGGGCTGTGCTGTTTGTTGTGGCTAGGAAGGGGATCTCGGGAGGATATGGTTCAGACTGCGGCTTAACTGAATCAAAAGGAAATAAAGGAGCAGAAAGAAAAGGGGTGGAGCTGGGACTCGAACCCGCGAGCTCTCGCTTCCGCGCGCGGGTGCACTGCCAGTAGGGTAGCTGCGGTTGGTTGATAGGAAGTGGCCTCTGGGCTGGTTAAGGTGCAGTTTGGCGGGGTTTTTTTAACTGAACCGAACTTGGATCGCTGGGGTTCTGTAACTCGACGGAGATGGCAGCGGTCGCTGCTCGCCGGAGGCGCTGGGGCGTGGGGTGGTGTGGGGTGCGGCCAAGGGAGAGGGAGGAGGCGATCGAGTGGGGACCGAGGGGAGGGTACGTGAGCGGAACAGGAGGGCGGTCGGGGAAGCCGATCGTGGCGGACAGGGAGGCGAAGCAGGGGTTCGTGGCCGCCTTGGGGCGGACGGCGGCGGCGGCTCCGGCCATCCCCGTCCGCGCCGAGGTGTTGGAGAGGAAGCCCGCGGTGAGGGCTTCCCATTCCCGCCCTCACCGCGGCCGGAGGGGGCCCGGACGGCCGGCGACCACCGGAGCCAAAAGGAGGCACTTCGGTTCAGTTTGGTGCAGAGATACAGAGGAGGTTTCAGGGAGAGAGAGGAGAGGGATCGAGGGAGGAAGAGGATGGCGGCGCTAGGCTAGGGTTAGGGTTTAGGTTAGGCATAGGGGATCGGTGGCTGTTTTAAGAAGCAGAGGAGCTCGTACGGCATGGCATCGAGGAGGGGAGGGAGAGATCGTGTGGAGGAGGACTCGTTCGTACAGAAGATGACGTAGGGAGGAAGAAGATGCTCAGCGAAGGGGTATTGGGCTAGGGAAATAGGTGGGCTGGGCCCTCTGCTGCTGCTCTCTCTCTCTCTCTCTTTTTAATATTTTGTTCCAATTTTTTTTTTGTAGCAATTAGAAAAGGGAAGAGATTGGAGGGTTTTGAGTTGCAAAAAATTTGAGAAAACATTTCTGTGAGGTTGTTGGCTCAACAACCACCACTTGGCCACTTAGGTTTTTGAGAATTTAAATTTATTTGCTGTTTTTGTAACGGCTTGCATTTGAATGAAATTTTGGTTAATAATTGGTTATTTAAAACAAGAATTTTAATTATGGAAAACCAATGAGTTTAATTGGAAACAAAGAGTACAACAATGTTTTGGTTATTTTTATAATTTCAAAAGAGGTGTTGTTTAGTGCTTTGGTTTGGATTTGAAAGCAATTTGGGAATTAATTGATTAACATTGAAAACAAGGATTTTAATAGGGTGAACCCTATTGATTAAAATAGAACAAATGGTTGATTTGTTTGGTAATTCCACAATGTTCCAATTAGGTGTTGTTGATGATTGCTTTGAATTTGAAACCAATTTGGAATTAATTAATTGAAATAAAAGCACCATTTTATTAGTTGATCAATATGGAATAAAAGGAAACAAAATGAGACTTTGGATTGAAATTTTGATTTGAAAAATATTATAACATGACAAGTATTAAAACAAGGTTGAGCATTGTTTGGAGAATTATTTGAATCTGAAAATGTTTTGTTATTGGATGCATTTTTATAGAAACAAAACAACAGTTTTGAAATCACACTTTAATGGAAACAAACAATTGTTTTATTTTGAAATATCTTTTTAGAAATTGTAACATCACAAGGATGAAACAAAAGGTTTGAAATTTGAGTTGAAATTCAAATAGAAAACAAAGGAAAACAAATGAAAACAGAGGAAAACAAATGGAAAACAAACAAAACAAATGCAATCAACATGATGCCATGATGCAGAACATAAAATAACAGAGAGCAAACATTCTAATGGCTAATTTTCAGACTTGGGATGTTACAACCAGCAGCTCACCGCGAACGCGGCGTCAGATGAGCAGGCCCTCGTCGCGCGGTACGAGAGCGAGCGGCGCAAGGTTGTCCTACAGAGCGAGAGGCGCAACCGCCATCCCCCGAGCAGGCACAGTTGCACCGGATGCGGATGCAAGGCAGAGCGGAGCGGCGCTGGCTCGGTACGGTGGCGAACCCATTGCCAAGCGACCCATCGCCCTCCGAGAACAACCACGAGGCTGGCCCCTCCAACATGCCGGCCTACGACGACTGCGAGGAGGACGACGAGGAAGAGGACGACGTCTAGGAGGAGGGCAACGACCAGGCCGGGCGATCGCGGCGAGACTCGGTCTGCCGTATTTTGTTAAGTTTTTTTTAATGTTTTTAGTTAAATTAATTATGTCGTCTTTCTGTAAAAATATCGTCGAATCTATGAGTTTGTGCCTATTTCAACGAGTTCGCCGTTTTTGAATTAATTTGGGCCGAGACTTGGGCTGGGGGCGACTGGGAACCGTGCCCCCCCCCCCCCGAGGTTCCAGATTAGCGTCGTTTGGCGCCGCGGCGCCACCAAAACAGCGGCGTTTTGGGCCCTGGGGGGCGACACGGCTGGAGATGCCCTTATACTCCAAACTCTTCAGCGGGAATTTTCACATAGTAGCTGCAGGTGATACACGTTGCAAAACGTAATTTCATATTATTATTAGTTTTAGAATAAAAGGTTTTCCCCCGATTTCATTAATGATGAAACCAAAAGGTACTGCATCGTTTGGCACATAATGTAAAAAATAAGCAAAAGAGTAGCTAACCCAAAGGGAAATGCTGGAGAAACGATTTACGTTTTAAAACATGAAAAGGTAAAGCAGTAGAAGAAACTAAGAGCATCTCTAGCACACCCTGCAATTTCTGAAACTGTAATTTAAACTACGTTTGCAGTTTTAGAAACATGTTGCGCGGAACATAAAGGGCAAACAGAACTGCAAATTCAAACATTCAAACTACGCGGGAGATCATCTCCATCATCCATACTAGTTCATCTGTTCTTCGTTAAGATTTACATCGCGCGTGGAGAGGGTGTGTGTGTTAACCATTGCCACAGATGGCCAAAATGCCTCTCGAAGACGTGGCCCTAACCCTAAAAAGACCAAAATTAGCTCGCCGGAGCTCGCAGGGTGCGGTCGCGCCGTCACCGGAGTGCGTCCACTCCTCGTCGTAATCGTCGTCGACGTAGATGACGACGGATTTGCCCTTCTCGCTCGCCTTGGCGGCCTCCTGCTCGTAGTGGAGACGGTCCTGCTCGAGGCCCTGCTCGAGCATCAACGGATCGATGTCAACCTCACGGCGGCGGCGCTTGGCGTCGTTGAAAGATCATCTTCCGTTTTGATAATTGATGACAACATAACTAAAGGACTAATCTTTATTTTGAGCATATGCAGGGTTTGTTTAATACTTATCAAAATGCCAAAATACTCTCAATAATTTTCTCAAAGGCATTACATTTTGTATCCAAAGGGAAAGAGCTAAAAAAGACAAGTTTGGGAAGCTGTTTCTATAGGCAGCGGAGGTTCCGCTGAAACCACCGGTAGCTCTGCCCCCTGCTGCTTCTCAGCACAATCCCAGATGGGGTGTTCCGGTGGTGGTACCTCCGCCAAAAACCCCTTCGGGTGGCTCACGGCGGAGCCCAGAGCGGAGGCCACCGGTGGTACCGGTGGGCGGAACCTCCAGTGTTCCCACCGGTACCTCCGCCTGTCCAACTGAGCTACAGGTGCGGGTTTTGTATAGGTGGAGCGACCGGTGGAGGTTCCGCCAAAACCGTGTTTGGGTGCATCACAGCGGAGGCCAGGGCGGAACCCACCGGTAGTACCGGTGGGCGGTACCTCCGCCATAGAGGATACAACTAAGAAGGAAAGGAGCCGCGCGGGCTCCAGTTTGTGAAGACCATCGGTACCTCCGGTGCAGCGTGGGAGTGGCCAATGACCAGATTTGGGGAAGGGGTATTTAAAGCCCTTCCCTTAACTCTTAAATGCCAAGCTTTGCATACTCTCTCTCTTAGCCATTAATCCAAGCTTCAACCTTCTAGATCTCCCTCTCCAACCACCCAATCACTCCATAACTTTGTGGAGAGATAGAGCAGACCTAGATCCATGATTCCACCAAAGGAATTACAAATCCATCCACCACATCCTAGTAGATCTAGAATCCTACGTGAGGCCTAGAAACCTTAGTAGATCTTGTGCTTGTAGCTTCCACCTTGTTGCAAAGAAGCTTCAGATTGTTTGAGAGCCTCCATCCATCTTATGGAGTGTCCTTAACCTCGTGTAAAGGTTTGGTCAACGCCTTCAAGTCGACCTAGTAGTGGAAACGAGAATCTCACTCACCGGAGAAGCTCAAGGAGAATAAGGTGTGCACAACCAGGCTATTGAGGAGCGCCTAGGTGGATCCCCACCTCTCCAACGTAGACGTACTTCTCTTGAGAAGGAACTACGGGAAACATATCCTTGTCTCCTTGTTTACACTTGTGGTTTATCTTGTTACCTTTCGTTTTACTTCCGTTGTGTATCATATCTTGTATCACATAGGTTGCTCACCTAGATGCACATCTAGAGAACCTTGTATTACTTGTTTAGCCCAAACTAAAAAGTAAAAGAAGAAAAATTGGTAGTCAACCTATTCACCGCCCCCCCTCTAGTTGACCATGGTGCACTTTCAATTGGTATCAGAGCCTCGGCTCTTACTAAGGGCTTAACCGCCTAAGAGTATAATGGACAATGAAAATGAGCCCGACGCTTCTAATGCGGAAATCGCCAAAATGACCGACACTATAACTAACCTATAAGAAACGGTTGGAACTATCCAAACCGAATTGTCCAAGGTTAGTTCTAGTGTTGGCTTGGAGGTTTCTAGCATAAACAAGATGTTGGAGGCCATGATGGGGAAAACCAAGGAGCTTGAGGAACCTCCCTCCGTCGCCAATAATGTTAGCTCGGATGATGATTCCATTCTGGACATCACCGAAATGGAATCTAACATTGCTTTAGCCAAGGATAAAGCTAAGGCAAAAGACGATAAAAAGTCTAAGAGCGGTGGGAGTTCCGAAGGCTCCAAGTCTCAAACGACTAATGGTTTGGGGTCTAACTCAAGAGTTCCACCGCCTGCCAATTATGACTCTATTCATCCCATTGCTACTATGCCACACATTCTAAACGTTGGATTTCCTCCCATTCTTAACACTAACGTATTCTCTTATTGGAAGTTAGATATGGAGTCTCATATTTCCGGATCTTGCACCGCCTTGTGGAGAAGTGTTCTCCATGGATTCCACCCTCATGATGCAAGCAACTTGACTCCAAGAGAGGATGCTGAATTTCAACTAAACAAGACCGCTCTTGTTACTATCCAAAAGGCTCTCCCAAGAGAACATCTTTAACACATCCGCGGTATCAAGACCGCCAAGGAGGCTTGGGATAAACTTGACACCTTGTTCCAAGGAAATGCTAGCATCCAATCCTCCAAGTATGATGTGGCACTTGACAAGTCCGAGAACTTCGTCATGCTTGAAGATGAAAGTCCCGAGGAGCTATATAGAATATTTGTCACCCTTGGCAACCAACTGAGGGACTTTGGAAAATAGGAAATCTCCGATGAGTGGATCAAGAGGAAGTTTGTCAAGGCCATAACTCCTTTTGAGAAGAACCTATCCACTAGCATCCGAACAATATCGGACTACAGCTCACTCAACTCCATTGGTGTTCTTAGCGAGTTCATAGCCATATCCCTATCTCACAAGGGTGCGGATGATGCTCTCGCTCGGTCAAGAGGAATTGGGAAGTAACCCAACCTCGCCTTGAAGTCTAAAGCGATTTCTCGGATAGAAGAAGTTGATGAGGATGATGAGGATGATGAGGACTATGAAGACACATACAAGGGTGCTCATAAGTGTATTGCTCTTGCCGTGCACGGCTATTGGAAGAGATGGGAGGCTCATAAGTCCGATGCTCCTAGAACCTCGAGAAACAAGGTCTACAAGAAGAACGGGGAGAGGCCAAGGCATTTTACAATTGTGGAAGTGCAAATCACTTTGTCAAAGAGTGTCCTTTTGAGCCAAGAGAAGAGAATGAAGACAAGCTTGTTCGCAAGGACAAGAACAAAGCTCCGGAAAACAAGAACCTTGTTAGAAGAGTCCCAAGGGCTCTATATGTTCAAGAAGGGCCCGCACTTGAAACATACTACTCCGGAGATGAAGGAGAAGATGAAGTCGTAGGTGTGTGAAAGTATAGTATGGGCACCTAGAGGGGGTGAATAGGTGCTACGACCAATTTTAAATTTTCTTTCACAATTAGGCTTGACACAAAGGTAAATTATCTAGATGGTGCAACTATGGTGAATTTACCTATATGACAAGAAGAAGCTCAATAACAATAAAATCACAAGTAAAGGAGGAAGGGAACGAGGTAACCGATATGAAGCACACGGAGACACGATGTATTCCCGAGTTCCTCCCTGTTAAGGGAGTACATCTCGTTGGAGGGTGTGAGCTCGCCACAAAGGCCTACTCAACGCCACAAAGGCCTCACCCTATTCTCCGACGAACCCCAAGGCCTAGTCCACCTTCCACTATTGATCCCCTTTGAGGAGGGAATCGAATCCTTTACAAACAACTTGGGGCACACACCCACAACCAAATTGGGGGCTCCCAATAATCTTGAATCACCAAGAGTAGCAAGAAGCCTAGGTTATCCACAAGAGGAAACCCTAGGCAAAGATTCCTCAAGAAAATGAGAGGGGAAATGAAATCCGGTTGGTGAAGATGTAGATCCGGGGCTTCTGCTTCAATCCTCCAAGTTTAAACAAGTTTGGGTGGAGGAGATGGGAGATCTAGCTTGGTGGGAGAGATCCATTAATGAGGACTTAAATTCTGGACGAGCTACCCCTTGGGGAAGAAGGGGAGCATCTATTTATAGCTCCACCAAGAAACTAGCCGTTTTCTACGCTGTCGAAGTTCAATCCGGAATAATTCCGGTACTTCCGGAATAATTTTGGGCTCCCGGAATAATCCAGAGCAATCCGGATGGTAACAGAAGAAATCACTTTCATGTCGGAATCGCTCTGGATTGGTCCGGGATGATTCCGGATGACAACAGAGGTTTTCGCGGTCATGTCGAAATCGTTCCGGAATGGTCCGGAATAATTCCGGATGGGTCTGAAATAATTCCGGGATGCACTGAAAACTTCTTCTTTGAGCCTAAAAAATGTCCCCCGAACTTTTATCTTCTTCACCATTTCTTTGACACCTGATTGTGTGCTGATATTGGCCATAACCTTTTCAACAAATAGCACACACGGTTAAAACTCATTTATGTTGTTAACAAACACATAAACCATAGAGATATCGAAAATGCACTTTCAATCTCCCTCTTTTTGGTGTTTGATGACAACATAAAGATTCAGGGGGATAAACAAGGTGAACATAAAGAAATGGTCTCTAAAATATAGACGGAGCTCCCCCTCAATATGTGTCCCGTGAGGCACACATTTGATAGGGTTTTGCTCCCCCTATGTTTTAGAAACCAAGCAAACTAAGCAAGTTCACAACACATGCAAATAGATATAACAATAATGTAAGCAAGCATGATAGTAGCATAACCACGGGTAGGGTAACATAACCAAGTCAGAAGGTTCCACATAGATAATAATAAAAAGTTTGCGAAGACGAAAAACAACTAAAGAAACCGGAGCACAAGCCTATAAGATCGAAATGAAAGGCAAATAAGACTTGTGCCCCCACCCTTGCAAAGCCCGTGATATCCTAATAGGGACTCCTTCTCCCCCTTTGGCATCAAGACGCCAAATAGGGAAAATGAGTCCAACTAGCGTCCCAAGAGATCACTCGATGTTGTCATCTCCTCCACGGTGCTCCTCTTCATCTTCTTCCTCTTCAGGCTCATGATCTCCACGGTTGCCAGCGTCATCAAAATCATCCTCAGCAGATTCCTCTTCATCATCAACATCAGCCGGAGGCACCCCAAAGTAGAAATCATCATCATGAATCTCGGGCATCTCAGTAGGAACATAGATAGCAGCAGCGAGGTATGGAGGATCCTCAGGCACATGGATCCCAGCTGCTCGACGGTCAACGTTCTGAATGCGGTGATTCTCCTTGGCTAGCTCCCTAGCCTCATGGGCAATTGCCCTAGTGTCACTGCACATACTAAACATTGCCTTGAAGAACTTGGCAACGCCACTAGAGGGTTGACGCTGAGAAGCACCACTCGAAGAAGCATAAGGAGTAGCTTGAGACATCTTGGACTTGGCCTTGGTGTACTCAGGAATCTCAACACCACGAATGAGGGTAGGCACCATCTTCTTGCCCCTGACCACTGGAAATTCCTCCATGATCTCAACTCCCAACTTGGCATTGATAAACCTCTGAATCAGGGGCCAAAAGCAGGCTTCCTCTTCTCCATCACACCAATGCATATCTCACGGTACAGGAAATCCATCACATCTATCCTCCTCTGATTATGGGGCTTAGTGAGCAGCATGAGGTTCACCATATAGGCCCTAATGGCAGAGTAGTCACCAGCCTTGACCATAATAGTGGCACGGAAGATCTTGGACAGAAGATTGTAGTAAGGGTACATGTTGAATTTGAATGGCCTAGTCTTGCCCTGAACATCAGGAGGATAGCAAAATTCCAAGATGGTGTTGTCATATTCTAAGTTTTCATGTACCTTGTAGCCATGATGACCATAAGTGGCCTTCCATTTGTAACCCAAAGCATCAACAAATTCACACAAGTTGCTAGTGATCTTCTCCTCCCCAGACATCCAAGTCATAGTGCGCACGGCATCACCCGTGGAATGCAGAGTGCAATAGAACTGAGCCACCAAGTCTGGACAATACTCACACTCAATCTCTAGAAGTGGTGCCACATTAAGCTTTACCAAGCACTCATGAACATGATGGAGATCACCATTCTTGTGCCTATGATAGAACTCCATATCAACCTGAACCTTCTCACAGACAAGAGGATCCTATGTGGAATAGAACTCATCCCATGCCTTTTGTTGAAGCTTAGTCCAAAAACGTGGATCTTGGCAAGTGGGCTCGGCAAAACAGTATGGGTTCCTCCTCTTAATAGCTTTCAACTGAGGCACGAAGAACGATTTCAGATTTCCTTCGGGCAGCTTCTCGACTAGATCATCCTCTCGATTCCCGGCACGACTACTGGAAGTGCGACCCCTTTGAGGGCGAGAGCCCCTTCCAGCGGTGGACTTCCTCTTGGTACTCGCACGAGAGCCGACACCTGTGAATAGAGGACATAGAGATAGCAGGGGATGAGTGCATATGCCAAACGGGAACAAAAAAACTCCAAAAGTTTGATGTAGTGCAAGATTTCAGAATTTCTGGCAGGATCCGGAAGTATTCCGGATGGGTCCGGAATTATTCCGACATGGTCCGGAATTTTTCCGGGACCCTCGATGTGCCTCGAGATTTCCCCAAAATTTTGATTTCTTGGCTTTTTCCGGGACCCTCGATGTGCCTCGAGATTTCCCCAAAATTTTGATTTCTTGGCTTACAAAATGCACCAAACTTGAGGAATACCTTGGACAAGATCCTAGATTGAACTAAAGTGCAGGAAATTATGTGAGTGACATGTATGAGATATATCTAAGTCTAGATTGGAAGATGGTTAGACTAGATCTAGGATGGCATGGAAACTAGGGTATGGATATTAGCCAAGGATAAATAAGTTGATGGGAACTCGGATCTAGATCAAACCCTAGGTGAAGATTTCATCTAGAACGAAAACCAACCAACAAAAATGAAAAAGGAGAGAGGCCAATCAAAATACCTTCCATGGGGGTTGTCCATGTCCAAAGAGGGATAAAAAAAATCCTCCCTAAGGGAAACGGGGATGAATGCTGCAAAGTTTTGGTGGCTAGGGCACGAGAGGAGGGGAAAAGTGAGAGAAAAACTCCCTCCCGTGCGTGCTTGGCCTTTTATAGGCGGAAAAACTGTCAGGCCCGGAATGGACCGGAATGAATCCAGAATCATTCCGGAAGTCCCATAATTATTCTGACTGGGTCGGAATTCGAGCACTTCCGGATTAATTTCGGCCTATTCCGGATTTATTCCAAACTAGACCAGAAAATGGCAGTGGAAATGGCTAGGAATTGTGGGACTTAGTGTGTAGTAAGGCATATGCATGAAGATGAACATAGGGGAAGGAAAATGGACAAGGAAACACAAGGGGTTAGAAATTCCTAGTCTTACTCCCCGGGAAAGATACAAATAAGATGCAAATAGAAACAGGAAGTAGTATTCAGAGAAGAAAAAAAAACTTAACAATCCAAATGCAACCAACTAATAACCAACTCTTCAAATAAGAAGAGGTTGGTGGACTAAGCCACCATGTAAGAGTTCATGGTATGCAACCGCGAAGATATATCTTGGGGGGCATTACCATTACTCAACATTCAAGCTCACAATTCAACATTAGAAAAAGAGAGATAACAATGAATTTTTGCTTTGGGCATGATGGGGGGAGGGAGAACCCAATGTGTTAGGATAACACTCCCCCTATGTCCATGCCTACACCTAAGCCCAAACACGTTTCATCTATAGGGGTGTGTGCAATATCCTCAAGTCAAACTCCTAGAATCAATGATGTTTAGTTCATTCCTCAAGTACATGAATCTTGCGTCGTCGAGTGGCTTCGTGAATATATCCGCAAGATTGTCCTTGGTGGGCACATATGCGAGAGCAATATCACCTCTTGCCACATGGTCACGGATGAAATGATGACGAATCTCAATGTGCTTCGTTCTTGTGTGTTGCACGGGGTTGTAGGCGATTTTGATGGCACTTTCATTGTCACACATGAGAGGCACCTTCTCCAAATGAACATCATATTCCTTGAGAGTTTGCCTCATACATAGCAATTGGGTGCAAGCACTTGCGGCGGCTACATACTCGGCTTTGGCGGTGGAGAGAGATATGCAATTTTGCTTCTTAGAAGACCAACTCACCAAGGACCTACCAAGGAATTGGCAAGCTCCGGCAGTGGACTTCCTATCATCTTGATCACCCGCCCAATCGGAATCCATGTAGCCCTTGAGAGAGAATTGTGACCCTTTTGGGTACCACAAACCAAACCTTGAGGTATGAACCAACTACCAAAAGATCCTATGGACCGCCACTAAGTGGCTTTACTTAGGATCCGCTTGATACCTTGGACACACACCTACACTCAAAACGATATCGGTCCTAGATGCACAAAGGTAAATCAAAGAACCAATCATAGAATGATACAACTTTTGGTCCACATCTTTACCATCCGGGTTACGCTTGAGGTGGCACTTGACTTGCATTGGAGATGGCTTGATCTTTGCATTTTGGAAATTAAATCTCTTGATCATGTCTTGGGTATACTTGGCTTGAGAATTGAAAGTACCACGAGCCAATTGCTTTATCTCAAAGCCAAGGAAGAATTTAAGCTCTCCCATCATAGACATCTCGAACCTGTCAGTCATAAGCTTTGAGATCTCATTATTGAAAGTTTAGTTAGTTGAGCCAAAGATGATATCGTCCACATAGAGTTGGCATATGAAAAGCTCTCCCTTTACTCTCTTTGTGAAGAGAGTGGGGTCGATCTTCCCAACTTCAAAACCACGGTCATCCAACAACTCTCTAAGGTGCTCATACCATGCACGTGGTGCTTGTTTAAGTCCATAGAGTGCCTTATTTGTAGACATGGTTAGGAAAGTTGAGATTCTCGAACCCCGGAGGTTGCTTAACATATACCTCCTCTTTGAGTGGACCATTCAAGAAAGCACTTTTAACATCCATCTGTTGCAATTTGAAATTATGCGAAGATGCATAAGCAAGAAGGATACAGATGGACTCAAGGCGAGCCACGGGAGCATAGGTTTCATCAAAGTCAATGCCTTCAACTTGAGTGTAACCTTGAGCTACCAATATTGCCTTGTTTCTTATAACAATGCCATTCTCATCTTGCTTGTTCTCGAATATCCAATTAGTGCCAATAACATTGTGGCAATCTTTGGGCTTCTCAACTAATCTCCAAACCTTGTTGCGCTCAAAGTTATTGAGCTCATCATGCATAGGTTCAACCCAATCGGAGTCCTCAAGAGCTTCAAACACTTTCTTTGGTTCCACCATAGATATGTGAGCATGATGCTCACTAAAATGTGCCAATTGCCTTCTTGTGGATTTTCTAGCTTGAACATCTTCCAAGACCTTGTTGTCTTGGGAATAAATTAGCTTCAAAGCTCTTCTTATCCTTCTAGCACGACGGGCTTTGATCTCGTCATTATTGCGAGGAGGGATCACTTGATTATCTTGATCATTTGGGTCCCCATCTTGACCAACTTGGCCTTGATCATCATAATCATAATCATCATAAACAACAACTTGTTCAACACTAGCTTCAACTTGAGGAGAGGGGGATGAGTATGGTTGATCTTGACTAGCATGAATGATAGGAGTGGTTGCATATTGCGTAGTAACTTGGTCAATAAGAGGAGGGTCTTCAACATGTTCTTGGGTAGGTGCATCACTTGGCTCCTTGGCTTGTTCTTCTATTGTCGAGGAGGGCTCCACTTGGGTAGAGCATAGTCCTTCTCGAGTCGCCATAATGTGTCCCTCGATGGGGCACAAAAATCCCACACTCATCCTTCCTATGGCTTCTTGAGGCATTTCAACATCTACATTTGAAACATGAAATTGCGCCACTTGGGAGCCATCATTTTCCTCGAAAACCACACTACAAGATTCTATGACAATCCATGAGGCTTTGTCAAAGACTCTATAAGTGTGGGATTCGGTACCGTAACCAACAAATATACCCTCAATAGTTTTGGATTGAAATTTAGACAACCTAACACCCTTGGTCAAA